>LPNX011027312.1:87682-107671 GCA_001517045.1 Pseudotsuga menziesii | reverse complement strand
AGTTTTTCACTCCATACCTCCAAAGTTGGGGTGGTCGGCTTGGCATTTAGGCCTATTGAGGTTATTAGAGTCTATGTGTCAATGTATAAACATTCTAGGAATCATCGTTGATTCATATGAACATGTCTAAGTCCTGCTAGGTTTTTTCAACTTTTTTAAAATTTAAATTTTTTCAGTGTTTTTTATTAAAATTTATTTTTTCAAAAACTTAGGCTATTTTTTAATGGTTTAATTGGAAAAATTGGTTTTTTAATAAAAGTGGGCTCGGAAGTCAAATTTAGTCATCTAGGTGCTCATTTTCAAGCTAAGAGCACCCAGTAAACCTATATACCCACTATTTCCTAGTTTTGAGTGATTTTCCATCACTCAGGTCAGAAAGCCCCAAAAAATCATTTATTAATTATTTTAATTAATAAATTGATGAATAATGGAGCAAATCCAAAATCCTAGATCAATGGATTCTCAACCAATTTGATTGAAATAAGACAGATCTGAACTAGATTTACTGGATTTGACAAATCCTTGACTAAAGGAGGTGATCTGGGCATATCTAGAGTTGATGTTCATCATCCTTTATGGGGAATTGCACCCTCTCTCTCTCCTCCACATATGTGGGCTCATCTGGATGAGTTTTGGTGGATGCTTCAGTCAACAGGTTGAGGTGTCAGCTAGATCAGCTCTCCGATTGACAGTTGCACTCAGTGAGACTCAGATTAGGCTCAGTTAAACACGGATCAGGCATTGATGGAGTCTCCTTTAGCTACAGTAGTTTTTCTCCTTGGGATTTGCACCCCCCTGGGCTGGATCTCCTATTTTTTGTATAAATAAGGCTCAGGCTGCCTCTTCCAGGCTAGTTATAGTTGGATTGAGGAGCCATTACTATTGTAATATTGTGTAATATCTTTTTCTATTAGAATAAAGTGAAGCTTTTGAGGAAAGATGGTGTCATGTCATTGTATGTGTGGATGAGCATTGACATGTTTTACTTAGGTAACCCAAATCTATGTTCATAATTTGCTGATTGTTTGTGGATTCATTGCTAAGATTGATAATAAGTTCATTATAATCTTGATAGGAAAGGAGTTTGTTAATAAGTTTATTGGCCATCTCTTTCCTTTTTGATGCATGTTTAGATATCTAGATTTAGCATGTTTTATAAGTTTATATCCATGTTATTCTGAAATATCTATGTATGTATTAATCGGATATCACAAGTATTTTGAAAAGTATTTGGATTCAGTTCCAAGTTCCTAGCTGGGAGAGGATGATGATCTAGTTTGCTTCTTCACTCTCTTCAAAACAATTCAACGGCATAGTCCCTCGACATTCCACCAGAAACTCCACGGTTGATCTTCAAGGCTTCCAACAAAAATGCTTTTCTTTTCCTCTTCCTCCTTGATTTTTTTCAAAAATCAGTCTGGTTACTTCTTTGCAGCTTTAAAATTGTTTACCTCTATCAATCTCATAGTTTATTTTACATAGACCTTGCTTCCTTAAAGCTCAATAAACTAGATATCATTCCTAAAGAAAATTTATAAGCATTCTAGATCTAGTTTTAGGGAAAATTGCCATTTATCAAGGCCGTGAAAGTAGATCTAAAAATTGTTGAATGCATGGTTGTTTCCTTAGAATCTAAAAATTTATATTCAGCAATTTAAGTGCTTCATATTGGCTGCACCAAAATCAGGCCAAGATCCCAACGAAAGCTTGCTTTCCTTCGTTCTTTTTTCGCTTCATTAAAAACTAGTTTTAACTTAGAATTTTTGGGTTAAAGGTTTGTTCATCCAAAAGTAATTTCAAAGAAATTTTGGGCATATTTAACTGTGATAATTTTTTTTTTTTAGCAGGTGTAGCATAAAAGAGGAGGCATTGTCCGGAAAGCATTTTTGGACCTTTCGGAACACCCTAGGGAGTCTCCGTCTTCCATAGATTTCAAATTTTTGCAATTTGTAAACCTTTGGTCTCATTCCATATAAGAAACAAGTGGATTAATTTCATTTTTCTGATATTGTAATTTCTTCTAATAAAAATAAAAATATTTTCGAATAGGCTCTTTCGAGCCTATTCACCATCCCCCCTGGGGGGATTTGCGTCTGTGTCATTTTTTACTTTTTGTTCATCTTTTTTCAATATAGTGTAATTCTAATCTGCAGGGAAGTATAATTTAATTTATAATCATTTCCATATTCCATATTTGGTGCTTTCAAAGTAATTTTAATACTTACCCCGCGAGCCTACTTTTGAGCCGAAAGGTGAAGAAAGGGTCATGGTAGTCTAATTAGAAAACTGTTGTTTTATTTTCTATTTATGATTCATCTACTATAATCATTTTTTTTAGTAATCATAATAAAATCAACTCCTCCTTTATTCCCTGATTGAGATCTACTTGGACCAAAAGAGGTTCCTGGAGGGTTTTCTTTTTAACAAAAACACCTCTTTTAAAATTTACTAAAAATAACAATGACTCCGATGTGTATGCTCTGTACTTGGCTGCGAATCGTTCGATCAGTCAAGCTACATCAAAAGCACTTGATTGACTAGATTAATTAGTATTCACCTCCTAAATCGACAAACCATCAGGCAAAAATCCAACGCCTCGAAGAAACTGTAAGCGGTGGCAAAATACCCAAAGAAGTGGGAACAACTGGAAAGTGACCTCGAGGTGCCGATCTTTGTCACACCATGATGGGTGTGTTATGAACAATAGTCTCTGAGACTCTGTTCCATCCCACAAACACCTTGCGGGTAGCTATGAAATTTCACTTTTGGACATACTCCAAGTACCCCTCGGGTACATCTGGAGTCCCCTTTTTGCCTAATTTAATTCATTAACATTCCACATTAATTTAAAATATAGCAAGAGACATTTGCAAANTATATATATATATATTGAGTGTCATTACTGTGCTTATATGCTTTAAATCTTGCATTTTGTTATCTTTTGTGTCCGCTGGTTAATTTCAAAACTCCTAAACAACTTAATCAATATAACACCATCACACTAAGTAATTAGATTTAGTAGTTTAATAGGGTCTACCCCCCTTGGCTTCATTAGGAGTTATCCTGAACGAAGGAGTCAAGAACAAGGTGACAGCCTTGACTTGAGACTTGCCCCCAAGGACACACCGAGTGGATTGAAGATTTTTGCCACGTAACCCAAGTGTGTGAAAGGCAGCAACAAGCTGAAAGTGATTAAGCAAAGTCATGGAAAGGTCATCAAATAAAGCGTATGCCCCCCTTGGTAACTCTATATACCGTTTTTCTATAGGCCCAGTGAGGGTGCGTTGAAATAGCCTCAAACAGATTGAATCGTCATTTAAGGAATTGGAAGAGCACCAAAGGTGAAAAGTAGTGACATGCTCACAAGGATCTTCTCCATCTTTACCCTAGAACTTGGGAGTGTCTGAAGGAAGCTTGTTAGGGGCGGTCGACCAAGCCGAGTCATGAGATACCGGATCGTTCATAAGTCTCGATAAGTCAAGTAAGTTCAATGTTGCAAGGAAAGGGAGCCTAGGTTGAGCCGGTCTATGCCATGCTCCTTGATAGTCCTAGTTCATGTAAAGTTGATTGCTATAAATACCATGCCCTTGGCCATAATAACCTCCTCCATTTGACCCATATAGGGCTGAATGGAAGCATTGTGATGTGGAGTACCTTGATTATGTGGTGCTACAAAGCCATAATTGGAAGAGTAAGCAGGTTGTTGATACCCATACCCATATGGTTGATAGTTTTGTCGATACTGCGGTCCATAAGACTGTCCATGAGATGCTCCATAAGGTGTCTCATGGGATGTCCCATGAGAATGTCCATAGTTAAGGATATGGGAACTCCTTGAGATGGACCATAAGATGATCCAGAAAAAGGGATATGACCTCTCGACACAACAAGAGGTACTTGACTCTGAGATACTACCGTGCGAGCAGTTGCAGCACGAACATGGCTAGTAGTGATATTTTGGCCTGAAGGACCATGCAAATGAGGGGGAGGAAGGGTTTTCAAAAATGCATTCGAAGGAGTAGTGTTTGAGGATGAAGGGACATGTGAAGGAATGTAAGTGGTGTTCCCAATGGTCACTTGCCTTAGTTCTGGTATTCCCATATGATTACTAACACTAGATCTAGGACGAACATGTGAGGTTACTTCCACCGCTGGGATGGAAGGTGCAATGTGACTAGTGCTCCCAAATATTTTCACATGGAAATAAATAGGAGTGCCCCCAGGTTTAGTGCTAGGTACAGCTTCCAACTCGATATGATGTGCCGGATTAGTTGCAGGGATATTAGACATGCCATAATGAACATGACTAGTGCTTGTGGGTTCATAATGATTCTCATTGCCTGGTAACCAATACCAGTGACTTGTGAATGAGGGATCATAACCATATTGTGAAGGTATTTTCGGTGAAGGATCATATACGAGAGTAGGATATTTCCTCCCCAACCTTGTGATGTGGAGAGGACATATTTGGAATCTCATACTCATCATCTCCTATAGTGTGTGGATCAAAGTGAGAAGTAGTCCACCCGGACAGTCTGTTTCTCTCTCCCAAAAGAGGAGGAGATGTGGAAGGTGGAATTCCAGCTAAATGAAGAGAATGGCGAAGCTCCGTTACTAAATCCACAATGACTCTAAAAATGAAAAGACTCAATCTAATTACGCGAACCTTATGAAAACTAGCATGCACAGAGCATACACCTATAAAATGTAAATCCAAATCGCAAGCAAACAAGGGTAGGATATGTGAGATCCTGAATGAAGTAGCTATTTCTTTCTTAGGAGAGGCTTGAGACTCCCATACAGAACAAGTGGAGGTTCATAAGCAATTATAGTGGCCCTCAGCTTCAACGCATATAGAAACTATGTTATTTGACCTTTACCTAGCCAGGACACCTACAAAATGACCTCTATGAAGTACCCCCTCAATAAGCTAGGTACAGAAACTAAGGTCACCTCAATATAATCAATGCTCAGGAGGACAATCACAGGCAGGATTGACCCTTTGGGAAGGGTAGTAAATCTTGAAACTCTCGAAAGAGCCCCTAGATATGAATACAATCCTAGAAATATCTCCCATGCTACTCAGTTACAACCAGGGGTCATCCCAATCATAACTGCCCACACTGCCTCGTGCTTAAATCCCTTGTAAGAGGAGGATCCTGAGAATACTAATTATATAAAGGAATTTCACACTCTCACCTGGACAAACACATAAATGTTTTGTTTAGTGGTCTTAGATAATTTACTCACAATGAACTATTCCGAGACCCTAAAACCTAGTATTGTTGGTGCACCCTATAAAAGAAAAGAGTGCAATTCATTTTATTATGCATTGATTTTAATTGGCTTATTACTCAAAGGGTAAATGGCCATGCAACTAATGATGTTATGACACAACAAGACGTAAAATGCACACCTAACAATCAATGCAAATGCACTGTGTCAAATGAAGAACAAGGTATGCTACTACGTGAAGTGAAACATTTTTCTTCAAATGAATATGCAATCATTCCTATATGAAAATCTAACCAATATTCTCCAAGAAAACCTAATGCAAGTACCATGCAAATGCAAAATTCAAACAATGCATAATGATGCAATAAGCAAATGTTTTGTATTTTTTGAATTAAATGAGATAAAAAGCAAAAGTTTGACTCTCCAACCCTCAAACTCTACAAGAAGTACCAGATAGCACCCAAGCAAAGCACCAAGGTAAAAGATACCTAATGAACTAATCCCAAAACAAAAAATAGAAAATGAAATGACAAGAACATTTTCAAAAATTTAAACTAAAAAGCCTCTCTAGTCAGAAACAAGGGTGTATACAGACTCCAAAAGCATCCAAGAAGACTGAAAAATCATCCAAACTCACCCAACAACACTTAATCTTCCCCCAAAATGAAAAAATCAGGGCATACATGACTGTTTGTAAAAATATGCATATATACGCAGCTATTCTAGGAAAACCCGGGGGTACAGGTAATTGTGAAGGAAAAACCCGCGTACAGGAAGAAAAAGAGATAAAAAGAAGGAAAGCAGAAAAGATGAGACAAAATTTACTTGTGTAAGACACTACTGGGAAAACATGCCCCCAGACCCAACTCAGAAACAGAGAAATCATAGCAATTCAAGAACATTGAATGCTGACAAAACCCCCAAAGGAAATGACTAAGAACTCCCCAGTATGGTCAGAAATTCTATTACGGAGAAAACTTCCTATGGCCTGGGGTGTACCACAACAGACAGAGTAACTACAGAAATCAATCCCTTCCCAATATGCAATAGAAATAAAACATCTAACACTAAACTATCTTGAAACATACCTTATTCCGGATGGTTGTTGTAGATCCTTGTTGAGCTTTCCCAATCCCGCTTGTGTTAATAATTTTCTTTCTCAACAATCAGCAAACAAGAAAATCATGCTACATAATGGTGTTAGACCTACTCTAGCATATATAATAAATAATGTATAAGAAATTAAAAGCATCCATGGATTCAATATTCATTTAAATTCACATCATTGGACAGGAAACGATATTTTTATTAATATAAATTAGAGATTACATGAATGACAATGTCTATTAGCACGTCTGTGAACTGGAGAAGCTGAGTCCTCCACCTGGGCCTCCACCACCTCATTCCTCCATCTTTTGATAGCAATCTTGAGAAGAAAACCAAGTGCTCCAAGGGACAAAGGGATGCAGACTCAAGTATAAGCAATCTACGGAAACAATGGACTGTAGTTTTCTTGCTCTTCAGTTCTCCTCTTCCTTTTCAATGTATCCAAAGGGATCCTTATATAGTGCTTCAATGGGGTAATGGAAGGTCAAATCTAAGTGATCTCGAGGCATATGGAAGGCCAAGAGACAAGTGACTCAGATCCACATGAAGGAAAACTCCAAAAATATTTGGCCTTTTGCACACATCCCGATGTACACAAGTTTAAGGGTTATACTCAGGCATATACGCGAGAAAGGGTTTAAAAGTTGATTATAGAAAAAAACATGTGTTTTTAGGGATGATATTGGAAACATCAAAGGTACAAAAATAGTCCATGGGGTCCAAAGAGTCTACAGAGGGACAGGGAAGGCCATAAATGTGTGATCTACCATGTGTGGTAAAATCAGCTGTAACACTATTCAATCCATGTTGTAGACTTATTTATACACATGCGGTAAATTAAAAACATTAAATCTATTACACAAAGGTTGAAAGAACCAATAAAATTACACATTGTAACTATGGCCCTTGGCCATATTGTTTAACAAATCCTTTAAACATTAACGCAACCTATCAAATCTATAGGAATAGTAACGACAGCGTCGAAGGGTTATACCCTATCACAACTCTTACATATTAACATAAAGGTTCAACCATAAAACAAGTTTCATCCATCAAAACTGTAATGCAATTATTAATACACTATCATAGCTCAAATGGTTGGAATGCTAATGCCACATAAGACATGGCCCCAAAGCCATCCACACTGTCAACGATATTCCATACAATAATTCAAACAATGATTCTGATTACACACAGTCCATTAAATAAGAATTATAACCATGAAATCAACACAGTATGCATATGGTATTTATATTTATAAACACAGTCATTACCAAAACTAATAAGATTTACACAGTTGTTTTAAACTCGTCCTTGCACCATTGCAAGCAATGGTTTTACCGCTATTTCAATAAATAAACTTATTTACAATACGTAGAGCCTATTGAGAGATATCCAATAATGTTTACCACACAGAGAAACATTTAAACCAAAAACCTAGAATACATTAGTTCCAGCCCGTAGGCTCTATAAACTGAGCAAAAATTGCAAGTCTTAATAGATCTATGATTCTTTACACTCTTTACAGAGACAATCCTTCTTCTAGGAGGCAACCATTAAAACCCAGAACCAAACCTTTAAACCCCCAATGAGTTCAAAACTCGATCACAATAACCACATGAGAGAGAGGAAAGTTTTAACTTGTATAAGGAGAGATTACCCATATTAGTAACGGATTTTGAACACAAGGAAACCCATGACCCCAACCCCTTCATACGCTTCAACCTGTACATGCAAGATAAGCCACAATGAGTAGTATGCTTTGTAAACAATATGAACATATGCAATAATGATACTAAACCAGGCTTCCAATGTACATGTTAAGTCGTCATAGTTTCACCCCATTACACCATGCAGGAGTAGAGCACAAGCAGCCAGGCTGGGAATGACCAAACCAATGCAATGAGCCAAGCCCTAAGCTTGGATTCCACATTTCCCCATGTGCATTTATGTCACCACCCTGGCCTCCAATTTCGCATTCCAAACCCATAATCATATAGTTCATGCCACCATATAAACATTGTTCAAAAACTATGTGTTTACATAAACCCCAATTGTGCAATCAATTACATAGGGTTTAATCCATAAGCCCACGACATATGAAATATGTAATGGAGGACTATAAGCCAAGGTTTTAAAATATTATACCATAGTAATCAAGTGTCGTGTAAATAATAAGTGCAATAGTCGCCAAGACCCTGTCATAATTCTGTAAGAATAAAAATAATAATTAGTGCAACATAGGCTAGAAAACCATCTAGCTTGGTATAATTATCATCTAAACAGCCAGCATATCAGCACTAGGATAGATCTATAAAATGGAGTGCTAGTGACAAAAATGGACAGCATCGCCTGTTCATCTTATATAAGTAGTTTCCATCGCTAAGTGAACCTACACGCAAAGTGAAAAGAAATGCATTAGATCCTAATATCTAAGTAAGCCTGATGGGACAAGTAGAAAAAAAATTACCTCTCGGGTGATTACAAGGGACACTAGTCTCGACACTCCACCCCTTTTCCAATAAGAAACGTAAGTCATATTTTTATATGCGACAATAATCAACCTTATAACCAATGAGTATGTAATCAAATCCCTAACATACATATCAATGCATAACCTTAGAACAACATAGTGATCAACGCCGTGACAATGTAAGTAATATATTAAAGAACATCTTATGACATTATGGTACACTAAACCAAGTACGACACATTTCGCAAGTTCAAATAATGTCCAGCAGGTAGTTTTGACTAGCTGTTATGGAGAGAAATTCCTATGGCTTGGGGTACCACAACAGATAGCTTGACTCCAGAAATCAATCCTTTCCAATATGCAATATAAATTAAATATATAACACTAAAGGATCAGACCTCGTACATTATTTCGGACGGTTGAATTAGATCCCTATTGAGCTTTCCAACTTCAGCTTGAATTGATAGATTACTTCCTCAACAACAAGTAAACAATACAAGCATGCTATATATATTGGTGTTAGATCTATTCTAGCATATATAATCAACAAAGTATAAACATTTGAAATCACCCATGGATGGAATATTCATTCAAACATACATTATTGGACAGGAAAATATATTTCTATTAATATAAAATAAGATATTACAATGGATACAACCTCTGTCGGCACGTCTGCGAATTAGAGAAACTGAATCCCCCACTTGGGCCTCCACCACCTCAATCCTCTATCTCTTGATAGCAAGCTCACAAGAAAAAAGCAAGCTTGGGAAGAACAAAAAAGTGCTCCAAGGGACAAAGGGATGCAGACTCAAGTGTAAGTTCCAGTAACAATGCACTATAGTTTCTTTGCTCTCAATTCTCTCATATGCCTTCAATGTACCATAGAGTTCCTTATATCGCTTTTCAAAGGGGTAATGAAAGGTTGAATCCGAGCGATCTCAAGGCATAGGGAAGGCCATAATTCAAGTGAGTCGGATCCATGTCAAGGAAAACTCCAAAAGGATTTGGATTTTGTACACATCCCGATGTACGCGGTTTTAGAAGTCAAACCCGTGTATATACGCGATTAAGGGTTTAAAACTCACGTATATGAATTTTCACATGTTTTTAGGGATGGTCAAGGAAACATCAAAGGACAAAAAATGGTCCAAGGGGTCTAAGGAGTCTACAGAGGGATAGGGGAAGGCCATACAAATGTGATTCACCTAGAGTGGTAAAATAAGCTATAACAAATGCCCCCTAATGTGTGAGGTCAAAGGGGTCATACGATGGATGAAATACATTATAAGTCCATCCCAGAAGTGGAGTGATGAAGGATCCCAAATGGAATACCAACCACCCAATCAGCATAGTACAATGATACAACTCTGCACATAATTGCAAATACATATAGCAGTCCCAGATACATAAGAGTACAATGGACATGAATAGGCATGATACAAGATATCACATAAGTGGTCATCGCCACGTACAATATACATAGATCAAAATCTCCATGATGAAGATATACAAAGTACCATGATCTCCATAATGGCTGAAGATATATAATGGATCAATATCTTCGTAATGGCTGGAAATGTCTGACATATACTGGATCAAGTCATGAGAGCTGAAATCTCATGAACAATGGCACGATCAAGGAGGTAGCATATAAGAGATGCCACCAATCTTGAAGGTATTCTACACAAACTTCTGCGATTACATGTCCTACTATGTGAATAGAGGTGTCGAGGTCAAACATAGTAGTCCATCGTCTGATTACCGGTCATTTATGTATACCGTTAAGAGACACGAGATCACCCACCGATAATGAAAATGGGAATCAAGGTACTAGATTGCAAACTAACAAGTGTGAATAAATGTGTTGATGTTGAACACTTGAGAGGATCCATCGATCAGGGGACATTGATGTATTCCCAAAGACCATCGATGGCAAGAGAACCTGCCACTGATAACTACAAGTCTCAAGGCACTCAAAATGACTCTAGATTCCAATCCCAGAATAAATGATCTGAGGTTGATGGGATGAAATCCACTGGAAGGAGGGAATTAAGGCATCCCCCATCATCCAACACGAGGTACTCAACAAAGCTGTATAATGTGGAAGGACTCAATCATAAGGTGCATGAACCAGTAACTATACCGGGAATGGCTGACATGCAAAGTCAAAATAACTAAGGAATGGTTGAATCAGGTTTCAACTTCCTTCGAACAAGAGCATAACGGTGTATGGTGACTAAATAAAGGCAGCATAGACTCGATAAACAACTAGGACATCTCTATGACATAGGATGCATCGACAAAGGCTCCATGGGGACTGGAAGCTTAACCAGTCGGTGGAGATAAACTCAGATAAATGAGTACAACTCATAAAGTAAAACTATAAACCCAACCAATGGATGTGATATACAGTGCTCTATTCGAAGGAAACATGACTCGACAGCTACCAAAGATAACATCTTTCCTTGTCTGGCTTTTTGGTTTTTTTTATTTTATTTGACTTTTTCAAATAATTAAAAAGCTTGAAAGAGAAAAAAACTACTTTATAGTTACAAACTAGGAGGAGATGAGTGTCATAGGGGAAAACAAACTAGTTCCAAGGAGTGGAACATACCTATGCTCAATGCAAGGATACATGTGTAGGATATCGACACTTGGGGGAAAATCACCTCCCGGTAAAAAGGGAATCAAGATGCAAAGGATATATAAAATGGCCCTGCATGGCTAGACATGAGACAAGCTCAGGATATATGGCTGAAACACAATGTCAGGGATTCTGACAAAAGGCTCAATAAAGCAGGAAAAGCTCATGATAATGCAATTACAACTTAACATAAGGGAGTATTGAGGGAAATAGGCCAGCAAAAGTTCAAGAGGAGTATGAGGCTCTTGGGAAATGTCATGGAAGTACTATACAACGGACTCCCACACCCTACAGGACAAAACGATAGCATGGGCACCAAAGGAAGATAAGGCGCTAACTAGGGTACCCATGTAAGGTCAAGCCCTACAACTCATACCATGCCACTTCTATAACAACAAGAAGGTTCCGTGACATAATAGAGTGGGTTCGTACCTAAGGTTATGATGAAATGGTCATAAAGCCATGCAAAATGCAAATGATGATTAAATCTAACCTATATGCCAGTTTAAACATGATACCTGAGATTGGCATGAACAGATCAATCCAATGGCTGAAACGACACTCGAAAAGGTTTCCTACATCATGAATTAGGTCAAAAACAGTCTAAAATGATTAGAAATGGTTCAAACTATAGGAAAGGGGGTAAAAATTTTCAAAAATTTGAAAATTTTCAATAAATAATCAAAAGTTCAAAACATTATAAAACATTTGAAATTTTTACCCAAGTGAGCTCATATTTTCAACAGCGAATTCCAGGAGATCTAGCAGGTGGAATCGACTACCGTTTCTTCTAGGTACTTACCCATGCTCTTCTCTTTCATTTCAATGCAATTTTTATCAAATTCCATGGTCATTTGAGGTTTCTAGGCCATTCTAAAAAAGGTGTCTTGGCCCACATAGAAATTGAGGGTTTTTCTACGTATAGGGATGGATATACATAGAAAATGCCCTTACAGTCGCGTACATATGCGGTTGTTTGGAAAACAGTCGCATATGCAGCCACGCATGAGGTTTTCCAAGTAATCTAATGGGAACGCTTGCAATTTTTTATGAAGGATGGTCCTAGAATGGAGAGAGCATGAACATGGTGATGTAGAGGAGGCAGTAAGGGCCGATCTAATGGATCAACAAGCGCTATATGCATGTGGACTCTACAAGTTTTGGTGTCTTGGTGGCTTGAGGGCCAAACCAAGATTGTTGCAGATGCTGGTGGATTACTGGGATCTAGACTCTGAGTCCTTCTAGATAGATGGGATGTCCCTCACTATAGAGGTGGAGGACATATACTTTATTACTGGACTTTCTCGATAGGGGGAAGTAGTGAACCTTCATTCTCGCGGTGGGCCTGGAGGTGTCATGACTATCGATGAGTAGATTGCGGTGTATTACTATCCTGACACATAGAAGGTAGGGAGTCAGATACCCACCAACTCTATATAGGTTCTGGGCCTAAAGGCCATACTACTAACATTCGGCAGGATAGCAGGCCTGGATTCACTCCACCAGGCCTCGCAGCCTCTGATGTTCTATGCGGTGGAGTGCATGAGACCCACAATCTATGACTGGAGCACTACATTACTAAGAAACATGAAACTTTGGGTTCAACAGCATACTGAGCGCATTTTTATTTGAGCGTGTTCAAGGGTTGATCCCTAGAGTTGACGTTCCTCTTCACGGGGTTCGAGATCTGGCCCAACGGCATTGGGTAGATGCGATGCGTAGACTGGGGGGAGGTAGGGTGGCCAACCCCTATCCAGCTAATTTATTTCCATGGCGGTGACAATAGATAGTTGCCATCGATGAATAACCCTATGCGGGGATAGATTTCTGGGGGGACCTAGACATGCCACTACCACCATGATCGACATACGGTGACATAGGTAATGAATCTCGACCCTCTTTTTAAATTTTTGAGTTATTTAGTTTTTTTGTGTTTTCTGATTATATGGAATCAAAAGACATGTTTTTGGGTGACAATACATAGTGACATCTACCATTTTCATGCAGATGTGGGACCACGACGGCCTGAAGGCTTCCCTCGTCACAGACAAAGGGGAAGAGGAGATGATATCACAGGTGTGGATGCAGAGCGGACACTCCAGAGCATTCATACCAAATTCGTGAGGTTGACTCATAGGGTTCACATGGCACAAGTCGAGGACTTACCTGAGGCTATGCAGTGCTAGGTGGTGGGTGTACCATGAGCATGGGTGCTATTATTTCGATGGTTAGCTAGATCCGTAGTGACCTTCCATGATCACAACCCCCCTCCTCCTCCACAAGATTAGATACATGGGAGTTATACATTTTTTATTACCGTGTATTATATCTTGGTTGCCCAAGAGCCCCATTTTTGTGTCATGACACTATGTATTACCACATTTTGTATATTTTATAAAAAAAATTATGGTGATCGGTTTATTTATTTACATGTGTAAAAATTTGTGTTTGTGATTAATTTATTGTGTATGAAACAAATGCCAATCTAACACGTAGTTAGCATATGATTCAGCAACTTGATTATTAATTCTTGGAATATGTATATATGTTATATTGTCAAATTGTCATTCTAGTAATCTCACACATAAGAATCTCCTTAATAATATCAGATCTCTAACATGGTACAAACCATTAAGCTGTGACACTACTAACTTCGAATCAAGACATACCTCAAGAGAGAGAACACCATGTGAAATGGAATCCTATAGAAGCTCAATAATGGCACTATATTCAACAACATTGTTGAAAGATGGCCATAGAAATATGCCTCCTGAATACAGTACCTCACCCATAGGAGTATAAACCATCCAAGCAGTAGAGGTTGAGTGTTGAGCGTGACATCTCACACCATCAACAAATCCTATGTAGGTGGAAGATTCCTTTGACATCTACTGAAAGAAATAGAAACTAATCACAAACCCGATCACAATAAAAAAAAAGACCTAACTATGCAAAACTGTACAATAATATACAATAACCAGCCTTGGCTGAAAAATCAAGCATAGTACTTCTTGAGATAGAGCCCATTTATAGGCTCCGCCAAGGTTGTTCCCTCATATTACACTAACTCATAAGCGCCCTTATCTAACACACGTTTAACAACGTAAGGACCATGCCACATGGGGTTAAACTTTCCTGCCCCTAAGGGTTCTTTCAATTGATCTGAGAAAAGGACCAAGTCTCCCTCACTAAACCTCCTTGGATGGATAGACTTATCGTACTGGACCTTTACGCGATGTTTATTTACTTCTAGATCCATAAAGGCATCTCGACATTGCTCATCAAGTTGCTCAAGGTGGACCAAACGCTCCTCCAATGGTGAAGTGTCTGGTAAGAGTTCTACAGCTAGATTCAAAGAAGGAATCTCGCATTTAACTGGTAATATCGACTCCACTCCATGTACAAGTTGATATGGAGAAAAACCTATGGCAGTCTTAACAGTGGTTCTATACACCCACAAAGCAGGATATAACATAATATGCCAATTATTCTTCCTCTATACAATGGTTCATTGGAGAATGGATTTTAGTGATTTATTCACCACTTCTACCTGTCCATTCGCCTGAGGGTCGTAAATATATATAATGCGAGGTGAGTAGGGACCTTCAATGTTTGTAAATATATAATGATATCCCCATACCATGGGTCTAAAGTTGAGATTAAGAAGATGTGCTCATCGATAATGTATCTTCACAAACCAACTCCTTGGCCAACGAATTCTTCGATTTTTCCGAAACAAACTCAAGATCAAGCTCTTGCATGATGACAATCCATTTATTATATTTTCCCCCAATCATCTTTTGAGTGAGGACAAATTGAAACGGATTGACATGGCCTAAAACCAAGTTCTGGCGAAGGAGAATATAATGTCTCAACCATTGAACCGCATGTACAATAGCTAAAGCAAGATTCTCAACATGAGAATAACGAATCTCTACGTCAATAAGGTTCTAGCTCATATAGTATATGACATGCTCTTGGATCTCCTCATCCTCTTGAACCAAAACCATAGCAATAATTTCCGTGGATGTGGCCACATAAAGTAGAAAATCACGGCTATAGTCTACAGGACTAATCACCAGGGCTGATGCTAGGGCTCGCTTGAGTGCATCAAAGGACTCCTGGGCTCGCTCATCCCAATAAAAGATGGTGTCCTTCTTCAAAAGATACATGAAGCCTCTAGTCAAATTGACAAAATTGACAACAAATATCCGTAAGAAGTTTGCCATGCCTTGCAAAAATTGAAGATGACGAATATTTTTTGGGGGAGACAACTGAAGTATTGCCTCAACCTTCAAAGGGTCGACTCTTATACCCTCTTTAGAAATGATGAATCCTAACAAGCGGCCTGACTTCACACAAAAGATGCACTTATGAGGATTTAACCTGACCAAACAATGGCAGCATCTTTCGAAAACCAATCTCAAGTGATAGGAATGACGCATTCTCATACGAGAATGAGCAGCAAGGTCATCCAAAAATACTTCAATAATTGACTTGAGATCGTGGAAGATCAAGGTCATTGCCCACTAAAAAGTAGCTCCATCGTTTTTAAGGCCGAAAGGCATTTTCCGATATGCAAAAGTTCCCCAAGGACAAATAAATGCACTCTTATGTTGGTCCTCAGGTTTAATTTGTATCTAATTATACCCAGAAAAACTCTCCATAAAGGAAAAAACCTCGCTACTTGCACACTCATCCAAAATATGATCAATAAATGGTGTGGGGAAATTGTCCTTAGGACAGGAATGATTCAAATCATGGAGATCAGTACATATGTGGATCGCTCCCTGCTTCTTATCTACTGGAATAGGGTTTGAAACCCACTCTGTTAAGGGAATGAGATAGATAAAACCAACTTTCAACAGTTTCTCTATCTTTGCCTTAATTGCGAGTGCTTTCATAGGATTCACCACACGCAAGCATTGTCGAACAGGCTTAGTGTTGGGATAATTCTTAATATTGTACTTGGAAATACGGCGGTCGATACCTGGCATTGCATCATAATACCAAGAAAATATATCACAGAATTCTTTAAATAGCTCAGTATATTCTTGAATTTCAGCATGGGAACATTTTGCCCCAATATATACATTCTCTATCTTGCCAGGATCATGAGACATATTGATAGGAATCATTGAAGATGTGTTTGCCATGTTTGCATCAGCCATCGGACCGGGAGAACTTAATGGAACCATAGGACTACCAAATCTCTCACTAAGAACCGCCCTAAATTCCTCATGCTCCAAGCAGTCAAGCTTGGGAAGAAAGTAAGATCTATGATGGAGTTCCTCCCATGGTGGCTCAACTCCCGACATGGCCTCAATAATTGCTTCATCTGAATGGAAAACATTATCAAGGTTGCCGTGTGTGTGAGAAGACTAAACTAACCAAGCTGGCAGCACATAAGGGTCCTCCTCCTCCATCTGCGAAGAGGAAGGACTGGGCTCTGCAACAAACTCAATATTAGCTGATAAGCTACCATTGTTGCAGGAAATTGCATGTCCGTCATGATGGGCTCACTCGGAGTACTCGGTGGAGGAAGAATCCAAGGATCTTCCATATGACTTGTGCGAAAACACACCGATCTCATAGACATCAAAGCCTCACCAGAACTAGACCCTATCATAAGGATCGATGCAGGACAACTAAAGCTTCCCATGAGGGATGGATACATGCCTATAGCCACACTCCTAGTTGTTGGCTGAGAGTGTTCAACGATTAGGATCAAAGCTCCTGAAGATGTGGTAACTGATGGATTCTTGAATGACATTTGATCAATCGTGACTGTCTTCCCATTGAATGGAAAGCATACAACTCGAAATAGGGAAGAAGCTATGGCTTGCATACTATACATCCAATTCCTACCCAGCAAGAAATTGTAGTCAAGGGACACGTCAACCACCTCGACATCTATCGCAATGGTCTTCCCTTCCAAATGGACCTTAAGGGAAGGAAGGATCTCATGTGGCATTAATGATCTCCCATCGAACGAAATTAACATGGTCGCTGATTTAGACAGCTCAGGGGAACCTAAACCCTTCCAACACAATAAACAACTCACAGAAGTGGTAGCGCCTTCGTCAATCATAGTGTGCTTGACGGTCATGTTAAGACATTCTACGTGAATAAAAACAGACACATAGTAAGGCAAGCAAGGTTGAAGTCTTGCGGTTTCAAATTTAATCACGAAGGAAGAATCATCATCATTCACACCAAGGGAAAAAAGAAAAGCCTTCCTTTTCGAAGAATAACTCTGAAGCACTTCCAATGCATACATCGCACAAGGGGTGTGGCCCAAATCCTCGACAACTAAATAGTTCTGGGTGGCTCGGGCATTAGGATTATGCCCCGAACGCTTAAGGACTCCCTTAGGAATACGAGGTGTAGCTTGAGGTTTATCCACAGGTTTCTTAATACTCAAAGGAGACCATGGTGGATTCAGTTCCTTTCCTGGGCTGGGTTGTGATGAACCATAATCCTTCGCATGGGTCACAACTTTCATAGCACATAGCATGTTAATGCAACCATGACCACTACCCTCCGGCGGATCTTGATCACCACCAGACTGATCATGGGTCCTCAAGTTCATATTTTTATTGTGAGGTAAAGGGTTAGGAAGAACAGCTGGGCCCTATGCCAAGAACCTCGAGGCTTCATCGATTCGAGGGCACAAGTAAGTGAGGTGATCATCCTTACACAACTTGCAAGGGAATTTAACCTTATGTTTAGCTTGCTTTTCCCCCCTAGCATTATGGGCATTATTGTCATTATTAGCATTCTCATTCCTATTCCCACCCTTACAATTATTCTTACACTTCTTCTTATTCCCTCGAGGCTGCTGGCTACCCTTCTGGTCTGATGATTGCACCGAAAGTACACTCATTGTTTGGGAGTTTGAGATGAAGCCTATTGAAATATTGTAACTTCGAAGAATATTCTATATATATCTTTTTGTGGTCCCCAATGTTCCTACCGGGAGAACCACTTGTATTACATTGTACACTGATGCTCCTAATCGGAAGAACTAATAAGAGTCATGAGGTAGTCCCCTCTGATTATAAAGGTGGGTCATTAGCACCCCAGTGTGGTTACTTGAGCCTACATGATTTAACTTGACCCTACATGTCAAATGAGTTAACTTAAGTGAACAGATGAATATAAATAGAGGTGTAGTGCTCCTCATTTGAGACACACACACTCTCACTTGTGTAGCGCAATAAAAGAGAAGTAGCTGGAGAAAGAGGATCAGGCTTTGAGATCCTTGTTGGTTTTATCTTTTATCTTTTATATTTTTGGGGAATCTATATTGAGGAAGCTTTTGCTGGGTTTTTCCCTGTAGGGTTTTCCTAGTATAAATATTTGTGTTCCTTTTGTATGGTTGTGCTTGTCTATCTTTCAGTGATCCTGTTTATATGCTTTTGTTATAAAAATGAAATGAAGTACTGATGTCTTTACTAAGCATATGAAAAGTTAACATGGGATCAGAGCCACCCTGAAAAGAAGACATTGTGCAGCTATAGAATCTAGGGCTTCTTACTTTTTGGTTCTCTCTCTACAATCAATCAGCAAAATAAGGCTAGGATGAATCTCCATTGAAGGGTGCATCTTTCTGTCGAAGCAGAATTCGATTCTGAGCGTTTTCAGTTTTCGGTGTGGGAAATTAGGGCTTCTTACAGAAGAATAATTTTTGAGTGAACCCAACATAGGATTTCTCTCCTCATCAAAATCAAAATTTAGAGACCTAGATCAAGATTTTTGGTTGGGTGAAAGTCTGGGAAAGTCAAACCCTAGTTTGACCCGGAGCTAGAAAAACCCTAAATACTATAAATGCTAAGTTTTGGTATATTCACTATATCCCAATATTTGCAAATTTGAAGGAGATGAATATTGCATAGTCTGAATATAAAATCCTGATGTACACTGTGTCCAAAATTCAGCCTCATATTCGCTATATTCGGGGAGATATGATCCCTCCAAGTTAGGGTTCTAGCCTCTTCCTGAATTCATCCCTAAACAGGACACCTGGGGAAAATTACTATATATTGGGATACAGAGGTCCAAATTGAATTATTGAAAATTTTATATAAATATCACATAATTTACTTTCTGTGGTCCAAATTTCAGAACCAGATGATGAAGCAGTGACACGTGGCAGTCTGTACAACTTCGATGTTCTGAACAGTCCTGTAAATGGTCTCCGTGGGAAAAGGATCATAAATCCCAATTGGTGAAACAAATTCTGATGAACCCTATGGTGTTGGATCAGGGACGTGCAATTTTACCTCAGTGTGAAATTTCAAACACATAGGAGCATTAATTTCGGATATATCACAGAAACAGTGACAGACATTTCTGTAGAAGAAATTGGAAAACTAGGGCTTCCTGTTCCGGGAGCTTCCCTCCACTGTTTTCAGAAAAGGAGTACATTAGACAGCTCTATTTGAAGAGATATATATTTCTATCCAATCAGATCTTAAATATTCCAAGTTTTATAAATTAGGGTTTCTCTGACAAACCCTATATC
>LPNX011027312.1:75928-87659 GCA_001517045.1 Pseudotsuga menziesii | reverse complement strand
ATCTAATCTTTTGCTATTTGCATTTGAGGTTCTCATTTCAAAGTGATCTATCACATCAG
Organism: Pseudotsuga menziesii; assembly: GCA_001517045.1. NCBI lineage: Eukaryota > Viridiplantae > Streptophyta > Pinopsida > Pinales > Pinaceae > Pseudotsuga > Pseudotsuga menziesii. Next base: position 87,600 of record LPNX011027312.1, on the reverse strand, counting down.
CTTGATGATAAGCTTGGTAAAGTTGACAAATTCCAAGAATGTAAGTATTTTATCTTTCTGAAGAAAATGAATTGGACACCTACATGAGTAGAGAGGTTCCAGTTCCATACAGAGGTGAGGCTCAAAGCATTACACAAGAAGAACTTGATCAAGGCCAAGAAGATCATTGTTGATTCAATCATGGATCAACTTGTACTAAAAGTGTCTTCCCTAAATACACCAAAGATGTTTTATTCCTTGATCAACCTATTTGAAGATAAGAACTTAAATCAGAAGATGGATTTGAGAAAATAGTTGAAGAATGTGAAGATCCAGAATGCAGAACAACTTGAAGCGGTAGAAGAACAAGTGGAGAATGTAAAAGTGGTGATAGCCACCTTGAATGGCCTCCCAGGATCATGGGATTCATTCATACAAATAATGTATGGTAGAAGGAATTAATTACTTTCAGCTCGACTCATAAGAAGAGAAGAATAATATGGGAGCAATTGCAGATCAAGCTCTCACCATTCAAAGAAGATCCCTCAAGTGATGAGGAATATGAAGAACTCAATTCTTGAAGAACCTTTTATTAATCTTATCATTTGCATAAGAAATGATGATTTCATGAATTTAGAAAATGATAAAGCAGAATGATCAAGATGGAGTCTACCCACGAAAGAAATAAAAGATAAGTATTCAATTGTCATTTCATGATATTGTTTTGTTATACATTTGATTATATTCAGTTGATGTGTTATACATGATGGATTGTTTACATTAATGACTGTATACTACTAATATGCATGTGATGGGTAAGTAGCTCATGGTGCTATAAAACTCTCCATTGCTCCTTATCAAACCTCTTTGCTGACATATTGGATTAGTGCACAATCTCATGTAGGAATATATTAAACCCACTGACAACTTAGGATAAAATAATTAATCATTATTTGATTAATTATTCTCCCACTAGCTTAATTAGTTGGCATCCACTTGCACCTTAAAGTCAATACATGCCATCTATATCCTAGGATTGATTTATTTCCAATTCTGGGTTGATCTTGACCACCTTTTGACCATCCATAATTAGTATACAGGACTTTACAGCAGATTCTACTTTATTCTTCTTTTTCTGCTTTTCCTACTTTTCTATGGATAAGATAAAATCTAGTCAACTAGGAAACTGGGAGATTTTGTTTCCAACCCATCCTCCATTAGTTTTTCTCCATTTTCTAGGATTATCATGCTATTTCCATCTCCTTCACAACTCACTCATGCTTTTTCCAACTCGTGAGGTCCTTGATAGATTTGGTAAGTGCTTTAGCCACCTATGGGGGTTTGTTATATTTTGGTAAGTCATCCTTTTTGAGATTTATGAGTTGTTTCCATACAATTATATTATCCTATGAGGGATATAATATTTATGTACACTATTATTCATAATTATTCAATGGAAGGATACACACCAATATTCATCTCTTCATTCATGTGATTCAGACTCTTTTCTTCTCTCTAGTTTTCCTGTGTATGCTTGTGAGAATTATTAGTAGCAAGATCTATTTCTTGTGCTTATTCTTAGCATAATTGCACATAGCATTGATATATTATTTATACATGGTATTAGATCATTAAGGTTGATAAAGTTCTGCATAGTTGAGGAGCACATCCAGTCTCCTATCCCTTTCTGAAGAAGAGCTTTTCTAGCTTACAAGATTTTCTCCTAGTTTGTTTTGCAGGTTGCAGAGATTTTGTTCTTGAGCACATCAATTCAGAAATATGGATTCTTCATCATCTATAATTCTTACTTCCTTCAAATACCACAAATGGAAATACAAAATCTCCATTCTATTGTGCAGTAGAGGATTATACTGAGTTACACTAGCTTTGGAGAATGAGCCCAATGCTGTGATTGAGAAAGCTAAGTGGCATAATAGGTTGGATGAAGCCTATGGATTGCTTTGCCTCTCTATTTCTCCAAATATACTCTTTCATCTAGATTTTTTTACCACTCTAAACCAAGTATGGACTCAATTGGAGTCTCTCTTTGGAGTTCAAGATGAGCTAAGAGCGCATCAATTGGAGATTGAGTTATTCTCACTGAGTCCAAGCAATTTTGAATATCTTGAGGGTTTCTTCACCAATCTCAAGTCACTTGTTCTAATGCTAAAGCAATGTGGGATTGATAAATCATATGATCAATAAATCCTTTCCATTCTTTCAAAATTGGGTCCTGATTACTCAGTTTTTGTGTCTACTTTTCATGCAACTAGGCTTGTTGTTCCTAAGTGGAAAATGCCTTCTTTAAATTATTTTCTTGATTCACTAACAAAGGAGCAAGATAAATTGATCCATATGGGTGTCCTTAGTTCTGCAAAGGGCAAGTATCATTATCTCTTGGTTCAAGGAAGAAATAAATTCCAATCAAAAGAGAAGCAAATTGTGAAGAAACCAAAGTCAGAAATTGAAGATGAAGATTCATATGAATATTTAATGAAGAAAGTTAAGAAGAAAGGAAGCACATCCAAGTGTTATTATTGCAGCAAGGGTTTTCATTCAAAGAAGAAGTGTTTCAAGAAGAATATGGACATCATGTCTCAGCTTCTTCAGAAGCACAAGATCGAAGTTCCAGATGAACTAGAGAAGCCTGCTAATTCCTCAGAACAATGTCATACTGTGCAGTTCGAAGGTGACATAACTTATGCTTTGAGTGCCAGAGTTATCTCCTTTTCTCATGTATCTGATATATATTTATTCTATGATATATCAGAATCATAAATATCAGAACCTTTCTTTGATGATCCTCCTCTCAGTCTACTAGATTCATCTTCCAAAAATTGTGATTTTTCACTAGACATTAACTTACCTTTGAGCAGCTCTTCCTCACAAGATTGTATATCTAATTTAGAATATTGTTTGCGGGATGATATGCATGTCATGACACATATAATACCACCATCCATACCATATACCATACTTATGAATAATTCAAAGACTATACAAATCCCAAGATCACTAGTTGATTCCTCATTGGTCTCTTATGCAGTGATATTTATCTTACATGGTTTGAAGTCCTTCCTATCTTTCATTGGCTGGTAATACATGTCCTTAGCCATATTTGGACTGATATTAAAAATGTTTGGATCTATTATAAACACTTATGGTTCAGATCTTATGCCCATCCATCATTCATATTTTTACACCTATCAGTTTTCCCCAATTGCTCATAATTTTCCTAGTCTAGCCCTATATCCTCATGGATCCATTGAAGCCTTTGTCCTTGCTGTTACATATGTTAATATTTATGATATATCAGAGTTTTATCAGCTTCATATCAGATCTATACAGGTGCTACATCGGATTGGAATATTGACATTTGATTCACATCACAATTTTGCAGTTATTCAAGGAATTGGGTGTGAAATAAATTGCCTTATTTTTTGTACTCTTTGGAAAGGAGTATGCACAGATCTCTTTTCCATTTCAGATTATGTTTGTAGATCATAGTTTGACAGCAGAAATAAGAATTCAGATAATTCTCCTACTTCATCAGTTGATGAGATACAAGGAGTCTCTCCTCTTCCTTCTTGCAGGTTCTACACTCCAGCACATGATCATGGAGTTCATGATTTCTTCAAAAATTCCTTCATCCAGAAGCAGTTCAGTCAGCTCATTAAAGTGAATATGAAGATATGTTGAAGACATATTTCAAATTTTGTGCATTTTCCTATCTTGAGGGAGGATTTTCCCCATGTGGTTTTGCCTCTTTCCTCACTTTTCTGGACATAATAATTGTTAAAGGGTGACCATAGCCTTGTTGTTGGGCCCTATATGCATCCATATGCATCCATATTTTTTGTCATACCATAATAAAGTCATACTTATAGGGGGGTGTAGGAATACATTAAACCCACTCACAACTTAGGATAAAATAATTAATCATTATTTGATTAATTATTCTCCCACTAGCTTAATTAGTTGGCATCCACTTGCACCTTCAAGTCAATACATGCAATCTATATCCTAGGAATGATTTATTTCCAATTATGGGTTGATCTTGACCACATTTTGACCATCCAGAATTAGTATACAAGACTTTACAACAGATTCTGCTTTATTTTGCTTTTTCTGCTTTTCCTGCTTTTCTATGGATAAGATAAAAGCTAGTCAACTAGGAAACTGGGAGCTTTTGTTTCCAACCCATACTCCATTAATTTTTCTCCATTTTATAGGATTATCATGTTATTTCCATCTCCTTGACAATGCACTCATGCCTTTTCCAACTCGTGAGGTCCTTGATAGATGTTGTAAGTGCTTTAGCCACCTATGGGGGTTTGTTATATTTTGGTAAGTCAGCCTTTTTGAGCTTTATGATTTGTTTCCATACAATTAGATTTTCCTATGATGAATGTACTATTTATGTACACTATTATTCATAATTATTCAATGGAAGGATACACACCAATATTCATCTCTTCATTCATGTGATTCAATCTCTTTTCTTCTCTCTAGTTTTGCTGTGTATGCTTGTGAGAATTCATAGTAGCAAGATCTATTTCATGTGCTTCTTCTTAGCATAATTGCACATAGCATCGATCTATTATTTATACATATCAATGATGTCATGGTAGAGATGGAAGGCATCTAGAAAGTTTATGTGAGATATGGATGAATGTTGTATTGACTAAACAGTTGCATGATGCATAAGAATTTGTCGTTATGCATATGTTTTTTGAAATAGTTCTAACCATGCAACTGGTGCATTGGAATTGTAGGAAAGGTCTTGTACAACCTCCTACAATAAAATAAGGATGAGACTTGTTCTGAAGAACAAGTGATTACAATTCAAGATTCACTCCAATAAACATGAATCTGAAGCTCCTAGGGTCAGAGACACCATGACGGAAGAAAGAGCTTCAGAGAGCGGTAGATCCACCTTGAAGGATGAATACCACCATGGGTACAAGAGATAACTCAAGATGAAGAAAAGAATTCTATGAAAGAAGCTATGATCAAAGAATAATATTTGATCATGGAGAATGATGTATACAATATGATTTCGAGACATAAAGGGAAGTATGTAGTATATTCCATACGGATCTGCAAGAACAAGTGTACAAAGAAAGGTTCATGATTTTCCTCAGAAAGAATAGACTATGACATGACATACTCTATTGACCAGTATATATCAAGCATAGAACCACCTATACAAAATGAAGAGGGAAGATGATACTCCAGTTCAGGGGAAGTGACTACAGAAAATTATATCTGAGTTCGACATGGTATCACATGATGGATAGCTTCGTGATGGATTGAGACTTTACCAAGAGTAAAGTGGGTTCCAACCTTCAAGGTTGAATGCAAAATACTAGGATATGTTGATGACCTGAGGAGACAAACTCATAGAAGATGTTATGATACTAGAATGATGTTTGGGATATAGTACTCAAACCAGAAAGCAAGAATGTGGTATATTCCAAATAGATTTGCAAGATAAGATATGTTGCTAATAGAAGTAAGGTAAGACTTACGGCTAGAGGTTTCTATCATAAAAGGGGAATTAATTCTAAAGAGACACTTACTCCAGGAAGTAAGGTACACTTCCTTCAAAAAATATCACGGTAGCTTCTTCCGTGATGAAGTAAAGACAAGCCTTCCTTAATGGTATGATTGATGAAGAGTTTTACATCGAATAGTCATGAGGATTTGAAGTTGAAGATAGATGGAAACAAGTATGCAAGTTGAAGAAGGCCCTCTATGGCCTGAAGCAAGCTCCCAGAGCTTGGAAGATAGTTACCTGATGAGCATGGGATTTGCCAAGAGTAAAGTCGATCCTAACCTTTCCTAAAAGGTTGTAGAAGATGAACCTATCATTCTATTACTATATGTGGATGACTTATTATTGACAGGGAATGAGAAACAGATCATGGAAAGAAAGAAGAAACTAGCAGAAGAATTTGAGATGAAAGACCTTGGGTTAATGCATTATTTCCTAGGTCTGGAAGTATGACAAAGTTCAGAAGGAGTCTTTCTCAACCAGGGAAAGTATGCGGTAGAGATATTGAAGAGATTCAACATGTTGGAATGCAAAGTCATGGCCACACCCATGGACTCGAACCTGAAGCTGTTAGTTGATGACTCATTAGAGTTAGTGGATGTGACTCACTACAGACAGATCATTGGGTCATTGATGTACTTAACAAATACTAGACCAGACATTTGTTTTGCTGTGAACACCTTAAGTCAATATCTTGTTCAACCAAGACAGGTTCACCTAGTAGCTGCAAAACATGTGATGAGATATCTGAAAGGGACTATAGACCTTGGTCTATACTATGATGGTAGCCATCAGTATAGATTGTATGGCTACACAGATGCAGATTGGGATGGATGTATCTTAGACAGGAAAATCACATCAGGTAGATGCTTTTGTTTGAGGTCTGCTATGAGTTCATGGTTTAGCAGGAAACAGTCCAGTGTTTCTCTTAGCACGGTTGAAGCAGAATACATAGCAGATTGCTCTACTAATTTGTGAAGCCATATGGATTCAAACGCTAATATTAGGTCTCTTTGACCTGAATATGGATACTACAATGATTCTATGTGATAACCATATTTGTGATGACAAAGAACCCTGTGTTCTGACGTAACACGTAGAAATATGGTATTTCTACATACAAGATAAGATGCAGATGATGATATTGTAGATGTAGATGATGGTGATTTAGTATTTCTATACTGAATATAGAGATGATGATGTTTCAGTATTCCCATACTAAAGATATAGATGATGATGATTTCAGCATTCCCATACTGAAGATATAGATGATGATGCTTTCAGTATTTCTATACTGAAGATATAGATGATGATGCTTTCAGCATTCACATACTGCAGATACAGATGGTGATAGTTTAGTATTCACATACTAAAGATGTAGATGATGATGGTTTGGATGATGATGTACTGACGAAGCCTCTTCCTCGAGTAGAGTTCGAACACTTTCGAGACAAGCTTGGTGTTATTCAGAAAGACCTTCCTTGAAAGGGGGAGTAGTGTTGTTGGAGCGAGATTGTATCATCCTTGGGAATTTTCCCTAAAGTGATATGGAGACCTTGGTCCTCAAGAATGAAGAGGGATTGTATCATCCTGAGACATCTATCCACAATAGATTCGGTGACCTTGGTCCTCGAGAACGTGGTGGGATTGTATCATCCTTGGGCACTTTCCCTAAAGTGATCTAGAGACCTTGGTCTTCGAGAATGAAGAGGGATTGTATCATCCTGGGACATCTGTCCATAATAGATCTGGTGACCTCGGTCCTCAAGAATGTGGTAGGATTGCATCATCCCTGGACATCGTCCTAAAGTGATAGGGACTGATTCTCCCGTAATCAATTCGGTGGCTTCAGTCCTCAAGAATGTGGTAGGATTGCATCATCCTTGGACTTAGTCCTAAAGTGATAGGGACTGATTCTCCCGTAATCAATTCGGTGGCTTTGGTCCTCGAGAATGTGGTAGGATTGCATCATCCTTGGACTTAGTCCTAAAGTGATAAGGATTAATTCTCCCGTAATAAATTCGATAACTTCAGTTGTCGAGAATGTGGTGGGATTGTATCATCCCTGGACTTTAAGTCCAAAAGTGATCCAAATACTTTTTGTCTTTGAGTTATGGATTACAGGTTGTTGCTGATGATGATGATGTTGTACTAATCAAAATATCAGAGTATGATGATGATGACGCATTGATCAAAAGATCAGAGTATGATGACATACTGATCATCTTTATGATGATGACATACTGATCGAAAGATCAAAGTATGATGATGATGACATACTGATCGAAAGATCAGAGCATGATGATGATGACGTACTGATATAAAAGATCAGAGTATGATGATGACGCACTATGATTATGATGTTTCTGATCGAAAGATCAGAGTATGATGATGATGTTTCTGATCGAAAGATCAGAGTATGATGACGATGTTTCTGATCGAAAGATCAGAATGTGATGATGATTATGATCAAAAGATCATAATATGATGATGATGATGTTGCTACTGATCGAAAGGTGAAGGTGCTAAAGATATTGTTGCTGATCAAAAAGTCAAAGTGCTGAAGATGTTGTTGATCGAAAGGTCAAAAATGTTGAAGATGTTGTTGCTGATCGAAAAGTCAAAGTGTTGAAGATGTTGCTGAACGAAAGGTCAAAATGATGAAGATGTAGTTGCTGATTGAATAGTCAAACTGATAAAGATGTTGCTGATCAAAATGTCCAAGTGCTGAAGATGTCATTACTAATTGAAAGATCAAAATGCTGAAGATGTTGCGGATCAAAGACTAAAGATGCTGCTGATGATGAACAATGAACATTGAAGATGAAGACTACATGATGTTGAAAAGCTTCCAATGATTTATAGATGTGTTACCCTGCTGATGTTGATGATGTCCCCTATCTCTACTCTTGTTGTTGTTGATGTTGCTATAGAATACCCTTCTCGTTAAGGGGGAGTGTTGAAATATTGTAACTTCGAAGAATATTCTATATGTATCTTTTTGTGGTCCCCGATGGTCCTACCGGGAAAACCACTTGTATTACATTGTACCCCGATGCTCCTAATCGGAATAACTAGTAAGAGTCATGAGGTAGTCCCCTCTAATTGTAAAGGTGGGTCATTAGAACCCTAGTGTGGTTACTTGAGCCTACATGTGTAACTCGAGCCTACATGATTTAACTCAATCCTACATGTCAAATGAGTTAACTTAAGTGAACGGATGAATATAAATAGAGGTGTAGTGCTCCTCATTTGAGACACAAACACTCTCACTTGTGTAGCGCATTAGTGGAGAAGAGAAGTAGCTGGAGAAAGAGGAGGATAAGGCTTTGATCTCCTTGCTGGTTTTATCTTTTATCTTTTATCTTTTTGGGGCATATATATTGAGGAAGATTTTGTTGGGTTTTTCCCTTTAGGGTTTTCCCAGGATAAATCTTTGTGTTCCTTTTGTATGGTTGTGCTTGTCTATCTTTCAGTGATCCTGTTTATATGCTTTTGTTATAAAAATGAAATGAAGTAATGATGTGTTATCTAAGCATATGAAAAGTTAAAAAAATTGTGGCTTGTCCTGAAGCAAATTGGTTGATTGACAATTGACTAACTTGTTTTGCAACCGAATTTGCAGGTTTAGCACTTGCACAACCCACAATGCCATCGACATGTGGTCCAGGTTTAACTTTGGGGTCGAAACTAGAATGTGGAGCATTGGGAATGATCTCATATAACAAACTAGACTGAGCATAAATCAAATTCAGTTCCTACACCCTAAAAATCACTTGTTCCTCATTTTGTACTCCAAATGTAGAAACATCCTTTGCTATATATGGCAATAACAGCTTAAGGAACCATTCGAGGAGGAATTCTGGTAGTATAAAGGCTTTAATTAACCTCTTCCATCTATGCCACTCTTGGATATGATCTGAGATATGTGTGGCTTTATCCTACCGAAATGTCAACAAGAGTTCAGTACCAACGTCATAATGCATTGGTAGCTGGAAGTGGTTAAGAAAAGTCATCGCTAGGTCATCGAAAAAAGTGAATGCCCCCCTAGGTAGCTCTATATACCATTTCTCGGTAGGCCCTATAAGGGTGTATTGAAATAACCTTAAATGGATGAAGTCCTCGTGTAAGGAATTTGAAGAGCACCATAGGTAGAAGGTAGTAATGTGTTCGCTTGGATCCTCTCTCGATTTTCCCTCGAACTTAGGTATGTTTGAGGGAAGCTTAGTAGGGACAGCTAGAGTCATGAGCTACAGGATCGTTCGTCAATCTCAACAAGTCAGGAAGATTTAGCATTGCGAGGAAAGGTATCCTAGGATGATGAGGTTGATGGACCGCTTTGTGATAGTTCTGATTCACATAGGTTTGATTACCACCATGGCCTTAGCCATTGTGCCCTCTGTTAACACCATTATTTAGCAGGGGATCAAAGAGAACATGGTGGGGAGAAAATAATGGTCATTTGTCAAACTTTGGTTAGATTTTATAGTATAAGAGTAAGACAAAGGCTAGTAAGCAGTGAAATGTCATGGGATCCAACTGTGCGGAGCGAAAAGAGGAAGATCAATGGTCTGTATTATATCCGCTCCCTAAAATATGTGAGGAAGATAAGTATATGTGGGTGTTTAATGTAGTATATGGATCAACGGTTGTTGAGCCAGCCAGATGAGATCTACGGTATGTATAAGCTTCGCTTTATGAACCCGCCCACTTGTTAAAACAATGGAGCCTGGCGGAATTGAGTGCGTGTCACTTGATCTAATGGTGGAGAAATAAAGGAAGATTACATCTACGATTGTGGATGAATCTGGAGCAAAAACTTGCATGATGGATAAGACCACGACGCTCAGTGGATTTGGATATGTGCCACCTGATCTGACGGCGGAGAAATAGAGGTGAAATCGATCAACGGTCACAGATAGATCCAGAGTGGGAAGGTGCGTGGCAGATAAAGGTAAAGGGCAGTTGTTAACACCCAAAAATGGTTAACTACCTCATCTACCCCACTACATGGCTCATTTGTCCATTTGCCTACCATATTTCCCTAAAAATCCCACTAAAAAGCCCCCAAAAGGCTTAAAATGCCTCCAAAAGGCCATAAAACCATCTAAAAAGCCTCCAAAAGGCCTAAAATGCCTCCAAAAGGCCAAAAAACCCCTTTTTCCTCCAAAAATATCCAAAATTCCTCTAAAATAGCAAAAATCCCCAAAAGGGAAGAAAAAATATAAAATAATGAGGAAAAGGAGGAAAAAACCCTAAACAAGCTGCCCTAAACCATATGGTTTCCAAAACCATGGGCCAACACTCCACCACTAAAAAACTATAAATAAGTGGTGGAGACCCCTCATTTATCATCCATTATCATAAGCATCCTGCCTCTGCCGAAATTATTCTCGAAACCCTAGCTTACCACCAAGCTACTTTTACCATTGAGAACTCTTTTGGCCCATTTCCACCACTGGAAAAGGAGAAGAAGCAGCTTGGAGCTCGAAGCCACCGACATCGGACCAGCGCAACGGACTCCATCAACCTCCAGTTTGGAGGTAACATCAATAAAAACTATTATTCATCATTTACTGTTTTTGTTTCATGTTATTTACTTTTTACTGTTTTAGCTTCAAGAACGTATTTAGATTAGTCTTTGTTTCAGTTTATCTTTGTTTAATTCATATACATCATTGAACTGCTACTAAGGATTCCAGATTCCTTAGTAGGTGCTCATCAGCACAAGCTAGGGTAAAAACCCTAGCTACAGTTTTGGCGACTCCGCTGTCTTTTTTAACTTTATTTTTCCGTACTGTACTTTCGGCTGTCGTTTTCGGCCGTCGGAAACCGCACTTTTTTCTTCCGCACTCGCGGCCCGACCGCGTATTCCAAGCCCTAACCTGCGACCCGCCCGCTGCTGTCGGCCACTTTCCTGCGTCCTGGACACGTTTTTGGACTCTCCCAGTTGCGCCCCGACCGCGTTTTTTCAGCCCACAGTCGCGATCCGACCGCGCCTGTTCATTACACAGGCGTGCTCCGACCGCCGCTGTCAACCAGAAACCCACGACCTAGACCGCGCCTGTTTCCTTTAAACCCACAATCTGCGCGTGACTATTTCCTTCAAACCCGCGGTCCGACCGCGCGAGTCCGA
>LPNX011027312.1:21449-64679 GCA_001517045.1 Pseudotsuga menziesii | reverse complement strand
CATCAGAGTCTTCTTATTTGCTTTCAGACTCCTTAAAATTGAAAGCAACTCCGAGCATGAACTGTCATGGGCTCGCAAAATCCACATGACAGTGCTATTTCATTAGAGTCTTCTTATTTGCTTTCAGACTCCGTAAAATTGAAAGCAACCACGAGCATGAACTATCATGGGCTCGCAAAAATCCACATGACAGTGCCATTCCATCAATACAGAGTCTTCTTATTTGCTTTCAGACTCCGTAAAATTGAAAGCAACCACGAGCATGAACTGTCCTGGGCTCGTAAAATCCACCGGACAGTACTATTTTATATCCACACTTCTTCAAGTTCCCTAACCCCTGAAGCACTCCCCCTGCGCCTCTTGGAGCTCTGATCGATCATCTCGGCAGCACCCCCAATCAGGTCGCCTTTGTTCAGAGTATTCTGCAGTCTCCTACCATTTTACCACAGCTTGAGTCTCCCTCAACCCATTCACCCTCAGATGTTATACCGATATGATCCCTTTACCACTAGTCAGTTTCATATGCTGCCCGATCATCCCCGCCATCATACTCTGAACAAAGGAAGTTTGAGTCCACCTACTCTACTTGCCCAGTTATCCTCCCCAGTTTATCACCCCTGCCATTAGTACTATCACATTTCGGTTTTGCACCTCACGCTCCTGTCAAGGACACATCATTGCCTTGATAGTTGTAGGTCTCCCTCTATCAACGACAGCCCCTCTATTCCAGAGGATAGACCTAGAGGTCCCTGCGTCTTGGACCCATCACCATCTGTGGTGAGTGCCTACGGACCATTTTGAAAGGAATCATCATTGCCTCTCCGAATGGTTGTTTCTCACATGCTCGACTCCAGTACCTTATTCGCATCGTTGAGAATCGCGCAGGATATATATCCTTTCTATTTTGTGTCGAAGACCCCGGATTTCCCCTGACTCTAGCACATTGGTGAGTCACTTCGGAACGCCCAGTTATATGTTCCCGTGGATGTCCGGGCTGCGTTGGCGATTGTATTCGGAATCCATTTCGTTCTATGCTTCTTTGAGTACCCAGTTCAGTTCCAGATCAGTGTACCATTACGAGTGTGACCCTTCTCACTCTGATCCAGCAGCACATTAGTTCCTTCAGAACCACATTCAGTAGCACTGCTACCATTCCAGTGTATCAGTTTGTCAGCTCAGACACGATCAGCTCAGCAGTATGATCCATATTTGTGTCCCTTCCGGACCCTCATGATATGCACAGTGATTATCTACTACAGTTCCTTCATTTTGGGCCTCACAGTTATTTTTATGTATCTCGATACAAGCATGGGAATGCCCGCCTCGTCCATATATTGAGATTTTTTCCTCATCCAGTATTTGAGGACCATTTATATTGCTATGTTATATTCCAATACGAGCATGGGAATGCCCTCCTCGTCCATATTATCAGATGATCCCTCATCCATTATTGAGGTTATGTACTTTTCAGTCCTTGCAGGTGGTTCGAGATCGGTGTCCCGGACTTCAGTTGCTTCCTTCTCTTCTCCACACCCCAACACAAACCAAATATGACTCATGATGTCCATCGACCATACGATGAGCTCCTGCCCTCGCACATCAGGGGGCAATCTGTTAACACCCAAAAATGGTTAACTACCTCATCTACCCCACTACATGGCTCATTTGTCCATTTTCCTACCATATTTCCCTAAAAATCCCACTAAAAAGCCCCCAAAAGGCTTAAAATGCCTCCAAAAGGCCATAAAACCATCTAAAAAGCCTCTGAAAGGCCTAAAATGCCTCCAAAAGGCCATAAAACCATCTAAAAAGCCTCCAAAAGGCCTAAAATGCCTCCAAAAGGCCAAAAAACCCCTTTTTCCTCCAAAAATATCCAAAATTCCTCTAAAATAGAAAAAATCCCCAAAAGGGAAGAAAAAATATAAAATAATGAGGAAAAGGAGGAAAAAACCCTAAACAAGCTGCCCTAAACCATATGGTTTCCAAAACCATGGGCCAGCACTCCACCACTAAAAAACTATAAATAAGTGGTGGAGACCCCTCATTTATCATCCATTATCATAAGCATCCTGCCTCTGCCGAAATTATTCTCGAAACCCTAGCTTACCACCAAGCTACTTTCACCATTGAGAACTCTTTTGGCCCATTTCCACCACCGGAAAAGGAGAAGAAGCAGCTTGGAGCTCGAAGCCACCGACATCGGACCAGCGCAACGGACTCCATCAACCTCCTCATTGGAGGTAACATCAATAAAAACTATTATTCATCATTTACTGTTTTTGTTTCATGTTATTTACTTTTTACTGTTTTAGCTTCAAGAACGTATTTAGATTAGTCTTTGTTTCAATTTATCTTTGTTTAATTCATATACATCATTGAACTGCTACTAAGGATTCCAGATTCCTTAGTAGGTGCTCATCAGCACAAGCTAGGGTAAAAACCCTAGCTACAGCAGTTGTGGAATATAAACCACTGTCCACGTGGTCAATCGTGGTGTAATCCGGAGGTGAAAGCGGTTTAGAGGAAACCGCCAAAGGGACGCTCCGGAGTGGGGTCCTATAAAAGAGAAGTTGACTTGTTCCGTGATTATTTTATTGGCGCCGGACGAGTGAAAAAGACCTGTGGATTTGTCAACCTTTCAACTGTCAATTTCAAGCACATGTAGCCACAGTAAAGAGGTAAGGCTTAAATGCCCATAATTCGTCAATCTAATTGCCATTATCAACTTGATTATGGACCAAGAGAAGGAATTGCGAGGGTTTGGTCGTATTATAGATGACAGGGAAGATTATTTAGTTGATAGAGACAGAGGCATCTGTGACCCTTTTCTATCCATAGGAAGCGTATCAGTCAGTAAAGAAAGGTTGTGGCACTACCATTCACAGGGAAATGATGTATTGAATGTCTGTAAATCCTTTTTATATTATTTTTCTCTTGATCAAACACTGCAATTTCTAGAATTCGCAGAGTGGTGCACGGTCAATTATTCCCCTTCTCAAAGAGTCATTGTAAGTCATTCTACTTCTCGAATACTCTGTAAAATCAATGCCAACGTCGTCCGTGAAAATTTAAACCTGCCCGACAGTTACCCTGACAACCATGAACCTATAAATGGGTCTATTCTTGCTGAATTGTATAAAAGTTGTATCTCTGAAGTCCGTTTCAAATTTCTATCCAGTATTTTAAAAGAGGGTCAGTCATTAGACGGTCTTTTACTACCTTACCATGTTCATATTTTCAAAAATGAAGTTCAATTAGTGGTATCCCTGGTCTGTCAAATTTTGGGTCTTGACGATGATTGTCACGTAAATGAAGTCATTCTTGGTTTTTTGTTGAAAATAAGTTCATTTGGTTCTGTGTCTCAATCGGTTCCTGTATTCGGTCTAGATGAGTATTTGGTGGAAGAAATACACCTTCAGTTAAGTGAGTTCCCAAAGGTCCAGTTCTTTAAATTTCAAACTTACCTGTTGAACATGTTGATGTGTTCAAATGTCACTGAATTGTTATTTTCTCTTCTGATTTGCCCAAGCAGATCAGCATGTTTGAGTTTTCTAATTCAATCATGTCATAGATATATAAAATGTTGTTTGATGAAGCGCTGCCCGATGTGTTAGAAGATATGAAATGTTTGATGCAGTCCTCGCCTGAGGATTGATTCGGAGACTGGTTCCTGCATAAATATTGTACTGTTTTGAGAATATATGGATTCACTAGGGAACCATATAAGTTAACTGCTTTCCTCACTCCCAGATTTTTTGCATTGGAGTTCATGAGGCAAAGGTTTCCCTCAGAGGAAGAACATTTTGGAGCCTTTAAAAAATATTCAAATATCAAATTCCCTCTCAAGGTTGGCTCCTTTATTTTCAAAAATAAAGGTGCCTTAGTGTTTATTGAAAACTTATTGGGAAACATGGAATTTCAAAAAGAGCCAAAGGAAAATTATGATCCTCACCACATAATTTCCGTAAGGAAGCAGGCCAACAAAAACAAACCATTTGAACACTAGTTTATTGAAGGATTGAATGAAACAACAAATTTGTTGCAGTTTATGGAAATTCAAGGGTCTGGTGGAAATGCAAGTACTTTACCAGTTACAGTATCACAAGTTTCAGAAGGTCCAAATGTTTTGATTAAGAGGAGTCTATCCGAAATTGAAAGCATGGAAGTAGATGAAGATGGGTCACACAAAAAGGCAAAATTGTTACAAGTTGGCGGAGTTTCAAGTCAAGAGATTTCTGATGATTTTAGGAGAGTTTCTTTAATCCCAACAAAATATGTACAAATAAATCAATTTTCTTTCAAGGATGTAGATAGTTCAGAACCAAGCTCAATTTTTAAGTCCAAAGAGGAGCTAAGGCCAGTTACATGGAGGAAAGAAAGCAGTCTCTGGAAGAGACAAGAAGTTTGCTCCCACGAGTAAGGAATTTGAGCAATCCAAAAACCTCTTTGATTTTTTCCCGAGATACAGAAAGAAATACCTTCAAATTGGCCGTGGTTAATGATAAAAAGATGACAGAGATGGAAGTAAGGTTGGACAAGATTAGTGTACCTAAAAAGATACAGCTTCATAAGCAAACAAGTGATATTATTTATTCAGATCTGTTACAAGCTATGATGAGAATCAATAAACTACAAATTTTTGTAGATAAGTTAGAAATTCAATTGAAACATGAAAGAGTTGAAAATAAGGCCAATACCATTCAGATTAAGAAGATACAAGTAGATATTATCAGTTCAGGCAATGAAAGAGATAACACCCAAGCTATCAGAACAATGTTGGAAGAAAAGGACAATGCTCTCCAAGTTCTGAAGAAAAAATTGAAGATCCCAGGCTCAGAACATGTTCAATCATCTGAATTATTCGCACTGTAAGAAGAGAAGGACAAGATGCACCAAGAGATGATGGAACATAAAGGAAAATCTATCGAGTTACAAGAATAAAAAGACAGATGGGAAGCCGAACGGAGTGAACTGATATCTCAAATTGCCTTGCTGAAAAAGGACCAAAACGAGGAAAAAGAAATCATGGAGGAATTGATGAGTCAGACTCCTATTGATGAGGATCTATCCATTGTAAATATTGATAAACCATTGAATGAATTTTCTGTGGATGACTTGTCAATACCTATGTCCTAGGTCAGCTTAAAGGATGAAGAAATAAAAGAGTTAAATACGGAGAATGAAAAGATCTAGTCTGAGTTAGCCAAAATGAATGAAAGTAAAAACAAAATATTGCAAGACAGAATCCAGTTACAAAAGAAGTTCAATGAATTGAAGGAGAGAAACATAGGAAAGGGTTCCCTACAGGGGGCGAAGCACATAATTTGGGACACCCTGTCTGTAGAAGTTACAAAATTTAGACACTATTTGAACTTTGTTGATGACCAATGCATATTAATCAATTTGGCCAACCAGAGACTAAAATTGGTAAATGAAACTATGGATAGAAAGCCCCTCGCCATAGCCTAGAATGCATTGAACTTTTTAAATTCATTGACGTATAAGAAGTTACATTATATGGGAATAAAAGACAGGAAATCAATAGTATTATGGGATAAAAAGTTTATTCACAAGCATCATTTAATGAAGACGGTCCAGGACAGAGCTGAGGAAATGGTTTCACAAGTTAATAACTTCAAGCAGGTTTTCAAAGAGCTATTTGAGGACGGCCTCCCTTCCTTTTGGGATGAAGAGGGATGGATGTTTTCTCAAGAGCACTATCACAGCTTGTTAGTTCAAAGCCGCATGGAGCATTCCAAATTTGATGATTTGGAAAAGGGCCTAACAGGGAAAGTTATTGTGGACAAACTGACAGAGGATTTCGAGATCTTGCAAAAGTTCTTAATTATCAAGAAAGGATTGCCCAAGGTATCATATGAAGCTTACATGGAGCTGGAAGTGTCAATTCGAGAAATGATGGAATGTGATACCCCAAGCATGGAGCAGTGGAAAGCCGTAGAGAGGTTTGGAAAGACAAAATACATCCTTCATCCATAGAAGACAGGTGTTACGCGTCAAGGAGATGATAGGACAAGGGCATGTTACCAAGTTGATTTTAGCTTAATGATTTGTTAGGATTGAAGTTGTATTTTATTCCTAAAAGTTAGGAATTTAGTTACAAGACTTTAATTAAGCCGATCATTCAGTTATGAATCTTTTTGGAAGATCAAATTATTTTATCTATATATTTGCATCTATTTTATGAGATGGGGGTTGGAACCCATCATGTTGTTGAAGGTTTTGAAAGACATTATTTTTTGAATAACAGAGAATGCATAAGAATTATCAGATATTCCTGTGTCATTTCCATTACAGCACGTATTCCTTTCCTTATGTGATTGTGTTTTCCAATGTAACACTTCATTCTGTTTTTCTTCGTATCTGAAACACAGTATTGGATAGTTAGAGTTCATAATGTTTATGCTCTGATCATCATTTTTGGATATTTTATACATTCTTCTACTAAAGTTAATATAGAATTCATCTTTGATGCTCTGTATTAATGGGTTGTTCATTGTCTCTTATGTCCCACCTGAACTAAATGAATGACTGTGATGAAATGGTTACCTTGCCTTTGATAAATCTCATGTATGTGTCTCTGTGATATTTTTATTTTTATGTGACTCCATGCCCAATGGTTATGTGTTGTTTCAACGATCTATACAAATCTTTGAATGTTATCTATATCTGGTCTCGTTAAATCTGTATTGAGAGATCCCTCTCTGGAAGAAAAACCAGTTTCTTTCTAAAGTGGTTTTGATGTTTGTTGCTAGGGTTTCACCCCTAGCTTGTACGAATGAGTACCTACTAAGGACAATGGATTCCTTAGTAGCAGTTCAATGATATGTGAATTAAAAGCTATAACTGAAATAAAAAACTGAATTTAAAAACGTTCATGAAGCAAAACAGTAAATAGTAAATAGTAATTTTGTATTAATCTGACCTCCAATGTCAAGGTTGGTGAAGCCCTTTGCGGTGATCCGAGTCGGTGGCTCCGAGCTTCAAGCTGCTTCTTCTCTTTCTCCAATGGTGGAAATGGGCCAAAAGGGGCTCTCACGGTGAAAGCAGCTCAATGGTGAGCTGGGATTTCAAGAGCAATTTTGGCAGAGGCAGGATACTTGTGATTGTGGATATGAAATAAGGGATCTCCACCCCTTATTTATAGTTGGAAACCATGCGGTTTAGGGTTAGGGTTTCAGCTATTTAGGGTTTTTTCCTCATTTCCTCATTATTTAATATTTTTTCTTCCTTTTTGGATATTTTTTTCTTTTTTGGAGGAATTTTGGATATTTTTAGGTGAAAAGAGGGTTTTATGGCCTTTTGGAGGCATTTTAAGCCTTTTGGAGGCTTTTTACATGGTTTTATGGGTTTTTGATGGACATATGGTGGGAAAATGGACAAATGAGCCATGTGATGGGGTAGACGAGGTATTGAACCTTTTTTGGGTGTTAACAGATTGCCCCCTGATGTGCGAGGGCAGGAGCTCATCGTATGGCCGATGGACATCATGAGTCATATTCATTTTTTGCTGGGGTGTGGAGAAGAGAAGGAACCAACTGAAGCCTGGAACAATGATCTCAAACCAATCTGCAAGGACTAAAAAGTACATAACCTCAATAATGGATGAGGAAGGATCTGATCATATGGATGAGGCGGGCATTCCCATGCTTGCATCAAGATACATGAAAATAACTGTGAGGCCCAAAAAGAGGGTCCTGTAGGATACATAGGAAACCACTGTGTATAGTATAAGTGTCCAGAGGGGACACAATGCTGGAACATACTGCTGGGTTGACCATGTCTGAGTTGAACAACTGATGCACTGAAATGACAGCAGTGCTACTAAATGTGGTTCTGAAGGAACTGATGAGCTACTGGATCAAAGTGACAACGGTCATACGTGCGATGGTGCACTGATCTGGAACTGAACTGGGTACTCAAGGAAGCATGGAACTGGATGGCTTTCGAATACAATCTCCAAGGCAGCCCGGACATCCACGGGAACATATCACTGGGCGTTCCAAAGTGACTCACCAATGTGCTAGAGTCAGGGGAAATCCAGGGTCTTCGACACATAATGGAAAGGATATACATCCTGCGCGATTCTCAACGATGCAATTAAGGTGCTGAAGTTGAGCATGTGAGAAACAACTATTCAGAGAGGCAATGATGACTCCTCCCAAAATGGTCCGTAGGAACTCACCACAGATGGTGATGGGTCCAAGGCGCAGGGGCCTCTGGGTCTATCCTATGGAATAGAGGGGCTGTCGTCGACAGAGGGAGACCTGCAACTATCAAGGCAATGATGTTTCCTTGACAGGAGCGCGAGGTGAAAAACCGAACTGTGATAGTACTGATGGCAGGAGTAATAAACTGGGGGGAATAACTGGGCAAGTAGAGTGGGTGGACTCAAACTTCTTTTGTTCAGAGTATGATGGCGGGGGTGATCAGGCAGCATATGAGACTGACTGGTGGTAAAGGGATCATAGCGGTATAGGATCTGAGGGTGAATGGGCTGAGGGAGACTCAAGCTGTGGTAAAATGGTAGGAGATTGCAGAATACTCTGAACAAAGGTGACCTGATTGGGGGTGCTGTCGAGATGATCGATCATAGCGCCAAGACGCGCGGGGGACTGCTTCATGGGTTAGGGAACTAGAAGAAGTGTGGATATAAAATGGTACTGTCATGTGGATTTTACGAGCCTAGGACATTTCATGCTCGTGGTTGCTTTCAATTTTAAGGAGTCTGAAAGCAAATAAGAAGACTCTGAAGTAATGGAATGATACTATCATGTGGATTTTACGAGCCCACGATAGTACATGCTCGTGGTTGCTTTCAATTTTAAGGAGTCTGAAAGCAAATAAGAAGACTCTGAAGTAATGGAATGATACTATCATGTGGATTTTACGAGCCCACGATAGTACATGCTCGTGGTTGGTTTCAATTTTTAAGGAGTCTGAAAGCAAATAAGAAGACTCTGAAATGATGGAATGGTACTATATGGTGGATTTTACAAGCCCATGACAGTTCATGCTCGTGGTTGCTTTCAATTTTAAGGAGTCTGAAAGCAAATAAGAAGACTCTGAATTCATGGCCAGGCAAGGAGGAAGTGTTCGATCAGGGAGCATTTATGATGACCAGGACTGAGGGTGGGGGGGAACACTGGTGGGCCTCCTTGCGGGGTGAATGAATGGTGGCAAAATAACAAAATATTTGCATTATGACAAGAGTGGATGGCTCATGTAAAAAGTGTGAAAAATAATCCGATAACGGCCGATGTGGCGCGCAAATTGATGCGGCAAGGTGTAGGGACGTAAATGTTGAGATTGTACCAAGTGAGAGTGAGAAATGATCTCAATCATCATCACGAGCTCGAAAAAATGAATCTGGTGATATAAAAAGTGTTAAAAACAGAGAGTGGCCAAAGTGGCGCGCAAACCGAGGCGACTATTGGTATCGAAAAAATGGGCAAAAATGATGTAGCAAAAAATAATGCAACGAGGTGACCATCGTGATGCTCTCGTCGTGCTGATTCCAAAACTGTAGCTAGAGATGAATGGGACACTGTTTCTAATGAACAGGGGGTACATCAGGCCATGTGTCAATTTGGTGCTCTTTAATGGCAGGGTCAAGACTGGGCATTTCGGTATAAGGCCAGGCAAAGACATCACGGAATTATCTGAAGAGTTTGTTGTATTCCTCAATTTCTTGCTTACTGCAAGAGGCTCCTAAAGTGATGAGTTTGGGGGTGCCTCCAGGGGCAGCGATATCAATTTCGATGATAGGTGAGATGTTGGCCATGTTACCCTCTTCGAAGGCGTCAGGAGGAGGAATAGGGTCCTTGAACCAGTCGACCTTGGGGGGAAGGAAGTCTTTGGATTCAACTCCAAATTGGGTAGCAGTGTTGGAGGAAGATTCATCTGGGAGGAAGTAAGAACGATGGTGCATGTCATCCCAAGGATAATCCGGGGCAGTGAGAGCCTCGAGAATCTCCTGATTCGTACGGAATGTTTGTGTCGTCAAATCGGTTGATGAAGGAGGAGTGGTGGAAGATATCATATAAATGGTATTAACCTCTTCGGAAGAGGAAGAGTCTAGGGGGTGGATCTCCACAATGGTGGGTGGTGTCGTCTCAATATCCAGATTGTTCATCTCAAAGAGAGTGGTATTGACCTCTCCGAAAGGGGAAGAAACCGGGGAATGGATTTCCACAATGGTGGGTGGTGCCGTCTCAAGATCTAGATTGTTCATTTCAAAGAGAGCTACTCTGTACTCGGGGAGATCGGGACAGTGATGTGAGTAATGCCCGTAGACACCGCATAAGGCACAGGAGTGGTTAGTGTGCAGGGATCTGTCTCGAGGCTTAGGGGTTGATTCTAGATGGACAACTGGGATAGTGGGGTCATCGTCAATCATTTTCATGTATTCCTGTAATGCCGGTAACTGAGGACATAGGTGAGTCGCATGGCCCAACTCATCGCACAGCGCCCATTTGGGAGGAGCACGGAACACAGGGGGATTTTTGACTGTCTTAGGAGGTGGGAGAGCAGTGTAAGGTTGGGGACCTCTGCCCCCAGTGAGTTTGGGAAGAAGAGGGGGGGATTTCACGGAGGCTAACGAGGTAGCGACACCGGGAGGTTGTTGACTAGTAGTGACAATGGGTTGCACCGGTTGCAGGATGATAGCTGGTGTCGACGGACGGACGGGGGACGAAAGATACCAAACGGGTAATCCTAAGGTTAACCCAGGAAGGCTAAGGGTGGCCATGACCGGGGCGCTAACTACTCCTGAGGGAGGGAAGAGGAAAGGAATGGTATGGATGGGTGTAGCACCAATGTGACTAGGTACCAAAGGGGGTTGAGGCAACAAGGGCGGTTGATTAGTAGGAGTTCGCGTGCTATGGGACAGGGTACATAGGTTGGACACTTTAGTGGCAGGTGATGGGGGTGGAATAGGTTTGAAGGTTGAGGACATTGGTGTGTCTAAGGAAACAAATGAGGTGGTGACATCCGAAACAGATGGTTCAACCATAGCAGGTGACAGGGGTGGAATAGATGGGAAGGTCGAGGTCATTGGTGCATCGAAGTAAACTCCTGGTCCCATAGAAGAAATGAATGAGGTGGTGGCACTCGAAATAGGTTGTTCAACCATGGGGAGAACATTTTCGGGTGCTGCGGGGGCATTGGGATCATGGTAAGTGAGTTGGTCAACCTTGACCACACGTCCCTCATGGGGGAACATCATGGTACGAAAAGCATTAGAAGCAACTGCCTGCATGGCATACATGTAGCTGCGGCCAAGTAAAAGGTTGTAATCAAGCTGTGCATTGATAACCTCGATGTTTATGTGAACAAGTTTTCTGGCCAGCTGGATGGGGACGTTAGTTAATAGGCCATGTGGTTGAGCTGAATGGCCATCGTAGGCTCGCAACGCAGTAGAGGACTGCTGGAGAGGGGGGGATCCCATTTGCTGCCAGATGGAGATGGGAATGACACATGTAGAGGCACCTTCATCAATAATGCATAGATAGACGACAAAGTTCTGAATGGAAACAGAAACTTGGAATGCCAAAGTGGAAGGTAGGCGGGGTTCGGATTGGTCTAAATCAAATGTCATTAACTGCGAATCATTTGGATCAATAGCCCCAATGGCTGAGAGTAAAGTCTTGCACTGCGAAGGGCAGTTTTTTAAGACTTCTAATGCAGACATGGCTGCGGGAGATTGGGCTAAGTCATCGACAATGTTGCAGTTGGACGCAACCCATATATTGGGGTTGTTGTTGATACGGCGAAGTGGGAAACGAGGTGCTTTGGGGGCACCTTCTAGTGGAGGTGGAGGTATACATAATGCCTGATCAGTGGGATGAGCGTTAGTGGGTTTATCGGTGGGGGGAGCTTCAGGGGTGGAGCCATATTGGTTCCACCGAGTCTAGAGGTTGACCTCATCGGAGGACATCATCAACAAATGGTGGGTCCCTGAGTCAAAAATGGGTTGATTAGGAGCAGCATAAGTGATTTGTTGGGGCGGTGCAGTAGTTTGAGGGGGAGGCAACGGTTCAGTATTCACAATGCCTTGGGTTGGTAAGGGGTTTTGCAAGACCAAAGGTGGCTGCTGAAGTGGTGGCGGGTTGGGTGGAGCTTGAGGAGCCGCCTGCCCTCGGCGTTGTACATCAGTAGCCCAAAGTTGCCGAACCCGCTCCATATGTGCACAAAAATGTGTGTAGTGGCCATAGACCCCGCAAACAGAACAAGGGTAGTTTGTTCGCAAATTGGGGTTTTTAGCCTGCTTGGGCGGGCGATCAGGGTTTTGGTTAGCAGGGGCCACGTTATTACTAGCGGGGGGATTAGGGTGTTGACCAGCTTGCTCGGTCGGTTGGTTGTTTCCATGATTTCGGCCTCTGTCGCAGTTTTGTTGGCCCTGGTTGCGTTGGTTGTTTTGGTTTTGCTGCGGATTTTGTTGAGCGTAAACTTGCCCTTGGACAATAGGTGGATTGTGAGTTTGCGCAGGGGCCGGAGCAGACTGCGGTGGATGATATGTAGGTGGAGGCTACGCAGGGGCAGTAACCTGAGGGGGTTGCAGATAGTGTTGTGGAGTGGGTTGTGGGTTAGCTGCATGGGCTGCCTGTGGCAGGTAACAATGAGGTTGGGCTTGTGACGACGTAGGAGCTGGTGCAGTCTGGTGGTGATAGTAGGGCTGAGGTGCGGCCGGGGGGGGGGGGTAAGCGGGAGTCATATTACCGAAACACTGAGGTGGACATGAGGGTCCATGTGTATGGTGGTGATGTGTCATGGGAGCATACTGGTTGGTTGCTCCAGACTGGGAGGTGGCCCGCGAAGGGTCAGGGCCAGGGGTAGGATGGGCTATGGAAAATGGCTGAGGCTATGAAGGATGTGGCCAATGATGCCGTCGGCAGCATGGAATGCCCCCGGCGCATCATGCTGGGAGGAATTGTCGCGAGGGGCATCAGGTATGATGGTATAAAGGTAAGCCGACTGGGCGTAAATGAGATCGAACTGTTGGCCTTTAAGGATAGCCTCTTCCTCAGACTGGGGTCTTTCGGATGCAACATCCTTAGCAATGATAGGAAGGAGGGATTTAAGGAACCAATCTAGGAAGATCCGGTCATCTAACTTGATTTTGCATAGGCTACGGCGTCGATGCCATTCATGAATGTGGTCCGTGATGTGGGTAGCCGTGTTTTGTCTGCATGATAGTAGGATTTCAACACCTGCGTCATAGCGGACAGGTAACTGGAAGAACTGGAGGTAGGTCAAGGCTAGGGAAGTAAAGGTGGCATGGGTTCCGTGGGGCTGTTCGATATACCACTTGGCAGCAGAGCCAGTGAAAGTGCGCTGTAATAAATGGAGGCGAATAGAGTCGTCTACTATGGAGTTGGAGGAACACCATAGATGGAAAGACATGATATGGTTCTGTGGGTCCTCACCTGCCTTACCCTCAAACTTAGGGATGTCAGAGGGGAGCTTGGTGGGCATGTGAGGCCACGCAAGGTTGTGTCAGATGGGGTCGTTGGTTAATCTGGCTAGATTAGGCAGGTTGAGGCTAGCCATGAATGGCAAACTGGACGAAGGATGTGACACATTAGTGGGTTGGACCAAGTTGGGGCCGATGCCCCCAAGTGGAGGGGTAATATGAGGGAGGTTGCCCCCAAGTGGGGGAACTAAGGTGGTATAGGACGGACCTGCACCACCATGGGTGGTATGAGTCACTAATGGAGTGGGGATAGGTATTCCCACTGTGGGAATCGGTACTGTGAGGGGAACAGTAGAGGGGGCCCCCGTGGAGGGCATACCCAAAGTAGGTGTGGAAACGGGTGTCATGGTGGATGTGCCACCAACGGTCCCTACCAAGATGGGAGTGGGAGTCACGCCAGCCATGGGGCTAGTAGGGGCAGTGTAAAGGGGGTTCTCAGACTCTAGCTCAGAATCAGAGGTGAAATAAGGGGCGTCAGTATCTGGTGACGGAGTCCTATGTCGCTGATGAGTGGAATCAAGTGACAAGGCTCGAGATCTGTGTCGATGACGGGTGGTGTCAAGTGAACCGTGCTGTGGGGGCTCACCTATGAGGCGCCGAGAATGTCTCGGGGACTCAATGGTGAAAAATGGTGTCAAATCTGTGTGGGTTGAGGTAGGTACAAAACAGCTCGAAAACTCTAATGCAACCGAGTGTGCAGAAGGAGAGCTCAAAAAATAGGGTGCTCAAGCCAACAACAACTCAAAATGCCCACTGTAACTGCATGCTACAATAGGCGGAGTATCAACAGAAATGGTCAGAATACCAAAAAAGCAGGTTTCCTATAAATAAAAAACGGTGGACTCACTAGACCAAAAGGAGGTAAGGGAGCATGCAAACACCTAACTAAAAGTATTATGACATAACTAGACATATCCTCTGCAAGGTGATGAAATCCAAGTCAGACAATATGAATAGGGAAGCCAAGTGGCTAAGGTATCCCCCTACCGGGAGGGACACCAGGTAGTCAAATCCTAGAAGAATGGCAACTAAGATACCCCGTTCATGACACGTCCAGAAAGGTAAATCTGCCACTTGGTCATTTAACTGCAATACCCCTATACAGGGATATCCCGAGAACTGCGAAAGATAGCCCTTCAGTTACTGAATGGAGTTCGGTATTCCACTCAGACTTCCGGAACCAATCTCACGACTTCAACCCTCCTAAGGGAGAGGCCCTCTGATAAACCGGTTGTGACCGTGTCAAAAAATACTAAGGGATTTTGGTTCCCTAATGGACAACAACTATGTCTCAAATGTAAATAACCGAGGGATGTTATTGGAAGCCTATCCCCCCGATCCTACCTAACTACAAAAGTTCTTTTATGTTCCCCAAGTGGGGTTAGAATGTTGGTTGAGTTAAGTAGTTTTTTAAGTCTCACTTGAATTAGGTGACAGATTGTGTGCTTGTGAGGTTATGAACCCAGAAAAGAAGTGCCATGGCAACTTCATAAATATCAATAATGCTGAATTAAAAAATTTTACCATGCAAGATTATTTGAATAGACAATGCTAAAAATTTTCAAAAATTTGGTAAAGGGGGACATAGATGGCTGTAGGGCTACAGGTAGAACAGGTGGCTGTGCAAGTGGAGAAAATACGGCAGCAAAGGGACTGGATTCAAAAATCAAAAACAAGTGCAAAAATCCAGATCGTGGGTCTGGGGTGAAGTCGCGCGGTCGGACTGCGGGTTTTAAGGAAACAGTCGCGGTCAAGTCATGGTTTTTTGGACGGCAGATGCGGGCGGACCGCGGGTTTCTGGACTGTAGACACAGGTGGACCATGGGTTTGAAGAAAACAGGTGCGGTCGGGTCACGGGTTTCGGTTCGGCAGACGCGGGCGGACCGCGAGTTTGAAGCTAACAGGCGCGGTCGGAGCGCAGCTAACAGGGAAAAATACGCGGCCTAGTCGCAGCTAAGAGCTGGAAAGGCGCGGTCGGGTCGCAGCTAAGGACTGAAAAGACGCAGTCGAAACACGACTGTGAAGGAAAAAACGGAAGTTTACGGCGGCCGAAAATGACAGCCAAAAGGACAAAACAGAAAATAAAATAAATAAAAAAGCCAGCGGAGTCGCCAAAACTGTTGCTAGGGTTTCACCCCTAGCTTGTACGAATGAGTACCTGCTAAGGACAATGGATTCCTTAGTAGCAGTTCAATGATATGTGAATTAAAAGCTATAACTGAAATAAAAAACTAAATTTAAACACGTTCATGAAGCAAAACAGTAAAAAGTAAATAGTAATTTTGTATTAATCTGACCTCCAATGTGAAGGTTGGTGAAGCCCTTTGCGGTGATCCGAGTCGGTGGCTCCGAGCTTCAAGCTGCTTCTTCTCTTTCTCCAATGGTGGAAATGGGCCAAAAGGGGCTCTCACAGTGAAAGCAGCTCAATGGTGAGCTGGGATTTCAAGAGAAATTTTGGCAGAGGCAGGATACTTGTGATTGTGGATATGAAAAAAAGGAATCTCCACCCCTTATTTATAGTTGGAAACCATGCGGTTTAGGGTTAGGGTTTCAGCTGTTTAGGGTTTTTTCCTCATTTCCTCATTATTTAATATTTTTTCTTCCTTTTTGGATATTTCTTTTCTTTTTTGGAGGAATTTTGGATATTTTTAGGTGAAAAGAGGGTTTTATGGCCTTTTGGAGGCATTTTAAGCCTTTTGGAGGCTTTTTACATGGTTTTATGGGTTTTTGATGGACATATGGTGGGAAAATGGACAAATGAGCCATGTGATGGGGTAGATGAGGTATTGAACCTTTTTTGGGTGTTAATAATGTTACCTTGGGATTTACCTTTACAAGCTTGGGTACATTCTGAGTGCTAACAAACTGGCGCTATTGCTAGGGATGAAAGTACATATCTGCCCTGGGAGAACGCCAATGTTTAAAGAATATTTTTGTGGGCAAACAGGAATTTTCAACAGTAAAAAGGTTGTATATTTGTCCTGGCGACTCCATTGTAAAACTTCTTCAAAACTTAAGGAGTCATTCTGGCTTCGAGAAGACACACGCGATGTAACTCTGATACCAAAATATTGAAAAGTTTCAAAGACCCAGAAAATTTATTTAAGAGAAAAAATAAAGAAAAGTTAAGTTTTCCTTTGTTTGGTTCATCATCATCTCAAGATTCTCATATTGATCCAGAATGGGAAGTTAATGCTGGGAAAATCCTGTTAAGAACCAAACCCGAGTCTGACCTTAAGAATACTGAGTTCAATCCTCGAAGGTTAGAATGTTATTTGTTGGATTCCTTCTGGAGAGATTTACAACAGACCACTAAAGTTGAAACATTTACCTCTCAAAATACTCAAAGCTCTTTAGTCCGTATGAATCCACCTAGACCAATGGCAGCCAGATTTGCTCCCTTCTGTTTGCCTCCTTTATTACATGACCTTCCTCATAACTATTCCCAAAGAATTTCTTTGTTTGATGCAGAAGGTGATGTAACCGCAAAACAGCATGTTGCCAAGTTTGAATATTTCATTGACTTAGAAGAGGTTGATTATCCAGATGTTAAAATGCGGTTGTTTTCCCAAAGTTTGTCAGGTGAGGCAAAGAAATGGTTTAAAGATTTGCCAAATGGGTCTATAGTGAATTTTCAGGCTTTCCAAAATGCTTTCCTATATAGGTGGGATGATAAACAGAACCCTTTGCAGCTTTTATCTCAGTATAACAGTCTCAAAAAAGGAGGTTTTGAATCTATCCATGAGTTTTCTAGCAGGTTCATGAGGGTTTATAATTCCATTCCCGATGATATAAAACCTTCTGCGGCCGCAGCCAAATTACACTATGCCAGAGCTTTTGATAATGATTTTTCATTTTCATTAAGAGAGAGAAAATCAGCAACTCTTGCGGCCATGTTTACAGATGCTCTAGAAGTAGAAGCAAATATGATGGCAAGTGGAAAGATGAAACATAGAGATATTGATAGAAGGAAAAATGAAGAAAATTTTCCTTTTGCTTCTTCTTCTACTAATGATGTCAAATTTGAAATGATGTTGAAAACCATGGAAAATTTGATGGATATATTAACTATGGATAATAGGGGATTCAATAGAGAACAAGCTGAGCCTCAAATCAGGAATCCTAATTTCAGAAGACTGAAACCTCCTGTTCCTCCCCAAAACCGATAAAGAGATGTAAGGAATCCAAGAAATCAAGAGGAACAGCAAATTCATCCACCATTCCCAGAAAATTATGTTGCTGATGAAGATGATCCCGCTGAAAATGAGATTCATATTTTTGGGGAACATGACTCAGAAATATATCTTACTGAGGAAGAGCATAACATGTTTGGACAGGAAGATGTAAGTGAAGAATTTGAAATGGAGACTGAGCAGTATCAAAGCAGCTATTTGCACACTATGGATGATGTGCAGAGGAAAATCAGGCTGAGGAACAAGGATGTCCTCATAAATAAAGGAAAGGCAAACCCAAATCATCCTTCCACTAGTTCTTT
Organism: Pseudotsuga menziesii; assembly: GCA_001517045.1. Lineage (NCBI taxonomy): Eukaryota > Viridiplantae > Streptophyta > Pinopsida > Pinales > Pinaceae > Pseudotsuga > Pseudotsuga menziesii. Next base: position 46,692 of record LPNX011027312.1, on the reverse strand, counting down.
AAATGTAGAAAAGGGAAAAGAATTACAAGAAGAGTCCCTTGTAAATAAAGAGGTTGAAAATGATGTACAAAGAGATAAAGTAATGAAGCAAGCGGCTTCGGTTGATGTGGAAAAAATTAGTTCTGGCTTCAATTTTCAAAATGAACTTTCAAAGCTAAAAATCTCTGTTCCATTTAATGAGTTATTGAGAAACACTGAATACAAAAATACTATCACAAAAATGGTCAAAAATCAAGGAGAATGGCAATCTGACATTTTAGAGTTGAACGATGATAGCCCTGCTATTTCGTTTGGGTCAAAGGTTGAAAATTTAGAAAGTGAAGAAGTCTCTCCTTTCTATTTGAGTTTAAATGTGTATGATAAGGTGGTCCACAATGCTATGCTACACTCAAGGGCATCACATAACTTAATGCCTAAAGGAGTGGTAGAGAATTTGGCATTAGAAATAACAAGACCTTAAAAAAAATTGTACTCGTTTGATTCTAAAAGGGTGAAATGCCTTGGTTTGATTAAAGATATGGTGGTAACCCTAAATAAATTGCCATCTAAAACCATAGTCATGGATGTGGTCATGGAAAATATTCCACCTAAGTTCGGGGTACTGTTTTCAAGATCTTGGACTTCCAAGTTGAAAGGTAGTTTATAGATGGATATGTCTTATGCTACAATTCCTATCCGGGATGGGAGCAAAAGATTATATAGTGAAAAAAGAACCCCTTACGTAGTGAGCAGTCAAGATAAACCTAAAATTCATCACAGCTATGCTGTTGATACTGATTTGGGGTCTTCCATTTTCTTTAATGATGCGGTTCCACATGATGTAGAAGAGACATTGCAGAAAAAATCTGAGGAGAATAAAGAAAAGGAAATGCTAGAGCAGGAGGCTTTTGAAGCAAAACAAAAAAGGGAAGGCCGGTGGATTATGTACTTTGAAGGATCTGCTGCAAAAATAGGTGCTGAAGCCGGTGTGTATATAATTTCTCCTATTCGGGATTTCAAAGCTTTATCATATAAATTATCATTTAAGTGCACAAATAATGTGGCAGAATATGAAGATTTGTTACTGGGATTGCATGCTTTGAAATATTTAGGAGCTCAAAAAATAAGAGTCTTGGGAGACTTAGAGTTGGTGATAAATCAAGTAAATGAAAGTTACCAAACTAGGCATCCTCGGATGAGGGCTTATAGAAATGAAGTATGGGATATGTTGGGAAACTTCTTTACAGAGCATGCAATTCAGGTAGTTCCCAGACATGAAAATTTGGTAGCCGATTCTTTAGCTATGGCCGCTGGAAAATTTGAAACCCCTGTTGCTGGTCAGAGGGAATACCAGGTGGAAATTGTGAATAGACCCTCTATTCCTGATAATTCTAAATATAGGCAGGTGTTCAAAGATGATATGCATATTAGAAGGTTCCTGGAACTCTCAGGAGAATTTGTGAATACTCCTATTGATACCGAAAATGACAACGACAAGAGTATCCAAGATGAGGGAGAGCTTGAGAAAGAAGGGAGTGGTGCTGAAAAGTTAAAAGGAACCTTAGGAGGTAAAGATATTATATAGTTAAAAAACAATTTCATACCAAGAGGACTAATTCGTTTAGAAAAACGTTTTGATCAGAATGATGTAGCTAAGAATCCCAAAGTAAATCCCATTTAGAATGCTATTGAAGATAAGAATATTGGCACCGAAGAAAATCCTAAGATTGTGAAGTTGTCAAAGAAGTTGCCTAAAAAAGAAAAAGAAGAGTATGTGAAATTAATGAAAAAATATACAGATGTATTTGCATGGAGTTATGAAGACCTGAAGGAGTACGATACACCTATCATACAACATACTATTCCCATAAAGCCTGGAGAGAAACCTTTCAAGCAGAAGCTCAGGAGGATAAACCCTAAGTTGCTCCCTATTATTGAGAAGGAGATTAAAAAGTTATTTGATGCCAAGATCATTGTCAGTCTAAGGTTTTCAAAGTGGGTTGCAAACCTTGTTCCTGTTAGAAAGAAGAATGGAGAAATAAGATTGTGTATAGATTTCCGGAACTTGAACAAAGTTTCTATGAAGGACAATTATCCTTTTCCAAAGATGGACCATATTTTGCAGAAAGTAGTTGGAGCTAAAAGAATTTCAATGTTGGATGGTTTTTTCGGATATAATCAGATCAAAGTATTACCTGAAGATCAAGAAAAAACTGCTTTCACTACACCTTGGGGAACCTTTATGTATGCAAAGATGCCTTTTGGTTTGATGAATGCAAGAGATACTTTCCAGCGAGCTATGGACATTGCTTTTGCAGGGGAAATTGGGAATTTTGTAGTGATCTACATGGATGATATCACAGTCTATTCAAAATCTGACAGAGAGCATCTGTGTCATCTGGAGAAAGTTTTCATGAAATGTAGGAAGTTTGGCATATCATTGAATCCAAAGAAGTCCAATTTTTCATTGGAAGAAGGAAATTTTTTGGGCCATATAATATCAAAAGATGGAATAAAAATTGATCCTGAAAGGGTGAGTGCAATTCTGAAAGTGGGTGAACCCAGGAGTAAAAAAGAGATACAATCATTCTTGGGGCAGGTAATTTTTTTGAGAAGGTTTGTGCCAAGTTTTCCTGAGATCTTAATGAATATCACAAATATGTTGAAGAAAGGTCACGAGATAAAATGGGGTTCTGAAGCTAGAGAATATTTTTGTTAAATCAAAAAAGCAATATCAGAGGCTCCTGTGTTGGTGAGCCCATATTTTACCAAATATTTCTCAGTATTCTCATATGCTTCAGAATATACTATAGCAATAGTTCTGTTACAGAAAAATGATGAGAATTTGGAACAGCCCATAGCATTTTTTAGCAAAATGTTAAGGGATGGAGAATTGAAATATGACATTATGGAGAAACAAGCTTATTCCTTAGTCAAAGCACTAAAGGATTTCAGAGTGTATGTTCTGCATTCACATATAATTGCACATGTTCCATCTATTGTAGTAAAGGGAATCTTGACACAACCAGATCCAGAAGGTAGAAGAGAAAAATGGATTGCTACATTGTTGGAGTATGATATCGAAATAAAGCCCACCAAGTTGATTAAAGGACAAGGGTTAGCTAAAATGATGGCTAATTTAAACTGTGAAGCTTTGCAAATTAATTTCTTATCCCATCAAGATAATTAGTTAGATATAGAAGTAGAAGTAATGGCTGATTTTGTGGCTTCCCCATGCTATTCTGATATTGTATATGTCCTTCAAAATTTACAAGCGCCAGAAGGATTGAATAAGTCAAGAGCTCGATCCATAAAATTGAAAGCTGCTAAATTTTGTATTCTAAATCAATATCTTTATTGGAAAGACCCCAGAGGAGTGTTGCTGAATTGTCTTTTGGAAAATGAAGCTCAGCATAGAGTCAAAGAATTTCATAAGGGATATTGTGGAGGGCATCATTCTTGGAAGGTGATGACAAACAAAATTCTAAGAGCAGGTTATTACTGGCTTGCATTATTTTCAAATGTATACAAAGAAACAAGTAAGTGCCATCAATGCCAGATTTTTTACGGAAAGAGAAAGGTACTTCCTCTCCCTTTGAATACCATAACAGTAGAAGCTCCTTTCCAGCAGTGGGGTTTGGATTTTATTGAAGAAATAAACCCCAATTCATTAGGACAACACAAATGGATTTTGACAGCTACAGATTATTTTACAAAATGGATTGAAGCTATTCCCACTAGAAGAGTCACGGAGAATGTAATCATGGATTTTCTTGAGGAGAATATATTGGCTCGATTCAGGTGCCCCAAAAGAATAGTAACAGATAATGCAGCTGCATTTAAATCCAAGAAAATGATTGATTTCTGTCACAAGTATCATATAATCCTCAATATTTCAACTGCCTATTATCCACAGGGAAATGGGTTAGCTGAATCCTATAATAAAAGCCTAGTGAGGATCATCAGGAAGCTGTTAGAAGATAACGAAAGGTCGCGGAAAACCAAGCTCAAGTATGCTCTTTGGGCTGACAGAATTAGTACCAAAGGGTGATTGGCATGTCTCCGTTCCAACTGGTGTATGGGACTGAAGTTGTTTTTCCAGCATCGTTAGGTGTCCTAGTCATGAGATATTTCCAAGATCAGCAAGAAGAACCAAATCACATGTAAAGGAGGATAAATCAAATTATTGAACTGGATGAGTGAAGGAATAAAGCTTATGGCAAGGTGCAGTCACATCGGGAGAAAATGAAAAGTACTTTCGACAGGAGAATCAAAGAAGAGCAGTTTTAGATTGACGATTCGGTCCTGAAGTGGGATGCTCCGAAAGAGGATAAACATGGGAAATTTGATCATATGTGGGTAGGTCCTTATGTTGTTGCTGGTTACAGAGGACAAAACATGTTTCTGCTGGAATATCTGAACGGGGTTCTTCTGGATAGTAACCCTGTCAATGGAAGGTATCTGAAACATTACCTATCCTAAGGAGGAGGGTAAAATTTGTATTATAACATGTAAATACTTATTTCTCTTTACAAAGTTAACATGAATGGTAAGCCGGATGTATTTGAAGCCTGTAGTGAAGGCCCTAAGATACATGAGGCATGCTTTCCTTTCTCAAAACAAAAAATAATATATCTACAAAAAACAAAAGATGAGTTTTCTGGAAGTTATTGTGAAAAATAAAAAAGAAACAGGCACCTGGTCTACGAGTTCTTTGATACCTCGCAGGGAGGATAACATCCCTAGATGGAGCCAGCTGTTAACACCATTATTTAGTAGGGGAGCAAAGAGACCATGATGGGGAGAAAATAATGGTCTTTTGTCAAACTTTGGTTAAATTTTATAGTATAAGAGTAAGACAAAGGCTAGTAAGCAGTGAAATCTCGTGGGATCCAATGGTGCGGAGCGAAAAGATGAAGATCAATGGTCTGTATTATATCCTCTCCCTAAAATATGTGAGGAAGATAAGTATATGCGGGCATTTAATATAGTATATGGATCAATGGTCGTCGATCCAGCCGGATGAGATCTACGGTCTGTATAAGCTCTGCTTTGTGAACCCACCCTCTTGTTAAAACAACGGAGCCCGGTGGAATTGAGTGCATGTCACTTGCTTTAATGGCAGAGAAATAAAGGCAGATTACATCTATGATTGTGGATGAATCTGGAGTAGAAACTTGCACGATGGATAAGACCACTACGCTCAGCGGATTTGGATACATGCCACCTGATCTGATGGCGGATAAATAAAGGTGAAATCGATCAACAGTCACAAATAGATTTGGAGCGGGAAGGCGTGTGGCAGATAAAGGTAAAGGGTGGTTGCGGAATATAAACCACTGTCCATGTGGCCAATCATGGTGTAATCCGGAGGCGAAAGCGGTTTAGAGGAAACCGCCAAAGGGACGCTCCGGAGTGGGGTCCTATAAAAGCAAAGTTGACTTGTTCCGTGATTATTTTATTGGCACCGGATGAGTGAAAAATACCTATAGATTCGTCAACCTTTTGACTGTCAATTTCAAGCACATGCACCCGCAGTAAACAGGTAAGGCTTAAACGCCCATAATTCGTCAATCTAATTGCCTTTATCAACTAAATTATGGACCAAGAGAAGGAATTGCGAGGGTCTCGTCGTATTATAGATGACAGGGAATATTATTTAGTTGATAGAGATAGATGCGTCTGTGACCCTTTTCTATCCATAGGAAGCGTATCAGTTAGTAAAGAAAGGTTGTGGCACTACCATTCACAGGGAAATGATGTCTTGAATGTCTGTAAATCCTTTTTATATTATTTTGCTCTTGAGAAAACCTTGCATTTTCCAGAATTCACAGAGTGGTGTGCAGTCAATTATTCCCCTTATCAAAGAGTCATTGTGAGTCAGTCTACTTCTCGAATACTCTGTAAAATCAATGCCAACGTCATCCACGAAAATTTAAACCTGCTCGACAGTTACCCTGACAACCGTGAACTTGTAAATGAGTCTATTCTTGTTGAATTGTACAAAAGTTGTATCTCTGAAATCCATCGCAAATTTCTGTCCAGTATTTTAAAAGAGGGTTAGTCATTAGACAGTCTTTTCCTACCTTACCATGTTCATATTTTCAAAAATGAAGTTCAATTAGTGGTATCCCTGGTCTGTCAAATTTTGGGTCTTGACGATGATTGTCACGTAAATGAAGTCATTCTTGGTTTTTTGTTGAAAATAAGTTCATTTGGTTCTGTGTCTCAATCGGTTCCTATATTCAGTCTACATGAGTACTTGGCGGAAGCAATACACCTTCAGTTAAGTGAGTTCCCAAAGGTCCGGTTCTTTAAATTTCAAACTTACCTGTTGAACATGTTGTTGTGTTCAAATGTCACTGAATTGCAGTTTTTGAGTACCATCTTATCTTCTGATTTTCCCAAGCATATCAGCATGTTTGAGTTTGCTAATTCAATCATGTCAGAGATATATAAAATGTTGTTTGATGAAGCGCTGCCCCGTGTGTTAGAAGATATGAAATGTCTGATGCAGTCCTTGCCTGCGGATTGAGTCGGAGACTGGCTTCTGCATAAATATTGTACTGTTTTGAGAATATATGGATTCACTGGGGAACCATATAAGTTACATGCTTTCCTCACTCCTAGAGTTTTTGCATTGGAGTTCATGAGGCAAAGGTTGCACTCAGAGGAAGAACATTTTGGAGGCTTTAAAAAATCTTCAAATATCAAATTCCCTCTCAACGTTGGCTCCTTTATTTTCAAAAATAAAGGTGCCTTAGTGTTTATTGTAAACTTATTGGGAAACATGGAATTTCAAAAAGATCCGAAGGCAAATTATGATCCTCACCACATAATTTCCCGAAGGAAGCAGGCCAACAAAAACAAACCATTTGAACACCAGTTTATTCAAGGTTTGAATGAAACAACAAATGTGTTGCAGTTTAAGGAAATTCAAGGGTCCAGTGGAAATGCAAGTACTTTACCAGTTATAGTATCACAAGTGTCAGAAGGTCCTAATGTTTTGATTAAGAGGAGTCTGTCCGAAATTGAAAGCATGGAAGTAGATGAAGATGGGTCACACAAAAAGGCAAAATTGTTACAAGTTGGTGGAGTTTCAAGTGAAGATATTTCTGATGATTTTAAGAGAGTTTCTTTAGTCCCAAAAAAATCTGTACAAATAAATCAATTTTCTTTCAAGGATGTAGATAGTTCAGAACCGAGCTCAATTTTTAAGTTCAAAGAGGAACTCAAGGCCAGTTATATGGAGAAAAGAAATCAGTCTCTGGAAGAGACAAGAAGTTTGCTCTCACGAGTACGGAATTTGAGCAATCCAAAAACCTCTTTGATTTCTGCCCGAGATACAGAAAGAAATACCTTCAAATTGGCCATGGTTAATGATAAAAAGATGACAGAGATGGAAGTAAGGTTGGACAAGATTAGTGTACCTGACAAGATACAGCTTCATAAGAAAACAAGTGATATTATTTATTTAGATCTGTTACAAGCTATGATGAGAATCAATAAACTACAAATTTTGGTAGATAAGTTAGAAATTCAATTGAAACATGAAAGAGTTGAAAATAAGGCCAATAGCATACAGATTAAGAAGCTACAAGTAGATATTATTAGTTCAGGCAATGAAAGAGATAACACCCAAGCTATCAGAAGATTGTTGGATGAAAAGGACAATGCTCTCCAAGTTCTGAAGAAAAATTTGAAGATCCCAGGCTCAGAACATGTTCAATCATCCGAATTATTGGAACTGCAAAAAGAGAAGTACAAGATGCACCAGGAGATGATGTAACATAAAGGAAAAACTATCGAGTTAGAAGAAGAAAAAGATAGATGGGAAGCCGAACGGAGTGAACTGATATCTCAAATTGCCTTGCTGAAAAAGGACCAAAATGAGGAAAAGGAAATCATGGAGGAATTGATGAGTCAGACTCCTATTGATGAGGACCTGTCCATTGTAAATATTGATAAACCATTGAATGACTTTTCTGCAGATGACTTGTCAATACGTATGTCCCAGGTCAACTTAGAGGATGAAGAAATAAAATAGTTAAAGAGGGAGAATGAAAAGATCAAGTCCGAGTTAGCCAAAATGAATGAAAGTAAAAACAAAATACTGCAAGACAAAAGGCAGTTAGAAAATAAGTTCAATGAATTAAAGGAGAGAAACATAGGTAAGGGTCCCTTGCAGGGGGCGAAGCACATAATTTGGGACACCCTTTCTATAGAAGTTACAAAATTCAGACACTATTTGAACTTTGTTGATGACCAATGCATATTAATCAATTTGGCCAACTAGAGACTAAAATTGGTAAATGAAACTATGGATAGAAAGCCCCTCACCATAGCCCATAATGCGTTGAAATTTTTAAATTCATTGACGTACTAGAAGTTACATGATATGTGAATAAAATACAGGATATCAATAGTATTATGGGCTAAAAAGTTTATCCACAAGCATCATTTAATGAAGACAGTCCAGGATAGAGCTGAGGAAATGGTTTCACAAGTTAATAACTTCAAGCAGGTTTTCAAAGAGTTATTTGAGGACAGCCTCCCTTCCTTTTAGGATCAAGAGGGATGGATGTTTTCTCAGGAACACTATCATAGCTTGTTAGTTGAAAGCCGCATGGATCATTCCAAATTTGATGATTTGGAAAAGGGCCTAATGGGGAAAGTTATTGTGGACAAACTGACAGAGGATTTCGAGATCTTGCAAAAGTTCTTAATTATCAGGAAAGGATTGCCCAAGGTATCATATGAAGCTTACATGGAGCTGGTAGTGTCAATTCGAGAAATTATGGAATGTGATACCCCAAGCACAGAGCAGTGGAAATCCGTAGAGAGGTTTGGAAAGACAAAATACATCCTTCATTCATAGAAGACAGGTGTTACGCGCCAATGAGCTGACTGGACAAGGACATGTTACCAAGTTGATTTTAGCTTAATGATTTGTTAGGTTTGAAGCTGTAGTTTATTCCTAAAAGTTAGTAATTTAGTTACAAGACTTTAATTAAGCCGATCATGCAGTTATGAATCTTCTTGGAAGATCAAATTATTTTATCTTTATATTTGCATCTATTTTATGATATGGTGGTTGGAACCCATCGTGTTGTTGAAGGTTTTGAAAGACATATTATTTTTTGAATAACAGAGCGAATGCATAAGAATTATTAGATATTCTTGTGTCATTTCCATTACAGTCCATATTCCTTTCCTTATGTGATTATGTTTTCTAGTGTAACACTTCATTCTGTTTTTCTTCGTATCTGAAACACAGTATTGGATGGTTAGAATTCATAATGTTTATGCTCTGATCATCGTTTTGGATATTTTATACATTCTTCTACTAAAGTTAATATAGAATTCATCTTTGATGCTCTGTATTAATGGGTTGTTCATTGTCTCTTCTGTCCCACCTGAACTAAATGAATGACTGTGATGAAATGGCTACCTTGCCTTTGATAAATCTCATGTATGTGTCTCTGTGATATTTTTATTTTTATGTGACTCCATGCCCAATGGTTATGTGTTGTTTCAACCATATATACAAATCTTTGAATGTTAACTATATCTCGTCTCGTTAAATTTGTATTGAGAGATCCCTCTCTGGAAGAAAAACCAGTTTCTTTCTAAAGTGGTTTTGCTGTTACCTTGGGATTTACCTTTACAACCTTGGGTACATTCTGAGTGCTAACAACCTCCTCTTGTTTGACCTGTATAGGGTGGCATGGAAGCACCATAGTGTGGTGTACCTTGAGTACTCGAAGCTACAAAGCCATAATTTGGAGAGTAAGCAAGTTGTTGATACTCACCCCATAAGGTGAAGAACCCTATCAATACTACGTCCCATAATAGGGTCCATAAGTCATCGCATGAGATGTCCCATGAGACACTCCATAAGTAGAAACATATGCTCTAGAAGTAGGAATATACATTCCTGAAGTAGGAATGTGACCTCTACAAATATGAACATGGCCTCTTGAAACAATGGGCGGTGGATGAAGGTGAGACACAACCGGTCTAGTAACCGCAGTATGGACATAACTCATAGCAATGTTCCAGCCTAAAGGACCACATGGATGAGGTGGAGGGTGAACATTTGAAGAACTAGGGATAGAGGACGAAGGGATTTGTGTAATTAAATATGTACTATTCCCTATAGTCACTCATCTCGGATCTGGTATCCTAATGGGATCACTAACCCTAGACCTAGGAGGAATATGTGATGTAACTTCCACCGTCGGGATGGAAGGTGCAATGTGACTAGAGCTCCCAAACCTCTCCACATGGTAAGGAATGAGAGTGTCCCCAGGCATAGTGTTAGGCTCGAAGTCAGATTCGACATGGAATGCCAAATCATGTGTGGGAAAACCAGACATACCATAAGTACCATAACTAGTGCTCACGGGTTCAAAATGAGTCTCTTCATCCTCTCGCATTCCATACCGGTGGTGCGTCAATGGAAAATCAAACCTAGAGTGAGTAGGCCTATCATAAATGGTTCCTATATTAGAAATCAAAGGACCTAACTCAACCAATTTGGGTGAAGGATCATAGGTAGGAGTAAACTACCCATATTCCACCTGAATGGGAGAAGGTGGTTCAGGAATGCCTTCTATCTGGTCTCCCATGGTGTGTGAATCAATGTGCGAAGTAGTCCGCCTGGACTCTCTATTTCTCTCTCCCAAAGGAGGAGGAGATGTAGAAGGTGAAAGTCGTGCTAAATCACAAGAACGGTGAGGAGCCACACCCGAATCCACAATGACTCAAAAAATATAAAAGACTCTCTATCTACGAAAACCCTAGATAAGCTATCGTGCGCAGAGCAATCACTAATAAAATCTAAAGCCAAATACAAGCAATCAAGGGTAGGATAAGTGAGCTCCCGAATGAAGCAGGTATGTCACACCTAGGAGAGGCTTGAGATTCCCATACACAACAAGTAGAGGTATGTAACCAATTATTGTGGCCCTCAGCTTCAACACGTAAAGCGACTGTGTTGTCTTACCCCAACCTAGCCGGGACACTTGCAGAATAACCCCTGCAAAGTACCCCCTCAATATCCTAGGTAAGGTCACCTCAATATAATCAACGCTTAGGAGGACAGTCGCATGCGGGATTGATCGTATGGGCAGGGTAGCAAAGCTCAAAACTCTTGAAAGAGCCCCCAAATATGAATACAATCCTATAAATATCTTCAGTGCTACTCAGTTATGACTAGGGGTCATCCCAATCAATAACCGCTCACACTGCCTCGTGCTTAACTCCCTTTTGAGAGGAGGATTCTGAGAAACACTGGTTATACCAAGGATTTTCACACACTCACCTGGACAGACACATACATGTTGTTGTTTAGTGGGCTTTGAGAATTTACTGAAAATGAACTATTCCAAGACCCTAAAACCTAGTCTTGTTGGTGAACCCTATCAAATAAAATAGTGTAGTTCATTTTAATTAAGCGTTGATTTTAATTAGCTTTATTACTCAAAAGAGGGATATGGCCATGCAACTAATGGTGTTATGACAGAACATGAAGTAAAATGCACACCTAATAATCAATGCAAATGCATTGTGTCCATGAAAATAAGGTATGCTACTACGTGAAATGCACAATTTTCTTCAAATGATAAATGCAAGTTTTCCTATATGAAATCCTAATTAATACTCCAAAGCAAATCTAGTGCAAGTACTATGCAAAATGAAAAATGCAATGCATGATGATAAGCAAATATTTTTGGAATTTTTGAAATAAAATGAGATATAAAAAGGAAAAAGAATGATTCTACAACCCCCAGGCTCTGCAAGCACACTCAAGCAACACTCAAGAAAACCACTAAGGTAAAAGAAGTCTAATGCACTAATCCCAAGACAAAAAAACAAAAATGCAATGACAAGAGCATTCTTAAAAAAGAAATTTACCCTAAAAAAAACGTCTCTGGTCAGTAATAGAGGTGTATACAGACTCTGGCAGTATCAAAGGAGACTCAACAATCATCAAAATTCACCCAGCAACCATTCAACTTCCTCTGAAAGGAAAAACTAAGGGCATACGTGACTGTTCACAGTAAACCCATGTTTGTACGTGGAAATAGCAGAGAAACCCGCGTATATACATGATTATGAGTTAAAATCTCTCATATAGGAAGAAAGGTGCATAAAACAAAGGCAAACATGTAAGCTGAGACAAACTTCACACCAATTAGACACTACCAGGCAAACATGCCCCCAGACCTGACATAGAAATAAGAGAAAAAGAGCAATTCAAAGTCATTGAATTCTGATAGAATAACCCCCAAAGGACAACTACTAGGAACTCTCCAGCGGAGTCACCAATTCTATTATGGAGAGAAATTCCTATGGCTTGGGGTACCACAATAGACATCTTGACTCCCTAAATCAATCATTTCCAATATGCAATAGAAATTAAATATATAACACTAAAGGATCAGACCTCGTACCTTATTCTAGATGGTTGAAGTAGATCCCCATTGAGCTTTCCAACTTCAGCTTGAGTTGATAGATTACTTCCTCGACATCAAGTAAACAATACAAGAATGCTATATATTGGTGTTAGATCTATTCTAGCATATATAATCAACAATGTATAAACATTTGAAATCACCCATGGATGAAATATTCATTCAAACATACATTATTGGATAGGAAAATATATTTATATTAATATAAAATAAGAGATTACAATGGATACAACCTTTGTCGGCACGTCTGCGAATCGGAGAAACTGAATCCCCCACTTGGGCCTCCACCACCTCAATCCTCCATCTCTTGATAGCAAGCTCACAAGCAAAAGGAAAGCTTGGGAAGAACACAGAAGTGCTCCAAGGGACAAAGGGATGCAGACTCAAGCATAAGTTCTGGCAATAATTGACTATAGTTTCTTTGCTCTCAATTCTCTCATATGCCTTCAATGTACTATAGAGTTCCTTATATATCTTTTCAAAGGGGTAATGAAAGGTTGAATCCGAGTGATCTCAAGGCATAGGCAAGGCCAAGAGTCAAGTGAGTCGGATCCATGTCAAGGAAAACTCCAAAAGTATTTGGATTTTGTACACATCCCGATTTACGTGGTTTTAGAGGTCAAACTGCTGGGGCGTGCACCTTAACGGTCCTTAATTTTGGTAACTTCATGGTTTTTGTGGAAGATTTTAAGCGAATTTGCGACTCAAAATAGTCTTAGGGGTGTCGGGGTTGAGTCAAAGCCTTCTTTTTGTAATAAACCCATGGTTTAAGTCCAGGGTTTAGGGTTTGGGGTGCCCATGGTTTAAGCCCATGTTTTTGTAATAAGTGCACTATAAATAAGCACTCTTGTAAAGAAGTTAGGCTTTTGATGAAAGATGAATTGATGTGAAGCTAAGGCTTGTTTTCTAAGAAAGGTTAAGTCCCAGCTATGTGCGTGGATGACCTCTGCAGCTGTGTGTGCAGAGGGTTTTTGGGTGATTAAGAAGATTTGCAGCTGTGTGCACAGAGGGTTTTTAGGTGATTAAGAAGATTTGCAGCTGTGTGTGCAGAGGCCTGTAGCTATGTGCACGGATTTGAGGATTCGAGGGGATCTGCAGCTGAGTGCGTAGATCAAAACTGTGGTTTTTGTAAAGAGTTGAATAAAACATAGTTCTGTGGACATAGCCCCTACACTGGGGGTGAACCACGTTATATCTTGTGTTGTGGTTCTTTTGAGTTGTTTCTGTTATGTTCTTTATGCATTGATAAGTAAATAACTTATAAGTAAGATCACTGCTAAATAATAACTTCGGTGTGAATTCCCAGTAAGGGTTAAGCAAGTAACTGTTGTTTATCTAATCGCAAAGCTAAATAAGTGAATGTTGAAGCTATTAATTATATGAATATGGTTATAAGACTAAAGGTACAGTAATATCCCTCTTCTGCTTGCAGAAACCTGATTCTATGGCACCCCATAGCTGTTTCGGGTGAGACTGCAACCTGTTCACAGGTTGTTGCCGAAAGGGCCAACACTGTGGGTCTTTTTTTGGTGCGAAGTTAATGGTGTAAAACTCAGGTCTGCCCTATAGCCCAACAAATTGGTTTCACTGTCCATAGCAGAAAAAAATTATACTCTAACAGAACGAGAAGGTATAGCTATGGTTTATGCATTACAAAAGTTTTGACATTATCTACTAGGATCTCATTTTAAGATGTTCACTGACCATTTTGCTTTGAAGTATTTGGTTAACAAGCCTATGCTAGGTGGAAGGATATGCAGATGGTTGATTCTGCTTCAGGAATATGACTTTGAGATCATAGTCAAACCTGGAAGACTGAATCTAGGTCCTAGCCACTTCTCAAGGCTCGAGTTAGGAGAAGAGCCATTAGTTTGGACGAAGGTCTTCCTGATTCCCAGTTGTTTTCCATCCAGAGGGTTGATGATTATTTCCAGGATATTGTTCAGTACTTGTCTACATGTTTTGTACCCACCGAAATGACAATGCGGCAAAAGAAGCAGCTGGTGGTTAGAGCAGCTGACTTTACCTTAATAGCAGGACAACTATATAAGATGGGACCAGATGAAATACTGCACAGATGTGCCCTGGAGCATGAAAAGCCATTAATTTTGGCTGAGGCACATTCTAGAGCAGCAGGAGGTCATTACGCAGGAAACGCTACGGAACAGAAGATTCTGATAGCCGAATTGTGGTGGCCCACAATTCATAAGGATGCAAGAGAGTATTGCCACAGCTGCGACATCTGTCAGAGGATAGAAAAACCATCCAGGAGGGATGAGATGCCTCTAGTTCTGTAGGTAACTTTACAACCCTTTGACAAATGGGCTATTGATTTTCTTGGACCTATCAATCCCCCTGCGAAGAAATTCGGAGAAAGATACATTATTACAGCAACTGACTACCTTACTCGTTGGGCCGAAGCTCAACCAGTCAAGACCTATAGTGCTGCTACAACCATGAAGTTCATCTCCGATAACAACTTGTCAAGATTTGGGTGTCCTAGAATTCTTATGAGTGATCAAGGATCACATTTCTTAAATAAGACTATTGAAGTATTGATCGAAGAATTTCAAGTATATCATCAGAAGAGTACTACCTATCATCCTCAAGCAAATGGAACTTTCGAAGCCTTTAACAAGATCCTTGAACATGCTCTGACAAAGGTTTGCAATGCTAACAGAAATGACTGGGATCTTAGAATTCCAGCAGCACTATGGGCTTATAGAACCACCTGCAAGAAGTTGACAGGCCATACACCTTTTAGGTTGGTTTATGGACAAGAAGCAGTCATGCCCATGGAGTACATTGTTTCTATCCTTAGAATATCTACTTTCACAGAGATGGATGACCCAGATGTGGTGAAAGAAAGGCTGGCAAAGATACTAGAACTTGAAGAGGACAGATTCATTGTAGGGTTCTAGCAACAAGTGTATAAAGCTAGAGAAAAAGCATGGCATGATGGACACATTAAGAAGAAGCAGTTCTAGAATGGTGCTTTCATGCTTTTATATGACAGTAAATTCATGAAATTCCTGTGGAAGTTCAAGACACATTGGAAAGGACCATACAGAGTGCAGAGAGTTACTGATGGTGGTGCAGTCCAGTTAGCTCAATTGAATGGAGAAATTTTACCTTCCATGGTGAATGGAAGTAGGTTAAAGAAGTACAGGGACAAGTCGGGACCCCTTAATCAGAAGTAGCAGCAAGAAGGGCAGTCTAAGTACCAAGAACAGTTGGCATTGGGTACTAGACTATAATGAAGTTGTTCTCAAAGATCTGAAGTGTTGAAGACTTTCAAAGTTTGAAGGTTGAAGTTTGGTTGTCGTGTAGGTTAGGATGGGTCGAAGGAGAATATTATGTCGAGGGTACTCATTGAGGCAAAGCTGAAATTAGTGGTTGTGTCAAAGAAGAGAGGTGTGTCGTAGCCTAAAATGTGACTAACGAGACAAACTCGACTTGGCGGCGTTGGCACGTGAACTGCCTGTCATGATGAGATATTGGGAAAATCTAGCACTGTGTGGACTGGATTTATAGCCATTCCATCATATTTGGCGTCAATAATACACCATGATGATAGATTTTGTTGTGGGATTCTATAAGAAGCTACACCGGCCTTCAACTCATGCATTGTGCACTTCTTTGAGTTTACAGTTAGCACCATGTCGAATGATCACAAAGTCCAGGAATTGTTACGAGAGTTCAGAGAGAGAGGTCTGCAGAACCTTATGAGCAATCCTCCTTGCGAGGAGGTGTCTCCAGCGCTAAATCAGCCAATGCAGATATGCTCAACCAGAAAGAAATTTAAGGTAGAAGTTCACTCTAAGTGGAAAGATGAAAGGCGCAACCCCTCAATAAAGACTTAGGAGGATCCCAAAGAATGGAGGCATGCTGTTTGTATTATGAAAAATCACAGTGGCATGCAATCACAGGGGCATCGCCTATTAAGGACCCAAAGTTGTGGATGGTTAAATGTTCAATAGGACATGAACGGGAGGTAGTTCAAAGGATGGGGTCGCTGATAGAAGGCCCAATGACCCCCATGACCACCATAAATATGATGACAGCAGACAGCAGCCTAAGAGATGGTCGTATTCTACTAAGGATGAAAGGATGAACGATCAAGCAAGCTGCGACCATGGTAGCAGTAGTAGAAGGGACGATGATGCAGCCGTAGTAAGCCGTTTACTATCTTCGCGAATAAGATTCTACCACCAGACAAGCAGCTGAGTGTCCCAGGACAGGACACTTATGAGTCTTAGGGGCCTGTTGGGGCGCACACCTTAACGGTCCTTAATTTTAGTAACTCCATGGTTTTTTTGGAAGCTTGTAAGCAGAGTTGTGACTCAAAATAGTCTTAAGGGTGTCGGGGTTGAGTCAAAGCCTTCTTTTTGTAATAAACCCATGGTTTAAGTCTAGGGTTTAGGGTTTAGGGTGGCTATGGTTTAAGCCCATGGGTTTGTAATAAGTGCACTATAAATAAGCACTCTTGTAAAGAAGTCAGTTTAAGCTTTTGATGAAAGATGAATTGATGCGAAGCTAAGGCTTGTTTTGTAAGAAAGGTTAAGTCCCAGCTATGTGCGTGGATGACCTCTGTAGCTGTGTGCACAGAGGGTTTTTGGGTGATTAAGAAGATCTGCAGTTGTGTACGTAGAGGCCTACAGCTGTGTGCGCGGCTTTAAGGATTTGAGGGATCTGCAGCTGAGTGCGCAGATCAGAACTGTGGATTTTGTAAAGAGTTGAATAAAACACAATTCTGTGGACATAGCCCCTACACTTGGGGTGAACCACATTATATCTTGTGTTGTGGTTCTTTTGAGTTGTTTATGTTATGTTCTGTATGCATTGATAAGTAGATAACTGATAAGTAAGATCACTGCTAAATAATAACTTCGCTATGAATCCCCAGTAAGGGTTAAGCAAGTAACTGTGTTTATCTAATCACGAAGCTAAATAAGTGAATGTTGAAGCTATTAATTGTATGAATATTGGTTATAAGACTAAAGGTACAGTAATATCCCTCTTCTGCTTGCAGAAACCTGATTTTGCGACACCCCATAGCTGTTTCGGGTGAGACTGCAATCTGTTCGCAGGTTGTTGCCAAAAGGGCCAACACTGTGGGTCTTTTGTTGGTGCGAAGTTAATGGTGTAAAACTTGGGTCTAGCCTATATCCCAACACAAACCCGTGTATATACATGATGAAGGGTTTAAAAGTCGCGTATATGAATTTTCACATGTTTTTAGGGATGGTCAAGGAAACATGACAGGACAAAAAATGGTCCAAGGGGTCTAAGGAGTTTACAGAGGGACAAGGGAAGGCTATACAAATGTGATTCACCTAGAGTGGTAAAATCAGCTATAACACTAGCCTAATAAAAAAAAATTATTTTTCAATTTTTGTGGACATTACAATATCAATCATTGTATCGAATGGGATATAGTGTACAAATTCCTACATAATGAATCCCATATCTTGTCATACCTCTAACATAACTGAGGACACACTCAATAGATTTCCAATGCAGCTAATGTGGCTCCTACATGTATCATTAAAATTCTTAAAATGAATAGAGATAACTATATTATATTGAGTGAGATACAATAGACTCTATGCTGTGTAATAAAACTTGGTGAAATTGACCAATGGTGATTCCAATCAGCCATGTTAAATCTAACCAATAAATGTCCTTCATACTTTGACTAAGCCGTTTTGATCCTAAAATTAGCTTAGTTGATTTCAATACCAAGAAATAAGTGTAGTAGACTCATGTATATTATGGTGAACCTATCATGCAAAGTTATTTTAAATATAATAATAATGATGAATCTAATACTTATGATTAGTTAATCATATACATAGAGAGAGAGTTAGAATTCCTCATCATATAAACATTATTATTGGATTTGCATGAAATGAATGTTTGGGAGAATATGAAAGTATTAATTTTATCATATCATTCTTTAGGCACTTGGTTGCGGCCATGATAGTGTGATTTCTTGAATATGAAAACTAATCATGATGAATTCTATACATACACTTGTGGTTTCTCCATTTATATTTCCCCTTTAATATCACTATGAATAAATGCATTTTTCACATCCATGCTGTGAACATCCCACATTCTTGTTGCTGGAGTGGTGAGAATTAAGCAAAGTGGATCTGTTTTTCCATTGGAGAAGATGTTTCATTGTTATTCATCCCGTGAACTTACTAAAATACTTTGTCCACCAATGTAGATTTATACCTTCTCACAAGATAATTTTCTACTTTGTTTGTCATGTAGACCCACTTGCATCTGACAAGATTACAATATGATGGAAGCATAACCAAGTACAATGTTTAGTTCTTTATAAGGGAGTTGAATTCCTCATTCGTGGATGCTTACAAGTAAGGATTTCCTTGAGCCATTACATAGGATTGATGGTATTATGATAGAATAATGTAGGAATGAAGGGGAATTACAATTAATTTATTTATGGGTGCATGAGGAGGTTTCTCAAATTTGGAGTTCATTCTCCTCTCCTTTGTAGGACCACCCACAAGATTTCCTATTTCCTATAGGATGGACTATTTGCACTTGGGTATTTGATCTAGACCTTCACTAGCATGTTCATTATTCCATATTAGATTCAAAAATCATATCTAAAATCTAATCAGAATGATAGGAGGTATCATCGACGAGATATTCTATAAGAGGAAGTGCATAAGGATGTGCATGTTTTACTTGAGGTGCATGTAAATGGATTTCATCAAATCAGGCACTCTTTTTTATGAACAAATTATCTATTGAAACATCCATCAATTTTTATTCATTTACATCATCGATATAACCAATAGACATGCATTTTATGGTTTGAGGATCCAAATCCTTCTTTTTTATATGAAGGTATGCAAGCCCATGCACAAGATAAAAAATATAAAAGTGTGTGAATTTCGGCTTCATGCCACTCCAAGATTTAAAACTTGTCTTTTATTTTACAAATTTCTGAGAATAGCTATTTTGAATGTGCATTGCATAGTTGATTACTTTAGCCCAAAATTTAAAATGAAGGAACCTTGCATTCAACATGTAGCTTACCATCTCTCTTAGAGACCGGTTTTGCCTCTTAGATTCTATGTTTTGTTTACGATTGTATAGAACTATGTGTTGTAATTGAATACCTAGTTCATTGCAAATACTCCCCATTTTCTATGAGGAGGTTCTTTATCATATTCAAATACTTCTTATCTACATGTGCTATGAATTATTTGATATGATAAAACACTTCAGACTCGAGCACATGAAAGTATAACTATATCTTCCTTGTGAAATCATCGATAAAAGAAAACATAGCACTGCTATGGTCTAAGGAGAGATTGTACATTCCAGAAGCAAGGGATATTTGGTCCAGCATCCTCACGGAATTTCATTAGACACCCTACTCGGGGCATATGAGATATAAAAAGATGATATCCACCATTAATAGACACTTTTTCTAGCCTAAGTTAAAGGCCAACATTGTGTTTTTTTATCATGAAATCTCAGGAATGTCAGCTGGTCAAAGTTGAGCATCAGTATCATTCAGGGTTTCTATAGCTATTACCCATTCCGGAATGGAAGTGGGAGGTCATTAGTATGAATTTTATCATCGGTATACCTAAGAGTAAGAAACAAAATGATTTTATATTTCTAGTAGTTGACAAATTATCAAAAGAAGCACACTTCATTCAAGTGAAGTCAACATACAAGGCAATACACATTGTCGATATCTTCTTGAAGTAGATATTTAGATTGCATGGGATACCCAAGGAAATCATCTCGAAACGAGATACTAAGTTTACCGATAAATTTTGGAGATCTTTATTCTCTGTATTAGAGACACAGTTGAACTTTAGTATTTCTTATCACTCACAGACAGAAGGGTAGGCAGAAAGGGTAAACCAGATTGTTGAGAACATGCTTAAAATGTATGTCATGAACAACCCCACCAAGGGGGAATATTACCTACATCTTGTAGATTTTCCATATAAAAACGGATACCATACTTTCACCAATATGAGTCCCTTTGGTGTACTCTATGGACAGAAATGTAGAACATCAGTTACTTGGGATAGCTCAGTGCATTGGCTCATGTTAGGGCTTGACTTGTTAAAGGACTTGGAACAATTGGTTAACAAGGTCCAGGTGAACCTTAAAGAAGCACAAGACCACCAGAAAAGCTACGTGGATAAGAAAAGAAAACGTAAATACTATCAAATAGGTGATTATGTATACTTGAAAGTAAAAGAAAAATGAAGTGCATTGAGCTTGGTTAGGTTTGGTAAGTTAGCACCTAGTTTTTGTGGACCCTTTGAGATACTGGACAAGAGAGGGCTATTAGAAAATGAACTAGCATTACCCGCTATCATAAGAGTTCATAATTTTTTCCATGCATATTTATTAAACAAATATGTTTATGATACTATTACAGAGAGAAATTCCTATGGCTTGGGGTACCACAACAGACAGCTTAATTCCAGAAATCAATCCTTTCCAATATGCAAGAGAAACCAAATATCTAACACTAAAGGATCATGATTCGTACCTTATTCCAGATGGTTGATGTAGATCCATGTTGAGCTTTCCAACTCCATCTTGTATTGATAAATTTCTTCCTCAACAATTAGCAAACAAGACAAGCATCCTATATATATTGGTGTTATACCTACTCTAGCATATATAAGCAATAACATATAAGCATTTGAAATCATCCATGGATAAAATATTCATTCAAATACACATTATTGGACGGGAAAAGATATTTATATTAATGTAAAAACAAAGATTATAAGAGTGACAACCTCTATCGGCACATCTGCGAATCGGAGAAACTGAGTCCCCCACTTGGGCCTTCACCACTTCAATCCTCCATCTCTCGATAGCAAGCTCACAAGCAAAAGGCAAGCTTGGGAAGAACACAAAAGTGCTTCAAGGGACAAAGGGATGCAGACTCAAGTATAATCTCCAGCAACAATGGACTATAGTTCCTTTGCTCTCAATTCTCATATGCTTCAATGTATCTAAAGGGTTTCTTACATAGCTATTCAATGGGGTAATGAAGGGTCGAATCTGAGCGATCTAAAGGCATATGGAAGGCTAGGAGACAAGTGAGTCAGATCCACATCAAGGAAAACTCCAAAATAATTTGATCTTTTGCACACATCCGAATGTACGCGGTTTTAGGGGTCAAACCCATGTATATATGTCAAAAAGGGATTAAAAGTCACGTATGGAAATTATAACATGTTTTTAGGGATGATATTGGAAACATCAAAGGTACAAAAATAGTCCATGGGGTCCAAAGAGTCTGTAGAGGGACAGGGAAGGCCATAAAAGTGTGATTCACCATGTGTGGTAAAATCAGCTATAATAGATGCCCCCTAATATGTGAGGTCAGAGGGGTTATACGATGGCTAAAATACATTATAAGTCGATCCCAGAAGTGGAGTGATGAAGAACCCAGTGGAAGACCAGCCACCCAATCAAAATAGTACAATGATACAACTCTGCATATAACCGCAAGTACATATAGCAGTCCCAAATACATAAGAGTACAATGACCATGAATAGGCATGATACAAAATATGGCATGAGTGGTCATTGGCACGTACTATATACATAGATCAGAATATCCATGATGAAGATATAAAAAGGATCATGATCTCCATAATGGTTGAAGATATACAATGGATCAAGATCTCCATAATGGCTGGAAATGTTTGACATATACTGGAATCAAGTCATGAGAGCTGAAATCTCATGAACACAGGAACGATAAAGGAGGTAGCATATAAGAGATGCCACCAATCTAGAAGGTCTTCTACACAAACTGCTACGAGTACATGTCCTACTATGTGAATAGAGGTGTCGAGGTTGAACATAGTAGTCCATCATCTGGTTACCGGTCATTGATGTATACTGTTAACAAACATGAGATAGATTGGACGTCCATCACCATAGAAGTGGGGGACATATATTTTATTAGTGTATTGTCCCGACGGGGGAAGTGGTAAACCTACGTTCTCATTGGCCTAGAGGTGGCCTCACTATAGATGAGTACATAGCAGTGTACTGGGATACAGACATGAAGAAGGTCAGGAGTTAGATCCCAGCTAACTCCATATAGGCGCTAGGCCTTGTTACCACCTAAGTTGTACTTAGTGGTTTTTATCAAGTGAGCCCGGTGAACCGGACAGGGTTAACTTGTTCAAACTTTAAAAGATCCGTGGAAGTACTTCTGGGAAGTGCTTGTTGTATCATATCACATGTTCATACCCCATGTGGGAATTGTAATAAATGTTCTAGCATGATAGTCTCTGTAAAAGACTTTGTCTCTTAGACTTTATTTTTCAATCCGATCAGCCCAGGGTGTTTTTTCCCTTGGTTATTATTGGTTGTTGAATAAACAACTGATAATTTCTGAGTTTTTCACTCCATACCTCCAAAGTTGGGGTGGTCGGCTTGGAATTCAGGCCTATTGAGGTTATTAGAGTCTATGTGTCAATGTATAAACATGCTAGACATCATTTTTGAGTCATATGAACATGTCTAATTCCCCCTAGGTGTTTTTCAATTTTTCAATTTTTTAGTTTTTTCATTGTTTTTTATTAAATTTTAATTTTTCCAAAACTTAGGCTAGTTTTTAATAGTTTAATTGGAAAAATTGATATTGTAATAAAAGTGGGCCAAATAATCGGTTTCAGTCATGTAGGTGCTCATTTTCAAGCTAAGAGCACCATGTAAACCCATGGGCCCACTTTTTCCTAAGTTTTGAGTGATATTCCATCACTCAGGTCAAAAAGCCCCAAAAATCAATTATTGATTATTTTAATTAATAAATTGATGAATAATGGAGCAAATCCAAAAATCAATAAATCAGTGGATTCTCAACCGATTTGATTGAAATCAATCAGATCTAGAGCAGATTAACTGGATCTGACAAATCCTTGACTAAAGGAGGGGATCAAATCAGATCCAGACTTGATCTACAGCTATCTTCATGGGGAATTGCGCCCTCTCTCTCTCCTCCACACATGTGGACTCTCTTGGATGCTCTATGGGCCAATGTGTCATTGTATGGGTTGATGTGTCAGCTCAATCAAGCCCTCGGTTGACAAGTAGGCTTAGTACAGCTTCAGTTATACATTGATGGACTCTTCCTTAGTTTATTTCACTTGATTCCATGAGGAATTGTGCCCCCCCTAGGCTGGATGGCCTATAATTTGTATATATCCTGCTTGAGGCTCCCTCTTCCAAGCTAGTTAGAGCTGGACTGAAGGGATTACCATTGTAACTCTATATTTGATCATCATTTGTGAATAAAGAATCTTTGGAGGCTATACTATGTAGTGCATGTGTATGTGTGGACTCTCAATGTTATGCTGCTGATGTGGTAGCTGCAATTTCTTGACAAATTCTGTGTTGCTTCTGTGTTCTGGCTTCAAGGATTCGGCTGAATCTAGTAAGGGTGTAAACTAGGAAAGCTAGATTGCTTGATCTTGTTTATTCATATGATGTATGCTCTAAAATTTTAGTTATATGCTTAAATAAGGTTATTTTTGCATAATCTTTCATTTTTGTTGCTTTATGCATCTATATCCAGATCTCACGAGGTGTGTGCAGGCTTGTGTTATTTAGTTGCAGGTTCCTGATTGGATGAAGGTGTCAATCTATATTGACCCCATTCCTATCCAATAATCTCAAGACTCTATCCCTCATCACTCCACAAAAGGTCCTCCTTTCATCTTGCTCCATTCAAGCAACGATCCGACCTTCTCTCCTCTTCTTCTCATTTCTATAAAAAATATACACTTTACTCGGTTACTTTGTTCAGTTCATATCTTTGATTTCATTTGGATATGTTTCATAAAAGTAAAATATACATAGATCTAATATTTCATATCTCATTTTCTAGATCTTGCACTTAAAAAAGTTTCATAAGCATTCTAGATCTAGCTTTAGGGAAATCGTCTTTTCGCATGAAATTTTAAAGAAAACTTGTAGATTGCATGCATTAGATTTCCTTTTGCTGTTATAAAATTTAATATTATGCTATATCAGTGCATATTTAATTGGATACACAAACATAAATCCAATATGCCAAGGAAATCTTGCTTTCCTTGGTTTCTTTTTTGCCTATTTAGCTAGTTTTAACTTTATTTTTTTTTAGATAAGGTAGGATGATCCAAAGGTACTCTTAAAGTGATTTTGGGAATTTTTTATTCTAACATGATTGATTCATTTGAGAAGGTATGAAATAAAAAAATGGAAGCTGCTGTCCGAAGCACCCTCAGGAGCGTTCAAATCCCCCCAGGGGTCTCCCCTTTCACTAAAATATTAAAATTTTTACAAAGTTGTAAGATCTTGGTTTTAGCCTGTATAAGGACCAAGAATTTTTTTATAATTTCATTTCATTGATGTTGTAACCAATAATAAATAAAATTATTTTTGGAATAGGCTCTTTCGAGTCCATTCCCCATCCCCCCTGGGGGGATTTGCGTCGGTGTCCTTTTCGTCGCTTTTTGCTTATTTCTTTTTTAAAATAGAATTGATCTAATCTGCAGGGTAGTATACTTTATTTCATTATTAATATCATACTACATATTTTACATTTCAAAGTAATCATAATACTTACCCCACGACTTCCCAATTGACCCGAAAGGGGAAAGAGATTCGTGGTAGGATTAATTAGAAAACTAGAATTGTGTATTTGTTTTCTTTTTCATCTTTTATTTATCAGCAATTATAAAATTAACCCCTCCTCGATA
>LPNX011027312.1:565-21421 GCA_001517045.1 Pseudotsuga menziesii | reverse complement strand
TCGAAAGAGGTTCTTGGAGGGTTTTCTTTTAAACAAGAACACCCAGTTTAAAACTTATTAAAATTTACAAGACTCCAGTGTGTATGCTCTGCACTTGGGTGCGGTTCATCCAATTAGTCAAGCTATATCAAAATCACTTGGGTGACTAGCATAATTAGGACTCACTCTCCCCAATTGACAAACCATCAGGTGAAAATCCAACACCTATATCAAACCTCTACAGTGGCAAAATACCCAAAGGAAGTGGGAACTTCTGAAAAGTGACCTTGGGGCGCCGATCTCTGTCACACCCTAACGGGTGCGTTACGAACAATAGCCCTAGAGACTCCATTTCAGCCCACATATTCCTTGTGGGTAGCTGTGAAGGTTTAGTTCTGGACATACTCCAAGTACTCTTGGATATATCTGGAGTCCCCCCTTTGC
The DNA here is from genome assembly GCA_001517045.1 of Pseudotsuga menziesii. Taxonomy (NCBI): domain Eukaryota; kingdom Viridiplantae; phylum Streptophyta; class Pinopsida; order Pinales; family Pinaceae; genus Pseudotsuga; species Pseudotsuga menziesii. The sequence goes on along the minus strand of LPNX011027312.1, from coordinate 20,998 downwards.
CTAATTTAATCAACTCCTACTTCACATTTAACTTAAAACATACCAAGAGGCAATCACAAAACATTCACTCCAAGCACATGCAAGCACATTGATTCTATTTTTGACTCCATTCTAAGGAACTGGTCATTTTTTCTTTATATATATATATATATATATATATATATATTGTGTCTCAGCATTGTGCTTTCTTGTGTTTATTTTCACTGTGGAAATTGAACCAGGTGATAGATTAATTTTACTCACAACAATTAACAATTGATCATGCAAAATCACTCACAAAGAGACTGAAAATTGGAGCTGAACACTAAACTGTATTAAATCAGTGTACAATAGCCAACCCTGTAATAAGATAGGTTGCTGAATAAATAACATACATCAGGGATTCAAATGCATGAGGAGCAATTCGAATATACCATAAAGCAGGCTTACTAAAAATAAGCAAATCCCCCATAGGTGTAAAAAGCTGATCCCAAATCTGTCATGGAGCTCACGAATTAGAAAAATGGATTAGGCAAGCTAAATAGTGGTGGAATGGTAGCTCATACATGCTTTTACATGGAGAAAAGAGTGGAAGATGAAGAGGACAAAAAACTAGTTCACCTCACCTAGTCTATCTTTTCTATTTGCCTTAAAACACTGAAAAAGCAGGGAATAAAGCAGAAAAAGTAGAAGGGCACCTAGGAGGCCAGGAATAAAGTAGATTTGATTCCTTGGGATTTCCCATGTGCTACATGAGTCAAATGAGGCAAGTTTGACCACTATGGATAGGTAAAAGACAACTTGCACAAGGTGGGACACATGAACTAGGCTAATAAGACAGAAATAATTAAATTAATGTCTAAATGGGTAAACTATGGGTTGATTATTCTAACACCCACCCTTAAGCCTGACTTATGAGTAATATATCAGAAAATTATAGGGCCTGGCAACAAGGCTTGGTCACCCTTTACATACTGCATGTCCATTTAAACAAGGAAAGAGGCAAAACCAACTTGGGAAAATCCTCCCTTAAACATGGACTGTAAAAAAAAATTGTAGAATATTGTCTTCACTCATGCTTTCACAGCATGATCAGAAATCCCCAACAGTGATTTGATATTTCTGAAGTTCTTCTCACAAAATGCTTTGGTGAAGATGTCAGCTACTTGTTCTGAAGATGAACAGAAGAGTAGGTGAATGGTGCCATCATGCACAAGCTCTCTCATGTAGTGCATATGGATCTCAATGTGTCGGGTTCTCTGCTTCTAAACTGGATCTTTACAGATTCAAATGGTACTTTGGTTATCATAGTAGATGGTAGTGGAGTACTCTGGTTCGAAGCCACACTCTCCAAGTAAACCCTACAACCATAAACATTGAGTTGCTGCATTAACAACTCCTCTGTACTCTGCTTCTGTAGATGAGAGTGCAATGGCACTCTGTTTCTTGCTTGACCAGCTGATTGGCCCTTCTGTAAGCATGAACACATATCCTGATGTGGAATTTCTATCTGTGCTATCACCTTCCCAATCACTGTCAGTAAATCCAATCAAATCAAGATCATATTTTGCTTTATAGAAGATCCCATCTGTCCTTGTTCCCTGAACAAAGTTAAGGATCCTTTTGGATGATTTCCAATGGATATCTTGAGGCTGATCCATGAATCTAGAAGCCACAATCACTGCATAACAAATATCAGGTCTAGTATGTGTCAAATACAATAAACATCCAATCAATTGCCTATACAGTGTATTGTTTACCATAGGTGAAGAATCAGCTTCTTCCAGCTTCACTCCTGAAAGGAAAGGAGTTTTTCTTGCTTTGCAATCCTTCATTCTGAATTTGTTCAGCAAGTCCAAGGCATATTTGGACTGGTTCACCTTGATTCCATCTTTGGTTTGAGCAATCTCAAGCCCCAAAAATTGACTTAAGAGCCTCAAATATGTCATGGAGAAGGCTTGGTTCATAGCTCCATTTAAGGAAGCAATCTCAGCCTGTGAGCTTCCTGTAATGAGGAGGTCATCAACATGTAACAAAATGATCATTAATGAACCATTAAATAACTTCAAATAGACATTTGGATCTGATTTGCACCGAACAAAATTCAGTGATAGCAAGAAGCTATCAATCTTGGCATACCAAGCCCTGGGGGCTTGCTTTATCCCATACAATGACTTTCTCAACCTGCACACAAGAGAAGGGTTAGTAGAAAAACCTTGAGGCTGTTGCATATATATCTCCTTAGTGAGATCTCCATTCAGGAAGTAACATTTTACATCCATGTTATGTACCTCCCATTGCCTTGAGGCTGCAATGGCTAAGGCTAGCCTGATGGAATCCATTTTTTCCACTGGTGAAAAAGTCTCATTGTAATCTATGCCATGAACCTGTGAGTAGCCCTTGGCTACCAATATACCTTGTACTTCAGTGGTGAACCATCAGCAGCAAATTTGGCCTTATAGACCCACTTACACTGTACTAGTTTTCTCCCTCGGGGAAGATCCACTAGCTCCCATGTGTTGCTCTTCTGGAGTGAGCTAAACTCCTCCTTCATGGCTGTTTTCCATCTTGGATATCCTGATACGCTTATTAATATGTTTGAGGAACAGACTCCACCATCAAATATCATTTTTCAGCAAACATAGGATCCTTCATGCACAAACCACTCTCAAACTGAGATCTAGTCCTCCTTGGGTCATTGGGATCCCCAGCTAGCTCTCCTGTTGCATGTAGTGTCTTGGCTGCCCATTTTGGCTGTGTAGGGCTATTAGGGTCTGCAATAAACTCATATCCATCAGACAAATCAGAATCAGCATGTTCAACAAACTCTTTACTTACGTCTTGAGGTTCAGGTGGTGAAGAGGCTTCACCAACTTCCACTGCTGCAAGGGGTTCTTCTTCAAACTGAACACACCTTTCGATGGAGGCTTTGTTTGTGCTCAAATTTATCAACTTGTAACCTTTTGAATCTTCATAGTATCCAACAAAAAGGAACTCTTGGCTTTGGGGCTGCAAATCCTTCCTCTTCTCTGTTGGGATTCTAGCCCAAGCCTTTGAGCCAAAAATCCTGAAATGTTTCACATATGGCTTGTGCCCACTCAATGCTTCGAAGGGAGTCATGCCATCAAGATGTTTGTGAGGCACCCTATTCTGAATATAGGATGCATAGTTTATAGCTTCAGCCCAGTACTTTGGTGGCAAAGTTTTGGCCTCCATCATGCATGTTGCCATCTCCTTCAGTGATCCGTTCTTCCTCTCAGCAACACCATTTTGCTGTTGTGTGTAAGGGATAGAATGCTGCATCTGAATACCTGCATCTGCACAATAATTAATAAAATCAAACTTGACATACTCACCACCATTTTCATATCTAAGGGCCTTGAGTTTCCTTCTAGACTGGTTTTCAACCAAAGCCTTAAAGACTTTGAATAGGCCAAAAACTTCAGACTTGTGTTTCAGGAAGTGAACCCAGCAATACCTGGAAAAGTCATCAATGAAAGTCAATGCATATTTGGCCTGACTCATGGACATATGAGGGAATGGGCCAGCAACATCGTTGTGGATCAGCTCGAGGGGTGCAGAGGTTCTCTCATGACTAGCTCTCTCAAATTTGTGCTCTGGGTGTTTTCTTAGGATACAACCTTGGCAGACTCCTTTGGAAAATTTTATCTTGGGAAACCCTATGACCATCTCTTTTTCACTCAGATCAGAAAGATATTTGTAGTTTAGGTGGCCAAATCTTTCATGCCAAAGATTGCTTGCCTCATTAGCATGAATCAGAAGAGCAGAGGGGTTTGAGTAAGGTAGGAAGTGTGAGAACATGTATACCTTTTGAGCATGATTTGCAACTCCTTTTGCAATGACTCTACCAGTTGAAATCTCTGTGATCTCAACTTCATCAGGGCAGAATATGACCTTCTTAGGAGACCCAGTGTGGGTCATTTGGTACACTGATAGGAGGTTGGAGGCAAGACCAGGCACATACAGCACATTGCTGAACTAACCATGATCAAGATCTATCCTTCATTTTCCCAAACTTTCAGTGAGAGAGTCATCTCCCAGTACTATAGATGGTCCTTTTGAATTGTCCAGTGACGAGAAGGCCTCCTTAGTCGAAACCATGTGTCTTGAATCTCTAGAATCAATGATAAAACTGGGTGAGCTTGATGTGCCAGCAACTAGAGCATGAACTCTCTCTCTGTCATCTCAACTTGATCCTCCTTCTCTCTTCTTTGAGCTTTCTGGAAGGGAGATACCATTCTTCTCCAGGAGTTGGGTCAGCATGTCTATCTGCTTTTTCATACAAGAGCTTTCAGAGTGATTTCCCTTATTGCAGTATGCACACTTGTTCATTTCACCTTTGTTTTTCTTCTTCTGGTAGTTCTTCTTGGGACCTTGTCGATCCTCCGGAGACTGTTTCTTATCTCTATTTTCCTCAGGTGCCCTTTTAGCTTTCTTTTTTCTTTTTGAATCCACCCTTGAATCTCCAGCAATCAAAGCTTGATATTTGGATGGTTTGATGGTGCCCATCATCACCAGCTTGTCCTGTTCTTGTGTGAGAGATTCCATGAAATCTGCAAGGCTAGGCATCTTCCAGGTTCGAGCTGTCAGTTTTGTGGCATAGAAGGTCGAAACAAACACTGAATAATCAAGGCCCAGCTTCAAGAGGATGGCCAGTATGAGCTGATCATCTTTCTTTTCGATACCACACTGTTTCAGCTGCAAAACTAGTGCTTTGAACTTGGAGAAATATAGTTGCAGGGATTCAAAGCTCATTGGACTCAGAGAAATCAGCTCATTTTCGATTTGATGTCCCCTCATCTCATTTGTCTTCCCAAAAATATCAGCAAGCTTCTCCCATACTTCATTCGATGATGTCAATTCATCGAGATGGAAAAGGAGGTCTTTGGAAATACTCAGACATAGGAGGCCATAAGCCTCATCCCTCCTGTTGTGCCATTTTATCTTCTCTGCAGCTACATTGGGCTTTTCTTCTATTGCCATAGTCACCCTGTAGAGGCCTTTCGCTCTTAACAGTATCTCCATCTCTGCTTTCCATTCAAATAAATTGAAGGGACTCAAGATAGTTTTCTATGATTGATCCATAGCTTAGAAAATATGTCCCGGCTGTCAGTAGAAGGCTCCCAGTCACTGATGTCAAACCTGCAAAACAATTATTGAAGGAGCGAAACAATCTACAATGGCTCTGATACCATGTGGAAATTGAACCAGGTGATATATTAATTTTACTCACAACAATTAACAATTGATCATGCAAAATCACTCACAAAGAGACTGAAAATTGGAGCTGAACACTAAACTGTATTAAATCAGTGTACAATAGCCAACCCTATAATAACATAGGTTTCTGAATAAATAACATACATCAGGGATTCGAATGCATGATGAGAAATTCAAATCTAGCATAAAACAGGCTTACTAAAAATAAGCAAATCCCCCATAGGTGTAAAAAGTTGATCCCAAATCTATCATGGAGCTCACGAATTAGAAAAATGGCTTAGGAAAGCTAAAGAGTGGTGGAATGGCAGCTCATACATGCTTTTGCATGGAGAAAAGAGTGGAGGATGGAGAGGACAAAAAACTAGTTCACCTCACCTAGTCTAGCTTTTCTATTTTCCTTAAAACACTGAAAAAGCAGGGAATAAAGTAGAAAAAGCAGAAGGGTGCCTAGGAGGCTAGGAATAAAGCAGATTTGATTCCTTGGGCTTTCCCATGTGCTACATGAATCAAATGAGGCAAGTTTGACCACTATGGATAGGTAAAAGATAACTTGCACAAGGTGGGACACATGAACTAGGCTAATAAGACATAAATAATTAAATTAATGTCTAAATGGGTAAAATATGGGTTGATTATTCTAACATTCACATCTTGTCATCTTTTTATTATCTTTAGTTAAATTGCAAAATCCTAAGTAACTCACTCAGTTTAACATCACAACACTAAGTAATTATCCTTAGTAACTTAATAGGGTCTACCCCCCTTGGCTTCGTTAGGAGTTGAGCCTAAATGGAGGAGTCAATAACAAGGTGACAACCTTCACTTGAGACTTTCCCCTACGGACACAACAAGTGGCTTGAATATTTCTTCCACATGACCCAGGTGTGTGAAAAGGTGGCAACGATTTTTGGTGCCATTTTCGGGGATAAATCTTTTCATTCCAGAGTACAACTTTTGTTTTCTTCCTTTTTGTTTTTGCTTTGTTTGATGAATGCTTAGAGTATATCTTTAATTTTCATCTGGTGATTCCACTGACCTTTTTCCAGTTTTTATTTTTACAAAGAAAATCAAAAAATAATTTTTGTGAAAAGATTTATAAATGCTTATTTGTCTGTTTCACATGGCGACTCCATTGAAGGGATAAAACCCTGTTTTCTCATAAACTTGTGAAGTTTTGTTGTGTGTATATGAGCCCATGCAATATGTTAAAACCTTTAAAGCTCATCACTTGACAGCTCCACCTTGTCAATACAAGGTTTAATCATTATATCAAATGGATACTATTTTGGATGAATTAAAGGAGAAATATGGTGCCCAGTTAACCTTAAAGTTTCAACCTATCGATTTATCAAACATCCATGGTTTTCCTAACTATGGTGATGGTTTGGGTGATGCATATAACTGGCTTCCAACATTTCATGGAGATTATGGTGACTCGGCCATCTGGCATGTCAAATATTTCCTTCAGTTGATTGCTGACTTCAATATTCTTTATGAAGACAATATGATGGAAATGTTTGCTAGTACTTTTTGGGGTGAGGCTTGTTGTTGGTTCTATCAGGGCCTTCCTAATAAATGTATAACTTCTTTTCCAAACTTCCTTTGGATGTTTTTAGAGCAGTGGCATGATGGTAGGGGTAGTATGAATGGTTTAAAAAAGTTCCTTGAAAAGATTTGTACCTTCTACCTATCTGGTACAAAGTATCACACGGAAGCATATGATGGATCTTTTTCCATGATACAAAGTATTGAAGACTTGGAATCACTTATTGAACATTTAAGTAAAGAGGAAGTCCATGATACTCCCATCAAAAAGCACACTAGAAGTTATTTAAGAAAGGAAGAAATTAAGCGTCTTCTTAAAGAATATAAGGTATCTCCCAATACACAACAAGATTTTGAGGAAGGGAAAATCCAAGATGATCCTATTAAAGATCTTCAAGAGGGTCCCATGATGAAACACATTTTTGAAGACTCTCCTCATATCACCATAGCTGAAAACATTGAAGATTTGAGATATTCTCAAGTGTGTTGCAATGCTGATATTTTTCCAGAAATCCCTCTAGAAAAACCCACTGAGCAACACATCCCAAGTGATCCCATTGAATATGTCCAAATGGTTGACGTGATTGAGGATAATTTTCATGATATCATAATAGAAGCCTATAAAGAAACTTATGATAAGATCAGTATGGTGTGTGCTAACACTAGACCTTGTTCTCCACATGTTGATGAAGGTTTGCAAAGTTTATTTCCTTGTAACATTTTATATAAAGAAGATTGTTATGAATATAAGGAAGACATGGATAGGAAGGAGCATGATGACATGGATGAAGAGTCCCCCATATATGACATGGATGGGAGTGATGACTATTGGAATTTCATAGACAATCCAAATTGTGAAAATCTTATGGAGAATCCCATCCAGGATATGTCCAACAAGGGGAGTGTCTATTCAAAAGTTTGTGGAAGTCCAATAAATGATAAATCCATAGAGGGGAGCATGGCTCTAGATGTCTGGGAAAACTTTAGTATGAAAGGGGAGGATTCAGAATTTTCATGTGATCATTCAGATTCATGTCATGTAGAGAAACACAAGGGTATCAGTAATGAAGACATTGAGAAATAGTATTGTGAAAATTCAGATGTGATGCAGTCAGTGGAATATCAGTCTCAACCATCTTTTTCATATATACAGGTTCCTTATGATTTGGATCTACTTGCGGCTTGTGCAACGAGTTATCATTTGATAAGCCCCGATGATCAGTATGATGATGTAGTTAGTCTACCTCATCATTCTGATTGGTATATCAGTCCTATCCAATCATGGATAGAAGCAGCCTACATGAGCACATACAAGTTGGGGAAGAATTTTTATGACATTATTCATGTCTATGATCTCCTATACATCCCACCCATTCTAAATCATCACACAGGTTTGCAATTTCTGAATAAGGTATCCTTACTTTGGCTGGTGACAAAAGACAAGGAATTTTTTTTTTATGTTAATAAAATGCTTAGGTGGTTACATTGGATTTCTGATTACACTTAACCCTTTTTATATCATGCTTAGAGTAGGAAAATAATCTCCTTGAAAGAGAGCATTTACTTTCTACATTTCTATTTTATACTTGGCTATAATAAAACTTTTCTTCTTTTAGTTAGTTACATTTATGTTGTTTAAATAAATCAACTTAATGGTTCATTTTGTTTTTTTATAAAACTTGTGCTACTGAGGTTTTTCTTGTCAAGTTGAGATGTTTTTACAGAGTATATAAACTAGAGATTCTGGCGTTCTCGTATCCTCATCTTGCCTTAAAGACTAGATCGAGCACACGTCCCACAGTTGGAGCTAGAATGTTACCACTTAAGTTGTACTTAGTGGTTTTTATCAAGTGAGAACGGTGAACCAGACAGGGTTAACTTGTTCGGACTTCAAAAGACCTATGGAAGTACTTCTGGGAAGTTCTTGTTGTATCATATCACATGTTCATACCCCATGGGGGAATTGTAATAAATGTTCTAGCATGATAGTGTCTTTAAAAGACTCGGTCTCTTAGACTTTATTTGTCAATCCGATCAGCCCTGGGTGTTTTTTCCCTTAGTTATTATTGGTTGTTGAATAAATGACTGATAATTTCTGAGTTTTTCACTCCATACCTCCAAAGTTGGGGTGGTTGGCTTGGCATTTAGGCCTATTGAGGTTATTAGAGTCTATGTGTCAATGTATAAACATGCTAGACATCATTTTTGAGTCATATGAACATGTCTAAGTCCCCCTAGGTGTTTTTCAATTTTTCAATTTTTTAGTTTTTTCAGTGTTTTTTATTAAATATTAATTTTTCCAAAACTTAGGCTATTTTTTGATAGTTTAATTGGAAAATTTGATTTTGTAATAAAATTGGGCCAAATAATTGGTTTCAGTCATGTAGGTGCTCATTTTCAAGCTAAGAGCACCATGTAAACCCATGGACCCACTTTTTCCTAAGTTTTGAGTGATCTTCCATCACTGAGGTCAGAAAGGCCCAAAAATCAATTATTGATTATTTTAATTAGTAAATTGATGAATAATGGAGCAAATCCAAAAATCAATAAATCAGTGGATTCTCTACCGATTTGATTGAAATCAATCAGATATGGAGCATATTGACTGGATCTGACAAATCCTTGACTGAAGGAGGGGATCAAATCAGATCCAGACTTGATCTACAACTATCTTCATGGGGAATTGCACCCTCTCTCTCTCCTCCACTATTGGGGCTCGACCTTCAATGTCCCGTAGTTTGGAAACTCCGTGGTTTTGGGTTAGAAGCTTGTAAGCGGAGTTGCGGCCCAAAATAGTCTTATGGGTGTCGAGGTTGGGTCGAAGCCCCTCTGTTTGTAAATAACCCATGGTTTGAACACATGGTTTTTAAGCCCATGGTTTAAGCTCATGGTATTGTAATAGTGCGCTGGTATAAATAGGCACTTTTGTAAAGGAGTAGGGTTAGGCTTTCGATACTTTTGATGTATGATGATTTGATGTGAAGGAAGAAAGATCTGTGTTAGGGTTTAAGGTTAATTCCTAGCTGAGTGCGCGGACAACCTCTGCAAGCTGAGTGTGCAGAGGGTCTTTGTGAGAAAGGTGCTGCAAGCTGAGTGCGCAGCTTAAGGGTACTGAGAAGATCTGCAGCTGAGTGTGCAGATTAGAACTGTGGTTTTTGTAAAGAGTTGAATATAAACACAGTTCTGTGGACGTATCCCCTACACTGGGGGTGAACCATGTATATCTTGTGTTGTGGTGGTTCTGTGTTTTGTTTCTGTTCTGTTATGAATCTGTTAAGTAGATAAAGAGTAAAGCAAGATAAGCTGTTAATTAATAACTTCACTATGAATTCCTAGTAATGGTTGAGCAAGTAATTGAATAATATATAAACTGTGAAGTTAGCTAAGTGAATGTTGAAGCTATTTATTGTATGATTATTGTTTATAAGAATAAAGGTACAGTAATATCCCTCTTGCACTTGCAGAAACCTGATTCTGTAGCACCCCATAGTTCTTTCGGGTGAGACTGGAATGTGTTCGCAGGTTGTTGCCGAAAGGGCCAACACTGTGGGTCTTTTGTTGGTGTGAAGCTAAAGGTATAAAACCCGGGTTTTCCCATAGCCCAACAAAGTGGTTTCGTTTCCGATTGAACAGTATCTGTTCAAGAGGGATTTACATCGTACCTTGAGGGATATGTTCTGGAGGCCCTCAGTGAAAAAAATCGATGACTGGATCGAAGAGACCTATCTAAAATTTGTCGAACAAGAAAATAAGGATCCTCGTCGTAGCTCAGACAAATTCTTGCAAAGGTACATTTTTACTGATATTCATGCAATTTTCTTTGGTAGTATCCACATAGAATTGCACCAGTGGTTATCCAGGTTGACAGAGAGAAAGACAAACTTCAAGGAAGATCAGTTTCCTGCTTGGACCCCCGAAAGAATTAAGATATTACGAAGAGTGAACAACGTGGTCTCAAGGGCTATTGACTTTTGGACGACACGAACCCTCGAAGCGTTTGTGATGAAGTTCACCATCGACACACATACTTCGTTCAGTGAAGCAGAAAGATAGTTCTTCAAAGGACCTAGGGGTAAGTACTTGAATTCATTTGGTCTAAATATTAAAATGATTTTGGCTGAGAAAGGCATATTACTTATTGCATCCAATTTCTATATTTGTTATTACTAACCTATGTTTCAAAGTGCAAGTGACTGTGACGAGCAAAGTGGTTTGCTTCGCAGCAGTAAAAGATACAAGAGAGATCTTGGATCTGATACCCTCAGTCAGAATAACATTGATACCTCACTAATTCCAGAAGATTCTAACTCTGCAAAACCCCCTTTTGTTACAAACCCTCCTATCACGCCACAGCGTAGACCTGTTAGCCCTGAGAATACGTCACAGTCTGAAAGTAACACTAACCCTAGTGCTCATATCATAGGTTAGTCTCCCTCAGTAAGTTCCCCTCCCCCAGTTGTCAGTCCCCCTCCTCCCCCCTGATCCAATATGGCCCATGTGAACGATGATATCAAACTACCAGTCTTTAAAGGAACTGGATCAAAGGATCCCGAGCAGTTTTGGTTCCTGTGCAAATCTATGTCGACTGCGAAGAATATCATGGATGAGAATACAAGAAGAGTGTAGCTAATCACCTCTTTTCGATACCGGGATTTGACCTAGTTTATGAAGTTCTCTAGCACTCAGAACTACATTCTGGATGATATTAAAAAAGCTATGATAAAGGAATTTAAGAAGCCTAAATCAGAGTCGCAATGTATCACTAAGCTACAGGAAATTCAGCAGAAGAGAGGCGAATCAGTGTGGGACTTTGATCAAAGGTTCAAAGTTCTGCTGGATCAAGTCAGTTTTACTATTGGACCAGAGCAACACAAGGAATGGTTCATTGCATCCCTGTTACATCATATCAGGACCCCAATTATGCAACAGAAGGTTTCTGACAAGCAAGAGGCCTTAGAAACTGCCACGAAACTTGAAACAGCTCTTGTCGGAGATAATTATGGCATAGCCCAGATACATGCGCAGTTAGTAGAAATGGCCTTGGAGCTGCACGATGTGAAGAAAGGCAAAGCTTTTCGAGAAGAGGTTTGGTGTACCTGCTGAAAAACAGAAGGACATGACAAGGAACAGTGCCCTGCACTAAGAAACTACCTAAGTACCGGTGCACCAAACCCGTTTAACCCTGCTATCCTCTATTGTGAGATCTGTCGAACAACGGGCTAGCATCGACCTGAAGACTGTTATTTGCTCCAGAGGTATGTCCAAGTTCCTAAGAATCCCTACTGTAAGTTCTGCAAGTCATTCGGGCACAATGTAGATGAGTGTCCCGGCTTTGACCTCATGAGAGAGGGCACATATGATGCTTATCGCGTACAAAATGATGCACAAGGCAATGATGGATATGGCTACCGTGGTGGTAACCTAGGTTGAGGTAAATTCAGAGGTCGTGGTGGTATTCCTGGAAAAGGTCGAAGACAGGTTATTTGCTATAACTGCAATCAGGAAGGACATGTAGCTAGAGACTGTCAGAATCCAACTACGACATGCCGCTATTGCAGAGCAGTTGATCATGTTATTGAGCAATGTCCATAGTTTATAGCAAAAATACAAGAAAGGAATGGACCTCCTATGCAGAATGTTCAGATGATTGCTGTAGAGAGATGACCTGTCCCAGCTATTAATGTTGTTACAAGGAGTGGAGCTACGACGCAAGTGCAGAATCCCATGAAACAGCTTGATGAGCCTCGTGTCTGCAAGACCCCAGAGAAAATTCCAGCCTTCGATGTTAACAAAGAAAAAGAAACATTCATGGAAGCTAGGAAATACTTTACTGATCCACCTGTAGCAGCGACGCAACAGCACCACTAGTAGTCACAGTTACAAGAAGCTTCGCCAGATCAAGTAAGTGCATTAACATCCTTTTTACAGAGTTGTATATAGTTGTTATGAAACAAGACTACTCTGAATGAGTTACAGAAGGTTCTCCAGTCTTTTGAGTCTCAATGAAACCCTGATAAAGGAAAGAATGTTAATAGAGTTAGACGGACATGAAGAGAAATGAGGTTGCATGCTCAGATAGGAGAGTATGATATGGCCGACATCATTTTAGATCTAGCATCTGAATTAAATGTCTTAACTAGGTAGACTTGGGAACAAATGGGAAACCCTACTCTTGAATGTTCCCCTATACAGTTGAGATTAGCCAATCAGCAGAAGATTGTACCTTTGGGTAGACTCCCTAGTGTATCATTAGATATTGATGGAGTCAGTACCTTAGCAGACTTTGAGGTAATTGAAATAATTGATGACAACAACCCCTATCCAGTACTGCTAGGAATTGAATGGAAAATAGATAATGATGTAGTAATCAACCTTAAGAAGAGACAGATGACTTTCGAAGGAAAAGGACTGAGAGTCATAGTACCATTGGACCCTTCTCAATGAGAGAGGTACACAGAACTAGTAAGAGATGAAGAACAAGATGTTTTAGATCATATTTACAACATCACTACTAAAGAAGAAGACTATGTTAACCCTACTACTGAAGGAATAATGGATTGGCAGTGTGATAGTTCTTGTATGACTGACTCAGATGACGGCCTAGAGAACTGGCAGAATAGACTGTATGAGCTACATGGACATCGATGTGCAAGAATTACCAAGTCTCTCGGATGGTTTAGCTCACAGACCAGAGCCTTACTTGTTTTTGATGGTTCGACAGACCCAGAAGAGTTTATTGTGCAATTCTCAGAGTAGGTACCAGATTTATAGAAAATGGAGACTCTAGATTCAATATTCAGAGCTGTAGCTTCCAGATGGTGGAATGGCCATAAGAAGCATATTCATACTTGGGAAGCTTGTCAAAAGTTTCTTCACCTGAGATTCATAGATCGGCCTCAAGATGTGCATAGCAAATTTGATGGTTAGACCAACCCTCAAGAGCACTTGGAACAATGTTGTGAAGCATGGAAACATGTACCCTCTGAAGAATGGGTACATCGGTTTGTCCACACTCTGGAACTTGTAGCAAAGAATTGGTATGCAGAGGTAGAGCTTTTCCATGGTACTATAATTCGGAATACTCTTGTTGATAGTTTTTTGCTTACATTTGCTATTAACGAGGTTTTCCCTGCTCTCGACGCAGATATTAGGCTGCTCCATACTAAAGTGTTTGATGACAAAGATATAGCTGAGTACCAACCTGATTGGAAGCAACAAGAAGCTAATGCAGTAGAATGCTATAACCTCACCATCGATGAATATGATGACCCTTGCAACATCAATATTCCTGAGTCAGAAGGACACTGCGAAGTACATGGACCAACAGTCGAAGCACCTAAAGTAACTCTGCCCCTAAAGATAAGGAAAGTAAATATTGGAACAGAAGAAATGCCTAAGTACGCTACCATTGGATGTTATTGGGAAAAATAAATGGTAAGTAAAGTGACTGAACTTCTCCATGAGTATCATGACTTATTTCCAACAAAGTTCTCAGAAATGAAAGGTATCCTTGGTGATATAGGAATGATAAAAATACCCTTGAAGCCTGATGTGAAGCCTGTGAAGCAGCGACCCTATAGGCTGAACCCTAAGTATAAGGAAAAAGTCAGGATAAAGCTAGATAAGATGCTCGCTGCAGGAATCATTGAGCCTGTCGAAGAGTCCGAATGGGTCAGTCCTATGGTGGTACAAGAAAAGAAGACCAAGGGGGAAATCAGAATCTATGTTGACCTGAGGAAGCTGAATGATGCATGCTTACATGATCCTTTCCCTACTCCCTTCATGGATGAAGTTTTAGACAATTTCAGAGGTCAAGAAGTGTATTCCTTCACTGATGGATTTTTAGGCTACCATCAGATCAGAATTGCTCCAAAGGACCGACACAAAACAACTTTTGCTAAAGAAATGGGATCTTTTCAGTATACAGTTATGCCCTTTCGATTGAAGAATGCCCCTGCTATGTTTTCTAGAGTAGTCATATCTGCATTCAAGGAATTCATTCATAAGTTATTGGAAGTTTACTTTGATGATTGGACTATTTTTGGCTTACTAAAAGATCATATAGCTAGTTTAAGACTTTTGCTGGACAAGTGTAGGCAGCATCAGATTTCCCTAAACCTCAAGAAGTGTATCTTTTGTGCACCTTTTGGAATTCTGCTAGGTCACATTGTATGTAAGCAAGGACTAATGGTGGACCCTGTGAAGATAGCCATTATTGAGAACTTGCCACCTCTGAAGTCTGTCAAGCAACTTCGCACTACGCTTGGTCATACTGGACATTACATAAAATTCATTAAGGGATATGCTCAGATTACAGCCCCTATGGAAAAGAAGTTGAAGAAAGATATTAAGTTTGAATGGACACCCGAGTGTCAGGAAAGCTTGGATATTCTGAAGGAAAAGATGGTAACTGCCCCTATCCTAGTATTCCCTGAATGGAATAAAGAGTTTCATGTTCATGTTGATGCATCTTGGATTTCTTTAGGTGTGATACTGGCTCAGTCAGGTGAAGGTAATATTGATCACCCTATTGCTTTCACAAGTAGAAAGTTGTCTACAGCAGAAAATAACTATACTACGATAGAACGAGAAGGCCTAGCTATGGTATATGCATTGCAGAAGTTTCAACATTATTTGTTAGGATCTCATTTTAAGATGTTCACTGACCATTCTGCTTTGAAGTATTTAGTTAACAAGCCCGTGTTGGGTGGAAGGATATGCAAATGGCTCATTTTGTTTCAGGATTATGACTTTGAGATCATAGTTAAGCCAGGAAGACTTAACCTGGGGCCTAACCACTTGTCGAGGCTCGAGTCAGGAGAAGAGCCCACTAGTTTGGACGAAGGTCTTCCTGATGCCCAGTTGTTTTCCATTCAGATGGTTGATGAATATTTTCAGGATATTGTGCAGTACTTGTCTACAGGTTTTGCACCCCCTGAGATGACAACACAGCAGAAGAAGCAGCTGGTAGTTAGATCAGCTGACTTTACCTTGATAGCAGGACAGCTATATAAGATGGGACCAAATGAAATACTGCGTAGATGTGTTCTGGAGCATGAAAAGCCATTGATTTTGGATGAGGCACATTCTGGAGTAGCAGGAGGTCATTTCACTGGGAAAGCTACAGCTCAAAAGATTCTAACAGCCGGATTTTGGTGGCCTACAATTCATAAGGATGCAAGAGAATATTGCCACAGCTGCGATATCTGTCAAAGGACAAGCAAACCATCCAGGAGGGATGAGATGCCTCTGGTTCCACAGGTAACTTTACAGGAATTCAACAAATGGACTAATGATTTTGTTGGACCAATTAATCCCCCTGCAAAGAAATCTGGAGCAAGATACATTATTACAGCAACTGATTACCTCACTTGTTGGGTCGAGGCTCAACCAGTCAAGAACTGTAGCGTTGCTATAGCTACAAAGTTCATCTTTGATAATATTTTGACAAGGTTTGGGTGTCCTAGAATTCTTATGAGTGATCAAGGATCACATTTTATGAATAAGACTATTAAAGCATTGATTGAAGAATTTCAAGTATATCATCAAAAGAGTACTTCCTACCACCCTCAAGCGAATGGAACTGTCGAATCCTTTAACAAGATTCTTGAGCACGCTCTGATGAAGGTTTGTAATGTTAACAGGCATGACTGGGATCTTAGAATTCCGGCAGTATTATGGGCTTATAGAACCACGTGTAAGAAGTTGACAGGCCACACACATTTTAGGCTGGTATATGGACAAGAAGTAGTTATTCCCATGGAGTACATTGTCCCTATCCTCAGAATATCTGCCTTCAAAAAGATGGATGATCCAACCATGCTGAATGAAAGGATGGAAAAGATACTGGAACTAGAAGAAGACAGGTTCATTGCAGGTTTCCAGTAGCAAGTACAGAAAGCTAGAGAAAAAGCATGGCATGATAGACACATCAAGAAGAAACATTTCCAGAGTGGTGATCTTGTGCTCTTGTACGACAGTAAATTCATGAAGTTCCCAGGTAAGTTCAAGACACATTGGAAAGGACCATACATAGTTCATAAATTTAATGATGGTGGCACAGTTCAGTTAGTTAAATTGAATGGAGAAATTTTTCCCTCCATGGTGAATGGAAGCAGATTAAAGAAGTACATGGATATACTGGGACCCCCTAATCAGAAGTAACAATAAGAAGTGGAGTCTATGTACCAAGCACAGTTGAAATTGGGTACTAGACTATAATGAAGATGTTCTCAAATCTTTGAAGGCTATCAAAGTTCGAAGGCCAGTATTGTGTCGAAGGTCCTCACGGTGGCAAAGTTGAAATTAATGGTTGTGTCGAAGAAGAAGGGTGTGTCGCAGCCTAAAATGTGACCGATGGGACAAACCCGATTTGGCAGCATCAACATGTGAGCTGCCTTATCTACCTGTAATGATGAGATCTTGGGAAAATATAGCACCCTGTGAACAAGATTTACTGCCATTCGGTCAGATTTGGTATCTTTGATGCATAATTATGACAGATTTGATCAGTGAATTATTTAAGAAGCCATCCAGCTCTGTGCATTTTGTATTTCACATTGTTTTGAGTTTGGAGTTAAGACCATATCGAATGATCATGAAGTCCAGGAATTGTTACGAGAGTTAAGGGAGAGAGGTCTGCATAACCTTATGAGAAATCCACCTGCATCTGCAATGCTGCAGACATGTTCAACCAGGAAGAAATTTAAGGCAGAAGTTCGCTCTAAGCGGAACGAAGAAAGGCACAAACCCTCAGGAAAGACTCTAGAGGATCTTGAGATGTATCCTCCTGGCTTAGCAGAGTGGAGGCATGCTATTTGTCTTATGCAAAAGTACATTGGCATGCATTCCCAGGGGTACCATCTGTTAAGGACCCAAAGTTGTGGATGGTCAAATGTTCGTTAGGCCATGAATGGGAGATCATAAAGAAGGAGCAAGCAGTCGAAGCCACAACAAGCAGTTTACTATCTTCACCAACAAGGTTCTTCAACCAGAAAAGCAACAGAGTGTCCCGGGATGGGCCACTGGTGAGTCTTAGGGGCCTGTTGGGGCTCGACCTTCAAGGTCCCTTAGTTTGGCAACTCCGCAGTTTTGGGTTCGAAGCTTTTAAGCGGATTTGTGGCCCAAAATAGTCTTAGGGGTGTCGGGGTTGGGTCGAAGCCCCTCTATTTGTAAATAACCCATGGTTTGAACTCATGGTTTTTAAGCCCATGGTTTAAGCTCATGGTATTGTAATAGTGCGCTGGTATAAATAGGCACTTTTGTAAAAGAGTAGGGTTAGGATTTTAAGACTTTTGATGTATGATGATTTGATGTGAAGGAAGAAAGACCTATGTTAGTGTTTAAGGTTAAGTCCCAGCTGAGTGCGTGGATGACCTCTGCAAGCTGAGTGCGCAGAGGGTTTTTGTAAGAAAGGTGCTGCAAGCTAACTGCGGAGCTTAAGGATGCTGAGAAGATCTACACCTGAGTGAATAGATCAGAACTATGGTTTTTGTAAAGAGTTGAATATAAACACAGTTTTGTGGACGTAGCCCCTACACTGGGGGTCAACCACGTATATCTTGTGTTGTGGTGGTTCTATGTTTTGTTTCTGTTCTGTTATGCATCTGTTAAGTAGATAAAGAGTAAAGTAAGATAAGCTGTTAAATAATAACTTCGTTGTGAATTCCTAGTAAGGGATGAGCAAGTAATTGAATGTTATATAAATTGTGAAGTTAGCTAAGTGAATGTTGAAGCTATTTATTGTATGATTATTGTTTATAAGACTAAAGGTATAGTAATATCTCTCTTGTGCTTGCAGAAACCTAATTTTGCGGCACCCCATAGCTGTTTCGCGTGAGATTGCAACTTGTTCACAAGTTGTTGCCAAAAGGGCCAACACTGTGGGTCTTTTGTTGGTACGAAGCTAAAGGTATAAAAATTGGGTCTGCCCATAGCCCAGCATCCACACGTGTGGACTCTCCTGGATGCTCTATGGGCCAATGTGTCGGTGTATGGGTTGATGTGTCAGCTCAATCAAGCCCTCGGTTGACAAGTAGGCTTAGTACAGCTTCAGTTATGCATTGATGGAGTCTCCCTCAGTTGATTTCACTTGATTCCATGAGGAATTGTGCCCCCCCTGGGCTAGATGGCCTATAATTTGTATATATCCTGCTTGAGGCTCCCTCTTCCAAGCTAGTTAGAGCTAGATTGAAGGGATCGCCATTGTAACTCTGTATTTGATCATAATTTGTGAATAAATAAGCTTTGGAGGCTATACTATGTAGTGCATGTGTATGTGTGGATTCTCAGTGTTATGCTGCTGATGTGGTAGCTGCAATTTCTTGACAAATTCTATGCTGCTTCTGTGTTCTGGCTTCAAGGATTCGGCCGAATCTAGTAAGGGTGTAAACTAGGAAAGCTAGATTGCTTGATATTGTTTATCCATATGATGGATGCTCAAAAATTTCAGTTATATGCTTAAATAAGGTTATTTCTACATAATCTTTCATTTTTGTTGCTTTATGCATCCATATCCAGATCTCATGAGGTGTGTGCAGGCTTGTGTTATTTAGTTGCAAGTTCCTGATTGGATGAAGGTGTGGATCTAGATTGAATCCATTTCTATCCAATAATATCAATACTTTGTCCCTCAGCACTCCACAAAAGGGCCTCCTTTCAGCTTGCTCCATTCAAGCAACGATCCGACCTTATCTCCTCTTCTTCTCATTTCTATAAAAAATCAACACTTTACCCGGTTACTTTGTTCAGTTCATAGCTTTGATTTCATTTGGATCTGTTTCATCAAAGTAAAATATACATATATCTGATATTTCATAGCTCATATTCTAGATCTTTCACTTAAAAAAGTTTCATAAGCATTCTAGATCTAGCTTTAGGGAAATCGTCTTTTCGCATGAAATTTTAAAGAAAACTTGTAGATCGCATGCATTAGATTTCCTTTCGCTGTTATAAAATTTAATATTCTACAATATTAGTGCATATTTACTTATATTCAAAAACAGCAAGCCAATATCCCAAGGAAATCTTTCTTTCCTTGGTTCCTTTTTCGCCTGTTTAGCTAGTGTTAACTTCATTTTTTTTTAGATAAGGTAGGATGATCCAAAGGTACTCTTAAAGAGATTTTGGGAATTTTTTATTCTAAAATGCTTGATTTATTTTAGAAGGTATTAAATAAAATAAAGTAATCTTATGTCCGAAGTGGCCTCAGGAGCATTCAAATCCCCCCAGGGGTCTCCCCTTTCACTAAAATCTTAAAATTTTTGCAAAGTTGTAAGATCTTGGTTTCAGCCTATATAAGGACAAATAAGTTTCTGATAATTTCAGTTCACTAATGTTGTAACCAATAATAAATATAATTATTTTTGGAATAGGCTCTTTCGAGCCCATTCCCCATCCCCCCTGGGGGATTTGCGTCGGTGTCCTTTTCGTCGCTTTCTGCTTATTTCTTTTTTAAAGTAGCATTGATCTAATATGCAGGTTAGTATACTTTATTTCATTATTGATATCATACTCCATATTTTACATTTCAAAGTAATCATAATACTTACCCCACGACTTTTCGATTGACCCGAAAGGGGAAAGAGATTCATGGTAGGATTAATTAGAAATCCAGAATTGTGTATTTGTTTTATTTTTCATATTTTATTTATCAGCAATTATAAAATT
>LPNX011027295.1:86911-105163 GCA_001517045.1 Pseudotsuga menziesii | reverse complement strand
TGCAATGTCTCTTGTAAATTTTAATGAATTTTATTAGAGTTGAAATCTTTGATTAAGTCTTCGAACTGGTGGTGTGACTACCCCAATCTAGTATTTCTCAAGTCAAAGAGGGAATGCTGTTGCGCTCAACAAAGTGGGAGCAAAGCCCACCCGTAGTTCACAGGTCAAACCCCAATGCCCTGGTTCTCAACAAAGGGGACGTAGAAGGCCTAGAGACCCCCCACGGTCTTCTACCCCAAGTCGCCTTCGAGGGCACTGTTTTTAATCAACAGGAAAAACAGCTAGATGGATGCCTATTAAACTAAGACTTCTCTATCCGCTGTCGTATCTCGCGAGTACCCTGAAGGGTGATAACCGAGTAGAGGAACAGGAAATAGTGAAGTTGTTGTTGGTTAATTTTAGGGGTAAATTTTAGTCTTGATGATTAGCATACAAAGTTTGTTTTAAACTATCAACAAGATCAACCAAGCGGTATCCCTTATGGGAGGTGCTGGTACTTGATCTTGGACTTGGAAAAATGTGTTGATTGTAGTAGAAAAAAAAAAGTTGTTTTACCTAAGCTAAGCCCTCACTTCTCCTGCTTTTCATATCCAACTTGAAGGCCCTAAAAGGAGATGACAAGTGGATAGAGGATACACCGGATAGGTGGGTTGTATGATTACTTCTTTGACAGAGAATGAAAATTAAATCTAACTACTTTGAACAGAAAATTAAAAAGAAAAACGACTAACTAAAGCAATGTACTAACCTCACAGCAATCTCTGTTACAGAGATGGTGGTCTGTAACAGAGATGGTGGGTAAACAGAAATAAAACTGATTATCCTAACCACACAACAATCTCTGTAACAGAGATGGTGGTCTGTCACAGAGATAGCTGGGCAAACAAAAAAAATAACTTGCAAATAAAACTAACTCTAAGCAACTAGTTATTCAAATTTACAGCAGAGAAATACTCCAAAGAGAACTTCTCATTTGGGGTTTACAATGTAATAGAAGAGAGAGAAGAAGTGTAGTTTAGGGCCTCTTTTGGACCAAATTTTTGCTGGTTTTTTCTGGGCAATTTAGGGCAGCATAACCCCCTCTTTCTGTGCACAAAACCTGCAAAAAAATCAGCAACTTACTTGCTGGAAATTACTGCAGAAAACTGAAACAGAAAGTTAGAACAATTTAGTGTACAACCCAGAAATTTTACAGAAAAATCTGAACTTTAAAAAATGGAAAAACAGAAATTTTAGTGGCTGAAAATGAATGTTTTTAAGGTGAAAACAACATATAAACAGCAGATTTATAAGCCTATACTAATATATAATGGACGAGGGCCCTAAAACAAGGGTTATATTCACTATACAGTGAATAAAACCCAGTTTTAGGATAGGAAAAGAAAAAATGGCCGAATTGAAAATAAGAAAAAACGAAACCCTCGGGGGTGCCCTTCTTAGCTTGGAAAATCTGTAAATGAACTTATGAGAGAGCTGCAAAATGTAAGCAAAGAGGTGAGTACCCAATAAATCTACCAAAATACTTTGATAAATCTTATTAAGAAACTCACAAATGGAAGCATAAATACTTCTACTTACAAATCTCTCCACAAAATACTTTGTGGAGAGCTATCTAAGCTAATACAAATGCAAATCAAATAACTACAATACAAGTTACCTCACCACAAGATGCATGAAATGATGGCACAATATTCCTCCAAAGTATTCTTCTATTACAGCCCAACTAGGGCAAGATCCAATACAAAAATGGCAAGAGGCTTGGGCCAAATGCTTGAGAGAATATGAGAAGAGAGTAGGGAAAGATTCCGGCAGCATAACAATAGCATGAGAGATGATCTTTAATGAGGGAGTGAGACCCTCATTATATAGTTGAGGAGCAACCCCAACCCCTTGAAGATCAACGGCCAAGATTAGATTTAGATCTAGATTAGATCTCCACCACTAGATCTAGGTATTTGACTTTGCACCCTTAGATCTATGGCTTGAGTGCTTGATCCATGTCTTAAGCATTTTACACCCTTAGATCTAGGTATTTGACCAAAACGTCCACCTTTAGATTGCTTTGAGGTTAAAATGTGGGCCCAAGCTAGGTGCCCCCTCCAAATGTGGCGCCCCTCCTCCAAGTCTAGCGCTCCCTTTTAATGCATGTGACACCCTTCATTTGGCTAGCGCCCTCTACATTTGGCTAGCGCCTTCTACATTTGGCGCCCTCTATCTTTATATGGTAGCGCCCCCTTTTAAATGACGCCTCCTCTATATTGTGTGACGCCCCTCCTTATTTGTTGGCGCCCTTCCTTTACATTGAAGCCCCACTTTATTTAGCGCCCTCCTCTAAGATGGTGACGCCTCCTCTAATTAGAGTGGGCCCTTCCACATGCATGCGCCCCCTCCATTTAGTGAGGGTTTAAACTTAGGACTTGGCTCCTCTAGCGCCCCTCTAAAATAGTGGTTTGGACCATGCATTTGACTTTAGAACTAGGCTTTAACTCAAAATTTCTTCTTCATTCAATTTTTAAAATTAAATTTTAAAATTTCCCAATTTTTAATTTAGGAAAATTTTAAAAATAATTTCAAAAATTAATATCTTGGCCATGGGGGGGTGGAAAAATTTAAAATAAATTTTCCTAGGCTTAGCAACCCCCAAACAAAATTACCATGGCATTATTTGATTTTTTCCTTCAAAATCAAATAATATGAATTTTTGACTAAGGAAAAATAAAAAAAAACCTTAGGGGAGATAGACCCCCTCTGACCAAAATTGGTCTATCTCTTCAACCACTTATCAGAATGGCATGGGACTCGAAGCAGTGGCTTAGGGGGTTTCATAGCAATTTTACCTTGCATTCATAGCCCTTGTTACAAAATGCCAGTGCTTGAGCAATTACATTATTACATCAAAACTTAGTTAATTAATCACCAAGAGGTGAAATTAATTAACTAAAAAAAAATAAAAAACATAATGAAACTCCGCAAGACTCTATACAAATGTCTAGCATGGTCATGAATAACATTTTGAAACCTTAGCCACCCCATGGACTTGACTGTTAGAACGCCCGTCACCACTTTGGAGGATTTTGAGTGGAAAACCAAACCAATTAAAATCGTTTACGCAACAAGATTAATTGGAAAGGGAAAAAACACTCGATGAGGGGACTTCCCTAACAACCAGTTCCATGGTGTGGCATCCATATCATATGACCCATACTAGCACATAAAATTACATTAATTTTCCCACGCAGGGGAGCGGACATTTCGTTTTACAAAGTGGCAATTGCCCTGCAGAAGTGAAAAATCGTCAGATTTTTCCAAGGTACCAACTGCACATAATGTACATCTTCAATGTACATGAGGTTGCCACCTAGTCGAAATAGGTGGGCAACACCTGCAAAATAAAAAAATCAAACTTTTATTGAAAGTTATGGTTATAGATTAGATTTATTTTTTGCTTTTCAGTTTCATGCATCTTTATTTTCAGTATTTTATATATTATCCACATATTGTTCTGAAGAAAAAACTGTGAGTTTGGTATAGCTCTGGACATGCTGCAGGTAGTTAGGGACATTCTTGGTAGCGGTTGCAGAGCTGGAGTGATTGATCGAGGATGCGAGAAGCAGAGTGCGAGGACCAAAAGATTCTGAAGTTCTTAAGCGCTCTTTTCAGCAGAGCACTTGTCCCAGCTGGAGCCAGATGTTATCACATATACAGTAGCCAGGCTACCATATTATATTTTTCAGACACAGTACATTTTTCAGCCAGATCTCTTACATATGAGATGCTGAGATGAGCAGTTTTGACGGATCATTATTGTATTGGTGGATTATTGTACTCTCCCATGTCAGGATTGAGTCTCAGGACACTTAGATCTGAGGACCGATGTAGCCATTTAGTCAGTACAGAGCAGTTCTTGATGCCCAGTTTTATATTAGTGCTTTCTCATTGGACAGATGATGTTTCAGATGGATTATATGCATGATTATGACTCAACTTTTTATATTGTGTTATGGTTATCATTGCTCTTATACTCATTTTGGTGACATGTATTAACATGTGGTGTCATGATCTGGCAGTCATAATTATATGGACTTGGATGTATTTTGGGTTTAGGGTTTGTAGATTAGGTCATCCTCTCACCAAATCTCTTTCAACGCTGAGCTAAAAGTGGACAGGTTGCCCTAGATATGAAAAATTGACCTCCCAAACCCTGGCGGTAGCCATCTTGTTGTTGATTTTTCCCGTAATCTTACTTTTCCAGCAAAATACCTTTTTGGGTTTGTAGATCGGGGTATTTCCCAGGTGAGTCTCCTTCAACGCTGGGCAGATAGTGACTCCATTGCCCTAGATCTGACAGGCATTGATCTCCAACCCTAGCGCTACCCCCTCTTTGGCCTTTTTTTTCCTGTGATCTGACTTTTCCATGGTGACTCAGGTACTTTCACATTGTCATATCTTTCATCGAGTCTATCCTTGGGTACTAGATAGCCCCAATCCTGTCCTTGCCCTCCTTGCATTGGTTACGTCTCCTAAGGTAGTGGATATCTTTACCTGTTGCTAGTACCTCAATCCCAGATCTAGTATTTTCCTCATAAATCACCTGTGTCCCAATTTGGATCGAACCTCATACTTCCAAAAGCCATAATTCAAAGCATTGGTTCACCTAGTGATGCCATCGATAGATCTAGGGTTTCCACTTACCTCACACCTTACATACCTCAAGTCTATTTGATCTGATATGGTGTCTAGGTTTGATCTCTCCTGTCAGGAGTATATCTGGGTCTCCCTCTTTGTTGTCTTGGGCTAAGATAACATAAAGTGAAGACTGCCTCGATTGGCGTGACAACCATCCATTTGGGAGTCGAGGTAATCTTGGTTCCACCTCCTTAGTTGCTTGTCCCTCTACCATCCATCTTGGATCCACCTCACATAGGAACTACAAGGTTGGTGATAACATTTTGGTGCCGTTGTCGGGGAGGTAGGGGCCTACCTTGGTTCGACATACCTCACCTTTTCCTACGACATATCTCTTTTCAATGAATTACTTGAGTGGTTCACCTGACGAGTCCACCCTGCGACTCCACTGAGGACCGTACCCAACGTATTAATCTTAAGTTCTTAGAATGCCCTGTAAACCCTGAAGGAATCCCCATAACTTACACAAGAAAAAACAGACAAACTAAAGAAGACTTGTTATCACCAACCTTGTAGTTGCCTATGTGAGGTGGATCTAGGATGGATGGTAGAGGGACAGGAAACTAAGGAGGTGGAACCAAGACTGTCTAGACTCCCAAATGGATGGTTGTCATGCCAATCAAGGAAGTCTTCGCTTTATGTTATCTAAGTCAGTACAATGTATTTGGAAATGAAATGAATATCTTATGAAAAAATCCCATTCATGAAAAGTAGTGTTTTTGAACATACATGAATGCAAGGCTAGCCTAATGAAATTGGCTATGAAAAAGTATTGCAATGAAATATCTTAAACATTCATGAAAAGTAGTGTTTTTCAACATACATGAATGCATAAAGACTAAATGATAAAAGTCTGTATAAAAAATACGAAGACAAAGGCTATGGAAAATCAAAGTCCCAAAAAAGCAATGGTTCCTAAAAGTTATATCTAAAAATTGCTGGCCTTATTTGTATTGAGTTGGATTGTGAGCATTTGTCAAGGTGAGTAAGCACCTTTGAAGTAGTTCACCCATTTGTGAGGCACTGCCATCCCCTTTGTTGTTGTTTATCCAGCATATGGCTATAGTGAGTATTCCCTTTCCATATCCAAAGTGTCACGATGTTGAGCTGGTGGTAATCCTTTGTCGTAGCCTTGTAAATTCTAGCCTTCACACTTCACTAGAAAATTGGCTACAACTATGAAGTGAGTATAGTCCTGAAAGTCTAGTCTGAGTAATAATAGATAAAACCCTATATATGTATTTGGTTGATGTACCGCCAGTGAGGTGATTGCTATTTGTTATGATTGTTACTTGAATGATTTGTAGAGCATGTCCTAGCTTCTTAACACTTGCAGCAGATGGATGACACCCTGAGTTATATTATTGGTATCTGGTCATTTACAGGTGATTATTTTGTCTATTGGATATTGTAGATGACCAGGCAGAGACCTGGAATGGGTATGAGTATATACCTTAGATGGATTTGGACTCTCTAAGTCTAGCAAGACAACTTGTTGTCAGTTCCGGGCACTTACAGAAATGATTAGGCTCTGTTACCAACTATTTTGTACCATAGTTGAACCTCTTGTTGAGTTGCCATCTGATGAACATGGTCAGTGTTCATATTCAGTGCAACATAAGTTCAGAATGTTTTGCCTAGCCAATTTTGGCTAGTCATTTTTATTTTTATGTTGAAATGATCATGCCCCATGGGGTTTTTGTAATAAAGTGTGCTAGTAGGGGTTTTGAGGGGCTCAGTCCCCTAAGATGTAAAATTTCAACTTAGGTATTCCAGGGAGTTTTTTCCCTTGTCAATTATGCTTTGCCTATAGCCGAGTATAATCGAAGAGGTTTTCTCCCGCTTCCTCCAAAGCTGGAATGCCCAATTTTGAATTTTGGGCCTTGGGGGGTTATTAGAGTCCAACTAGTAAAATGAACCTACTAGACACTATTGGTATGTTCTATGGTCATTTCCTAAGCCCGGGATACATTAAAACAATGTTCGAAATTTTTTTCCTCAGACGCGTGGTGATTTTTAATTTTTAATTTTTTGACTATAGGGAATTAATTAAAATTTTCAATTAATTAAACCATTTTAACCATGGTTTAATTGAAAATTTTCAATTTGTAATAATTAAGTGGTCCGGAGGGTGTTTTTGGCAAATAAACACTTATTTTCTAAGCCAAAACATTCATTTAGCCTCTAGACACATTTATCTAAGTTTCGGACTATTATTTGGCCTTATAATTAATATTTTCTTAAAAAACCCAAAAATTGAGAAATATTAATTAAAATAAATAAAAATAATAAATTGGAGAAAATCAAAATATCTCCAAAAAATGCCAAATTGAATAAAATAAAGAGCTAATTAGCTCGGCACGGAGCATTTTTATGATGATTACAATCAATATCAGTCAGTTTCAGATCAAGTATCGGAGGGTAGCAGTTGAACTATCAGTCAGAAATTCACCCTCTTTGGCTGAATTCGTTTTTGGTTGAAGTGTGGGTTATCTATTGGCTGGGTGATCATTACGAGGGAGGATGAGCCACCTCACCCCCCCTCATTACTCTAGCATTCAGTTACAACTCAGTTGCAGCTCAGTTCAACTCCAAATCATCATGCCGAGCTCATTCAATTACTCCAATGTTACTCTTAGTCCTGATTTAGGGTTTTAACCCCTATCTTTCTTTTCTTTTGGTATAAATAAAGGCTCTTCTTCCTCATTCTAGACGGAAGCAAGGGACCTCTGCTCATGTAACTTGTAATTTCTTATATTTTTTTGAATAAAGTTGAGACTTTGGAGGTCAGACTGATGGTGCAAGAGCTCTCATTGTTGTTAATGTTTGATTAAATAACCGAGGTGATATCTGCTTTGTTCTTTTTCCTTTTATGCAAGTATTGATTATTTAGCTAAGAAGATTATATGCTAATCCATAGAATAGACGTTTGAAGGTTCAATTTGTTTATTTATAGATAGTTATCTAAGATCTAAGAGTTGCATGTTGTAGTTGGTTATACGTTTGCACTTTTGATTTTATTTAACCTACCATACTAGATTTAATCACTTGTTTGAAGGGTTTTTTAGCTGTGCAGATCACCAAGCATGGAGTAAGATTGGAGCTCGGCTGCATCTTGTCTTCTTCACCACAAAATTTGGATCTAATGTTTCTTGTTTTTTCAGGTGTCCTCCTTGATCTTGTTCAAGCTTGGGCTTAAGTTCCTTCTCTTTCCTTCCTAAATACTACAATCTTTTTCTCTTCAGTTACTTTCATTAGACAAGTAAATCGTATGTAAAATTTCATAATTTTATTTACTTGTTTAAATTAGATCCAAGAAGCGCTCTATTTCATGATCAAAAGTTTAGATCTAGTTTCCCTTTCTAGTACTTAAAGTGATAAAATCTTCCTATTTTTCGGCAAGTACTAGGGTGTATTTTTTTATGTATTTTTAAACACTAACCCACTGATTTTGCACTATTAGCTTGCTGGTTTTTAGCAGGTATACGAAAAAAGAGAAGGATACGCTGCCGAAATTTGGAGTTCTAGGCTTGCCGGAGCATCCAGACTTAACTCTACCATCCCCCTTCTTCATTCCCTTGCTTTCCCAAGTATTTTTGGGCCTTTTTGTCCCCTTTTTTCAAGGATCAAAAGCACCCTTTCTTTTTAAATCATTGTAACAGGTCAATAAAAAGCGATTGGGATAAAGGCTCCCACACCCCTCTTCCCCCATTTGGGGGAAGCCTATATCGTCTTTGTTTTTCTATTTTTTTTCTTACTTTTTTATATGCATAAGTAATTGTTAGATTAGCATATAGTCTTGTTGTTGCTTTCATAAAAGTTAAAAGGATAACTTTGTTTAGTTTAGTTTTATTTCAAAGCTTTCTTTGCTTTATATAAATTGCGAAAGGTAAAAATAACCAAAGCCTTTTGAATCTCATTGAAAAGTGGATCAAGAGCACTCTCTATCGGAGAGGTTTAATTTCTTTAGATTAGTTTTGTTTATCATTTTGTTAAGTAATAAAAGGAATCCAAAATCTCTTGAATCTCACTGAAAGGTGGATCAAGGGTGCTTTCTGTCAGAGAGTTTACTGTTAGTTTTATTTTTTCAGAATTATTTGTTTATTTAATCAATCCGACTATTGCTTTCCCGAGTACCCGAAAGGTGAAAGAGACTCTTCGATTGTCATCTAAACAACCCATTGTTACATCTCTAATAAAATAAACTAAGTCTCCTTCCCCGTATGCTCTACACCGCTGCAGCTTGTCTGATCAGTTGGTTGTATCAGAAAGGGATACGAGCTACTAGATTTAATAGAGAAATCCACACAAGTCATTTTCTCAAGAACTCGGGAGGTGGCAAAGGGTAAGCACTACAGAGTCAGGGGGCTACTCCAAGCAGGTTCATCCTCGCCCCGTTGGACACTTGGTATTACCGCTTTAGCACTCAGTTCGAAGAGATTTGACTTGTTGGGCCAAACCCACAATTAACCCATGCCCTTAATTATTCATTTAATAATCTAAAATTTACCAACCGAGACACTGCAATACTTTCACTGAGACTACGCTAGCAACCCACATTTGCAAGCACTCTTTTCATTTTGGCACTAGGCTATTTTGTTCTTTTTGCATAAGTGAATCATGCAAATGTGTCATTGAATATTGTGTATCTAATTTGAGTTAAAGTGTTGCTAAGGTTAAATCTTGTTTGCAGTAATTGGTAATCTTTAATTTCATCCGTTTCATATTAACTCCTAGTTTTAGTCTTTTCTTTCGTAGACTAAAAACTAAATATTTTCTTCTAATAGGGACCACCCCCCTTGGCTTCGTTAGCAGTTAGCCTAAACGGAGGAGCTGGGATCAGGTGACAGCACCTGGTTGTTTGCTTGCCCCCAAGGCCACACCGTTCCTGCTTGGGAAACAATAGTCCAAAAGATTTCTGCTGACAGTGTGCTTTCGGCGGACAACAAGCTCATTTTACTCTTCTGGTGTAGATTTGCTTCACTGGAAGTCATGTCTGAGCAGGGAGATGATTTTATTGGATCTCCTAGGGCGCTGTATGGGGCATAGGGGGTCCAACCACTTGATTGTACCATATTACCCCGCTCCAAGAGAGCCTGGTAGGCTCAGTTGGATAACGTAGACACCCTAGGAGGCTGTTTTGGCAGGTTCACGTTTCCCAAGGCAGATTAAAAAATAATTAAATGGCTACTAAGGAATTCGATTTGGGCTACTGAGGCAAGGAAATGGCATGGGATGAGTCATGATGATGAGAGTGATGTTCTCTGCACCTTCTCCAGCAGTTGCAGCACCTGATTGGGCCCACACCTATTTTTTCGAGCATTTTATATTATTTTCTGGAGCTTTTGGGAGGCTCACAATTTCTTCAAGGAGGCACAATTTCACAATTTAAAAAATATATTATTTTTATTGTGCCATGGGGACACCTAGAGAGAGTTAGTTAACACTCCATGGACCCACCATGTGCTTCATTTATTTCTTGTTGAGTGGGGTCCCCTTTCTTTGGGTGATTTAGTCCACTTTTATATTATATTGTTATATTGATCCATGTATTGTATGTTGAGCTCATCTCAACCATTGATTAGACATTTGTATCTTTTAATCTTAGCCACTCATTTGAAAAGTGGTTAGGATTTTGGTTCTCTCGATCCTATTTAAAGGAGAGAGCTTCTCATTTGTAAAGGGTCTTTTGCCCTTGGATTTGAATAATAGAAAAACTTTTCTTGTGGATATTCTTGGATCTCCTTTGCATCTGGTGTTCTTCGATGGTGATTGGAAAGTCTTTTGCTTCCTAGTATTCGGGAAATTGTTGTGAGATCTGTTACCAACTTATTTGTACCATAGTTGGATTAGCTAAGGAGCCGCCATTTGACAAACATGATAAATGTTTGTGTTCCAGTGTATTAGATGATCCGCCTTTGTGCCTAGCCAGTTTTGGCTAGTCAGTTTTTGTTTTAAGTAATTATGACCATGGCCCCATGGGGTTTGTAATAAAATGTGCTAGTAAGGTGTTTTTGAATGGTTCGGTCTCCTAAAACGTAGAATTTCAACTAAGGTATTCTAGGAAGTTTTTTGCATTTGACAATTATGCTTTGCCTATAGCCGAGTATAATCGACGAGGTTTTCTCCCGTTTCATCCAAAGCTGGAATGCCCGATTTTGAATTCTAGGCCTTTGGGGGTTATTAGAGCCCAACTGAGTATGTATAAACCTCCTAGACATTATTAGAATAGACTATGGCCATGTCATAAGTCACTAGGACCCTCAGAAAAAATTCCGCAAATTTTTTACAGGACGCGTCAAATTTTGGATTTTTAATTTTTTATTTTGTCCTAAGTTTTTAATTAAATTTTTCCATAATTTAAATGGAAAATTTAATTTTGTAATAAGTCAACCATCCGGAACTCGAATTCAGTGATTGAAGGCTCTAACCTTAAGCCAAAAATCATTCATGATCTGTCAGCCAACTATCTCCAAGTTTCATAAGTTCATTCAGCCTCATAATTAATAATTTCTCAAAAAAGTCATTTACGGAGAAATTATTAATTAAAATATTAAAAGTGAATATTTTGGAGAAAATAAAAAAACTCTCCAAAATTAACCAAATTGAATAAAATAAAAGGCTAAATGACATGACATTGGGAATTTATGATGATTCCAATCAATATCGGTCAGTTTCAGATCAAGTATCGGAGTGTAGCAGTTGAATTATCAGTCAGAAATTTGCCCTCTTTGGTCAAATTTGTTTTTGGTTGAAGTGTGGGTTATCTATTGGTTGGGTGATCATTACGAGGGAGGATGAGTCACCTCAACCCCCCTCATTACTCTAGCACTCAATTACAACTCAGTTGCAGCTCAGTTCAACTGCAAATCATCATGCTGAGCTCATTCAATTACTCCAGTGTTACTCTTAGTCCGGATTTAGGGTTTTGAGTCCTATTTTCTTTCCTTTTTGTATAAATAGAGGCTCCTTTAGCTCTATTGTGATTGGATTTTTGGCACAGAAACTCTGGAGAATTTCTATTGTAATATTTTGCTTAAGATTTAATAAAGTTGATGACTTTTGAGGTCAAAGCGGAAGCTCTATGTTGGTCATGATTCACCGTGCGAGGTGATACCTTTCTTTGTTCCTTTCTTTATGGATTCTTAAGCATTTGATTGTGTAAATTTTGAAGGCTAACAATCTAGCACTGTTTCATATAATCTATGCTTTTCTCTTGAAGACTGTGTGCTTTCAGGTATCGTCCGATATACAGGGGCTTTTTTATGGTTAACATTCATTCTGTAGGTTCCCTAAGAAGTCATTCTCTTTCAAGAAAATCGAGAAGCACAATTTCTTTGCCTCATCCATCAAGTAAAAGAAATCTTTTCCGGTTACTTTTCTCAAGTTTAATCTAAGTTTCTCCTTTCTCAATATTTCCATGTGTCTCATGTTCGTTTTGACCTGAGAAAGTAGCTTGGGATTTGATCTCAAGTGCCACATAATTTTGTGGCTACTTCTCTTTCCCACTAGCATCCTTGCGTACAACTAGCTAGTCTGGACAGTTTCGGGACTAGTGCTTCTAGTGGTCACCTTGTTCGGAGGCTGATCCCACCTTTTGTTGATTATTGGTTGATTTTTCCCCCTTCTTCTAGGTTGGATTTGGCCTCCTTCCGCCTTATTGTGTGTTTTTCTTCTTGGTTTTCTTTGTTGCCCTCTTTTTTCATTTTTTTTGCAGCCACTCTTCTCTCTTATCGCTGTCCCGTTTTTACCATTTTTTGCAGGTCATTGATTGTTTAGTTCGCTGCCCTATTCTTCCCTTCTTTTGCACCCAATTTCCTGTTTTTTGTTCCTCCCTTTTGCCCCTCTTTTCCTCCTTTGTTTCATCCTCTTTTCCCCTCTTTTTGCTCTTTTCTATCTTCTTCTTTTTTCCCTCTTTGCAGGTTTGAAGAAAAGGTTCTCAACAAAAAAGATAAATCACTCTCCTTTTTACATAAAATCCACTAATAAAGTTTCATGTTAGTCTTCTAGCTTTATTTCAAAAGTCCTTTCAAGGGTTGAATTCCCAAAGCAAATTGTAAATCTCAATAAAGTTTCTCTTTTTGTTTGAGTGGGGTTTTTAAGCCCCCACTCTCAACCTCCCCCATTTGGGGAGGTTTGTGGTGTTCATATTTTTTATGTGCTTATTAGATTAGATTTGCTTGTGCTTAAAATAATCTCATTGTCTTTCTTAGAATACTAATTGCTAGATTAGCGCATTTTGCTTCATTAACTAAGTTGATTACTTCATCTCTTAAATTTTTATCTTTCAATAAGTAAATCAACTATTTAAAGTAGAAATCTCTTAAATCTCACTTTGTGGATGAAGAGTGCTCTTTATCGGAGAGTTGTCTTTTATTTCGATTTTTACTTACCTCCATGCTCTCCTGATTAGGGCCAAAAAAGCTGAAAGAGATTCTTGGGTAGATTAGTCTTTTTCACATTTTTTGTTAGTTAATTAATTAATCTTTAAAGTCTCTTGAACTTGCCGTAATCAAAGTCTAGAGCACTCTCTATCGGAGAGCATTCCCACTGCATATCCTTGCATCAAGCATATAGCTTAGCTAAGTCTCTTGAGCTTCTGTCATAAGACAAAGTCAAGAGCGCTCTCTGTTGGAGGGTTTTAATCAATTTACTTAATAAAATTTTGCAACTCACATTTCCGCGCTTAATTAATTTATCTCGTTGTTTCCTTGCCTGAGTATGCTCTGACCGACTTAAAAATCGGAGTAACCAAAAACAACATTGGATTGTTAATCTTACAAGATTTATCTTAATAAAATCTTTACCCCATAACCGACGGACCGGCATTGTAGAAAACTTTCTAAGTCATTCCTAGTAAAGGCACCGGAACTCCCCGCTATCTAGAGTCTCAGCTAGCTGGTCAATCTTCGCGATACCAGCCTGAGATACTGGGTGGGCCGTCATGTCTCGAACGGATTAACTTGGAATATTTTCCCGGTTGATCTCTTGATACCTTTCGTTGAAGCCCTAAACAAGACTATTTAAAATATACCAAGAGCACTCGCATAACATCCATTAGTTTTATTTTAGGACTTGGTTTTATCTCTTTAATCATTATAGAGCTTCGACTCCATAAGGCATTGGTCTATTTAATTTAACTGACCTCCCAAACCCTAGCACTATCCACCATTTTTTCGACTTTTTCTGTGATCTGATTTTTCAGGCAAAATACCTTCTTGGGTTTGTAGATCGGGTCATCCTCTCCCCAAATCATCTTCAACGCTGAGCTAGAAGTTGACAGGTTTACCTAGATCTGAGAAACTAACCTCCCAAACCCTAGCGCTAGCCATCCTGCTGCTCGTTTTTCCGGCCAAATACCTTTTTGGGTTTGTAGATCGGGCTATTTCCCAAGCGGGTTTCCTCCAACGCTGGGCAAATAGTGACTCCATTTCCCTGGATCTAACAAGAATTGATCTCCAACCCTAGCGCTACCCCCTCTTTGGCCTGTTTTTCTTGAAATCTGATTTTTCCTGGTGACTCGGGTATTGTGACATTGTTATACCATTCCAGCGAGTCTATCCATCGGTACTAGATAGCCCCAATCCTGTCCTTTCCCTCCCTGCACTGGTTACGTTTCCCAAGGCAGAGAATACCTTCATCTATTGCTAGTACCCCAACCCCAGATCTAGTATTCACCTTATAGGTCACCTGTGTCCCAACCTTGGATCAAACCTCACACTTCCAAAGCCCTAATCCAAAGCCCTGGTTCACTTAGTGACACCCTCCATAGATCTAGGGTTCCCATTTACTTTACACCTTACGTACCAAAAGTCTATTTGATCTGATCTGGTGTCTAGGTCTGATCTCTCCTATCGGGAGTAGATCCGGGTCTTCCCGTTTGTTGTCTTGGGCTAGGACAACATAAAGCGAAGACTGCCTTGATTGGCGTGACAACCATCCATTTGGGAGTCGAGGCAATCTTTGTTCCACCTCCTTAGTTTCTTGTCCCTCTACCGTCCATTCTAGATCCATCTCACATAGGCAACTACAAGGTTAGTGACAACATTTTGGTGCCATTGCCGGGGTAGAGGCCTACGTTGGTTCGACCTACCTCACCTCTCCTACGACATTATCCGTTGGTGAACACGGTAATTCGTTCACCTGGCGACTCCACTTAGAAGCGAACCCATCCCATAAATCATAATGAATTCAAATATATTTATCAGACACATGGAGGAATTAAATAAAAACATAAATCAGCTCGAAAGGCAATTAGACTACGGGTATGAGGATGATCTCGAGCATGATCATGGGTATGAATCTAGTTATCACAATCTTTATGATACCCACCAATTTCCTCACCCATGCAATAAAGATTTCCCAACCATCTCGAGTGGACTAGTAAGCAAGAGTCAAGTGAATGATCCTTGTAATCCTCTTCATCAATGTAATACAAGTTTTGTCGTGACTACCCCTGATGAACCTGCAAGTCGACATGAACCTAGGAGTCAGTCCTAGTCAAAGCCTTGTAATCACAACAGTTAAGAAACAGGACAAACAGTCTCCTTTTGACTTTTCTGAAATACCGGGGGTATCTCATCCTATGCCAAACGATTACACTAGGAGGTTGCCCTAGTTTAATGGAAATAAGGTTATATCTATTGAAAGTCATTTGGATATTCTTTGGGATTACATAGAAATTAGATGTGCGAAAAATGAAGATGTTTATATGTGAGCCTTAGGAGAGTCCTTGTGAGGGGATGTTCAACTATGGTTTGATCATTTAGCACTAGGATCCATCACTGGGTATGACATGTTCACAGATCTGTTGATAGATAAGTGGGGTAGAAACACTGATAATTCTTTAGAGTGTGAATCTAACAATGATTATAATTAGTATATTAGCAATTTACTTTCTCAATTGGATCATTCCTCTCCTGAAATGTTCCTAATTATGAGCATGCCTGCAATCCATAAGAATGTAACAGAGTACTTTGAGGGTAATGTTTCAAAACCTCATGCTGAAACTAAGAGGGATATCAATCAAATCATACAAGATACTCTGTTATTATTACCTGAAGTAGACATAGAGCAAATCTTGGATTTAATCCGTGGAAGGGAACCTAAAAATCACCATCAAGAAACATCTATAGTTGAGCCTTTCCATTTGTGAGTCCATTAAAGAGCCTTTAGAAGAGCAACTCCATAGTCATTGCCTAATTGACGATAATTTGAGTTAGTATTCAAGCCATCTGAATTTGGATTCAGAGTTTGATGAAATCAATCAAACTTCTGTTGAAGAGCAATCTTGTGGTCATATTGTGATTGAAGATCATGCATGTAAGAGAGATAGGGAAACTGAAACTGAACTTGTTGATGTTTCTCCTTATCTAGAGCTTAAAAAAGAACAATCACATGATGATACGGTTGTAAGTGAACTTGATCAAGAACATTGCAATGAGGACCCTTGTCCAAATAGTATCGACAGAATCCATCATCCAATCCTTAATCAAAATATGTTGGTTCAATGGGTGGATACTGACCTTGTTTCGAATCTTGAAATCACCCCAGGAATTAATTTGAAAGCTCTTTCCTCTCATCAAATTTCGAGATCAATTATTCCAAATCTGGGAGAAACTTTTCAATCCACCATCCCGTCCCAACTTTTGGAATCTTCTTGTGCGGGTTGGTGTTCTAATCAAGTTGTTACTTTCAAAATCATTAATCAGGAGATTAAGCATTATCACTTAATTGGGAAAAAGGCACTTCATGTCTCTTCTCAGTCATCCGTAATGAATAATTTTTTTCAATTTGTAAATCCGTATTATGGATGGCTGGAGAAGGTATACAAAGATCAATTTCATCTTTTTTCCATTTTTAAACAACAAATGGGCTTGATTTCATTCACAGTTTCATTACATTACAACTTGTCCCCATTTGATCCTTCCATTTTTCTTGGAGTAAATATAATTGAATGTCCTAGTAGGGTAGAGGAGAAAACAAAGAATTGTTTGAAGTGGCTGAGTCATGAGTCATGTTGTCTTATTCCATCAAGAACAAGCTCACATTTTTATGATCCTATCGATATTTTGATGGATAAAGTTCTCAAAAGTCAATTTCAGCCTTGGCATGACTTCATTCGAGATCTTTCTTTGAATTTCAAACAACAAGTTAGAATGGTTTCAATTTTCATATACATTACTTTTAAACCATCTCTGGCTTGTTGGGTCATTAACTATAAAGAAAGCTTAATGGATTCCTTCAGCAAATGGTTGCATTGGATTTATGATTTTACCTAACACTTGTCTAAACTAGTTAGAGTAGGGTAGGTAGGATGAAATAAGCCTTTTAGGCAGTAGTGTAGCTTTTAGTCTTGTACCTTTTGTCTTTGCCTGAAGCTTGCTTTTCAAAGCTCTTAGTATAGTCTTGATTTTTGTTTTCTTGCACAATATAAAATCAAACTTTTCTTAAAAAGTTATGGTTATAGATTAGATTTATTTTCTGCTTTTCCGCTTCATGCATTTTGTTTTCAGTACTTTATTTTATCCACATATTGTTCTGACGACTGGTCTGTGAGTATGGTATAGCTCTGGACATTTTACAGGAAGTCGGTGGCACTTTGGTAGCGGTTGCAGAGCTAGAAGGATTGATCGAGGATGCGAGAAGCAGAGTGCGAGGACCAGAGATTCTGAGGTTCTCAAGCGCTCTTTTCAGCAGAGCACTTGTCCTAGTTGGAGCCAGATGTTATCACATATATAGTAGCTGGGCTACCATAATCTATTTTTCAGATTTAGTATATTTTTCAGCCAAATCTCCTACATATGAGATGCTGAGATGAGCAGTTTTGATGGTTCACTATGTTATTAGTGGACTATAGTACTCTCCCATGCCAGGACTGAGTCTCAGGACCCTCAGAATCGAGGACTGATGTAGTTATTTAGTCATTTGCAGAGCAATTAGCAGTGCCTAGATTTGCATGAGTGTTTTCTCATTGGACAGATGTTGGTTCAGATGGATTATTTTCATGCTTATGACTCGGCTTGTATTATATTGTGTTATGGTTATCACTGCTCTTATACTCATTTCTGTGACATGTGTTAGCATTTAGTGTCATGATCTGGTGGTCATATAAATATGTGGACTTGGATGTATCTATATTGATGTCCCTACTCAGAATTGGAAGTTCTTGATCTATACTCATCGGTTTCATCCTCCTTAGGGAGAAGAGAGGTAGTCATTCCCACCATACCTTGGCTTGCTAGTGTTGGTTTCATTATTCATTGTCTCCACTCATCCATTTGTAGACACTGAGAGGGGGGGGGTGAATCAGTGTGCAACCAATTTTAACCTTTTCACAGTTTATCAGGGTTAGCCACCAATTCATCAATTCATTACTCTATCATAAATATTTCATAAACATCTTCCAAAACATCATTCACAAATCAAAAGCAGTTAAACCATCAAGAGCCATAGCACAGAAGAACACATCATATGAATTTGTAATCTTTTTGTATTATTTGTTCGGCTACAACCGTTAGGCGAAATCAACACCTACTGATAAATAGAGCACCTGCTCTTTATCTA
>LPNX011027295.1:49879-64999 GCA_001517045.1 Pseudotsuga menziesii | reverse complement strand
ACTCCATGGACCCACCATGTGCTTCATTTATTTCTTGTTGAGTGGGGTACCCTCTTTATGGGTGATCTAGTCCACTTTGGTACTTTATGGTTATATTGACCCATGCATTGTATGTTGAGCTCATCTCAAACATTGATTAGAACATTTATATCTTTTAATCTTAGCCACTCGTTTTGAAAGTGGTTAGGATTTTGGTTCTCTCATTCCTATTTAAAGGAGAGAGCTTCTCATTTGTAAAGGGTCTTTGGCTCTTGGATCTGATTAATAGAAAAACTTTCTTGTGGATATTTTTTGGATCTCCTTTGCATCTAGTGTTCCTAGATGGTGATTGGAAAGTCTTTTGCTTCCTAGCATTCGAGAAATTTGTGTGAGATCTATATTTTTTCGTGATCATTGTCTTGTCTACAAGAGGGCGACTTCATCTTGGGCGTTTTTGCAGGGGATCCTCAACTCACTTGGATTGGCTTCGTCTTGTATCAGGGGGTTTTTATTAGATTCATTGTGATCTATGATTGCATCTTGTTACTTTTCTGTGGATCTTGCTTTTTGTTCATGATACATCAAATCTGATATTGTTGACGTTTGCTTGTGCAGGAGAGAGGGCACATTGGTCACTTGGAGCAAAACATTGGGCTTAGAAATCGCACACTTCTTCTCAAATTGATCGGGATAGCAGGGATCATCACCTTCAAGGTATCCACAAGGATTTCCAGGTAAGATCTACAGGTTAGTTCCTTTCTTTCAGATCTCAACCCATCGACACATGCTTTTCTTCATTTTATTGAAAATTCCCTAAATAATAAAAAAACCCAAAATACTAAAAAATAAACCGCTCGATCTCTGGACAAACCACTGCTGGGTTTTGTAGATTGGGCCTCCCTGTCACCAATTCACCCCTAATGTTGAGCTAATTTTGGCTGGTTTTCCCTAGATCTGAGAAACAATCCTCCCAAACCCTAGCACTCATGAATTTATGACTTTTTCCGGGATTTGATTTTTTTGGGAAAATTCCTTCTTGGGTTTGTAGATCGGGTCCTCCTCTCTCCAAAACACTTTCAACACTGAGCTAGATGCTGACAGGTGGCGATCGAAGAAACTGTCTTCCAAGACCCTAGCGCTCCTCATCATTTTTGTGACTTTTTTCCAGATCTAATTTTTCTGGCATTTTTCCAACTCGGGTTTGTAGATCAGGTTACCCTCATTCCAATTCTCCTCCAACGCTGAAATGGTGGTCTCTGGATTGTCCTAGATCTGAGAAATTGACTTTTGAAACCCTAGCGCTAGCCTACTTTACTACTGGTTTTCCCCATAGATTGACTTTTCTGGCCAAACACTTTTTGGGTTTGTAGATTGGGGTAGGTGGGTCTCCTCCAACATTGGGCAGATAGTGACTCCATTGCCCTAGATCCGACAGGCACTGATCTCCAACTCTAGCACTACCGCCTCTTTGGCCCCTTTTCCTTGTGATCTGATTTTTCCTTGATGACTTAGGTGCTTTGACATTGTCATATCTCTCATCGAGTCTATCCATTGGTACTAGATAGCCTCAATCCTGTCTTTGACCTCCCTACATTGGTCACGTTTCCCAAGGCAGCGGATATCCTCACTTGTCGCTAGTCCCTCAACCCCAAATCTAGTATTTACTTCAGAGGTCACCTGTGTCCCACTTTGGATCAAGCCTCAAATTGTTGAAACACTCATCCAAAGCCTTGGTTCACCTAGTGACATCATCCATAGATCTAGGGTTTCCATCTCCTTACACCTTACGTACCTCAAAGTCCATTTGATTTGATCTGGTGTCTAGGTTTGATCTCTCCTGTCCGGATTAGATCTAGGTCTCCCCCTTTGTTGTCTTGGGATAAGACACATAAAGTGAAGGCTGCCTTGATTGGTGTGACAACCATCCATTTGGGAGTTTAGGCAGTCTTGGTTCCACCTCCTTAGTTGCTTGTCCCTCTACCATCCATCCTAGATCCACACTACATAAGCAACTACAAGGTTGGTGATAACAAGATACAATAAAGATACTCCCTGAAACCCGAGACAATTTTAGGAATAGATATGGAGCTCAGTCACAATAGTGCCCCCATTAAATTGCCTTCTCCATTAATGGTACAACCACCTGCAAAAATATTAACAAAGCATAGATCCACAAGAATGCTAGAAAGATAAAGATTTTCCAATCTCCACACAAGATATTCGACAAAGCTTCTGAGGGTTTTGAAACATATTTTATTATTCCAAAATCTTGAGAGCCAAAATTCCCTTTACAAATGAGAGTGCATCTCAACATATAGATCTCTCAAGTACATAAAACCTAGATCCAAAAGATCAAGGGTCATGATCAAAAGATAAAAACAATCTAATCGGCTAAGATTAGCCTGATACATCATACATCAGAGGCCCCATCCATGTCAGAACCATAATAATAACAAAGCCTGTAAATGTTGATAATCATAAAAATAATACAAGGCCATCATAGAAAACCATCATTTGAAGCATGAAGATGTCTAATGGATGCTGATAGACCATATATAATCATCGTTCGTAACCATTTGTCTAAAACTCATCCCGGACCTTGCTCATGGCTTGGTAAACACCGGGTTGACCAGGTCAAGATTGATCAAATGATGACCCAAGTGCTAAACTTCGATACTGCAAAGTACAAAATGGACATGCATTCTCAAATTATCTATGCTAATAGTGAGACTCAAGTACAAGTAGCTTCTGTTGGTGATTATAAGCACAATATATATAAATAATCCAAATCAAAATGATCAGCTACTTTAAACAAGAACCTCTAGTGTATACTCATTTATAGATTTAGCCATTTTGCTAGTCAAGGGTGAAGGTGAATGAAACTAGGTAAGGCCAAGGGAATGACTTCACACTCCACATTGTAAGCATCCAGGCTAAAGGACAAGGGAATCCACACAACACATAAGTTGGACTAGGTCAACAATAGGGAATGGCAATGTCTCACAAATGGGTGGAATGATGACAAGGCTCCACTAGACTCTAGATAAGCAACTTTTTGTTAGTAATCTATTTGCACAGCAATATCCACTAGTTAACCTCTAGAGGTAGGTTCCCTAGTAAGCCTTCTAGGTTTCCAGAAAATGACAAAGACATGACCTTTGGGGGCCAATCTCACCTTGTTGCCCTGTGGGGGCAAATCAGTCGTACATTATACAAAGAATGAGTGCTCATACTTTAGCCATCAACTTTAGTTGAAAATATTTACTTTTATTAACCTGCCACCCTCCAAGAGCAGGTGCCTTGGAAAGCCTTCTGGGCTTCAAAAAATGACTAAGGCTAGGTTTCAAATCCTGGTGGTTGTTCAATATATACTTCTTATCTATGACTCAATTTAGGAAAGTTGTTTTTACATCCATTTGATGTAGCTTCCATTTCATCTTGGCTGCCAAGGCAAGGACAGTTCTGATAGAAGTATATCTTGCTACTGGTGCAAAAGTTTCTTCATAATCAATTCCTTCATTTTGTGAAAATCCTTGTTTGACAAATCTTGCTTTAAACTTTTCAATACTTCCATCTGTTGAACGGTTTTTCTTGAAAATCCATTTTGAAGAAACTACTGACTTTTCCTTTGGCCTTGGCAGTGCATCCCAAACATCATTCTTTATTATTGATTGGTATTCTTCAATCATGGCTTGCATCCATTCCTTCTTCTTTGAAGCTTCTTCAAAACATGTGTGTTCTTCATCAACAAGATTGCTCATGAATGCCACATAGTTTGAATAGATTCTTTATCTCTTGCTTCCTTCTGGTGCACCATATCTTTCTGCTTCTTTGATTACATCACAAGCCCAAGCTGGTCTTCTTTTTGTTGAGATCATCTCCTGGGGTGTTTCCATGAGTCCTTGGGGTTCTGCTAGGTCATGATCTTCTTGCATAGGATCTTCTTCAATGTCTTTAACTGGTGGTCTGGTACCTTCTGTGGTTCTAGGAGCCTCCTCGTCTTCTTCATGATCTTCATTTGCAAAGATCTTTCTGGATTTGGTGAAGGTTGCATCTTCATCAAATGTAATAGCTCTACTGATCTCGATCTGGCGGAATCTTGGAATATAGATTCTATAAGCTTTTGATTGTTCACTGTATCCAACAAATATTCCCTTCTTTCCTGAAGAGTCCAATTTTGATCTCTTCTCCTTTGGAACATGTAAGTATAGGAGACAACCGAATATCTTTAGGTGGCTTACTTCGAGCTTTTCACTAGTGAACATTTCTTCTGGAGTTTTGTTTCCACGACCATTGTGAGATATTCTATTCTGGACATAGATTGTGGTTCTTGTTGCTTCGGCCCATAAGTGCATAGGTAGATCTTGATCATGGATCATTGCTCTGACTGCTTCCATGATAGATCTATTCTTTCTTTCTAGTACTCCATTTTGTTGTGGATTATAGGGTGTGGTAAGCTCCCTCTTAATCCCAACTTCCTTACTGAAGTCCTTGAATTCATTTGAAGTGAATTCTCCTCCATTATCTGATCTTGAAGTCTTGATCTTCCCTTCGGATAGATTTTCCACAAGAGCCTTAAATTTCTTGAATTTTCCAAATAATTCATCTTTGCCTTTCAAGAAATATATCCAAGTCTTACGAGAGTAATCATCAATAAAGGATACATAATATACATACCCGCTTAAGGAAGTGGCTGACATCGCTCCGCACGCATCTGAGTGTACAATGTCCAAGATCCCTTTTGCTTTGGTGTTACTGCTTGGGAATGGATTCTTGGTGTTCTTTCCTTGAGCACATCCTTTACATACTCCTTCATGATTGATTTGGATCTTTGGTAATGCTTTGTAGTTTACATGAGCAAGTCTTCTATGCCATAATTCACATGGACTAATGGTACTGGCTATAAGGGTTGAATCTGTGTGTCCTTTCAATTTGTAGAGTCCTCCTTCTTCAACACCAATTACAGTAGCATCATCTATTGTTTTCCCTTTCAGCCACATAAGAACTTCAATATCTACAAAGGCAACTCTAAACCCTTTCTTATCTAGAGCTGAGATAGAAAGAAGATTCTTCTTCAAACCTGGAACATATAATACTTCTTTCATCTTCATGAACTTTCCAGTTTTTAATTTGTAAGAGGATTCTCCCATTCCTTTGATGGGGTACTGGTAATCATCTCCAAGCTGTACCTTACGTGAATAGTCTTTTTGGGTAAGACAAGAGAGTGAATCCTTATGTCCTGTCATATGTTTAGAAGCACCACTGCCTATGAGCCAAGTGTTACTTCCATGAGTGATTGAACCTGTGAGAGATGAAATTAGGACATACTCTTCACTAGAGTCTTCATTTTCTGTGGTCCTTTCCTTATCTAATTCATTTTCTTCAGTTGCATGGGCATGGTACTTTCGGTTCTTCTTCTTGAACTGATCTTTCTTAAGAGGACAATGTCTAGCAATGTGTCCCATCTTATGACATGAGTAACATTCAATGGATGAATAATCCCTTCTAGGTTTCTTATTTTTCTTGAAGTATGGTGATCTTTTGGGAGATGAACCTTGATTCTTCCTTTTGTTTCTTCCATTCTTGGTGTGTGTAGCTAGAGCTTGATTTTCATTATCATTTAGCTTCTCTTCTCTATTCACTATCCTTCCTTCTTCTTGTACACATTCTTCCCATAGCTTGCTGA
The DNA here is from genome assembly GCA_001517045.1 of Pseudotsuga menziesii. Taxonomy (NCBI): domain Eukaryota; kingdom Viridiplantae; phylum Streptophyta; class Pinopsida; order Pinales; family Pinaceae; genus Pseudotsuga; species Pseudotsuga menziesii. Next base: position 59,334 of record LPNX011027295.1, on the reverse strand, counting down.
ACTTGGTTAACTTTCTACTAGCACACATTCCTTTAATGAAGGAATCCCATTTGCTAGGGAGACCATTCAGGGTGGTCATCACCACTTCTTCTTCCACCATATCACCAATGGCTTCTAACAGTTCTTTGATCTAAGATACTCTTGAGAAATATGATTGCATGGTCTCTGTCTTCTGTATCTTCACACCCTTGAGTTGGTTTTTCAAGGTCACTCTTCTGTTGAAATTCTTACCTTCAATCATACTGGTCAGTGCATGAAACATTTCTTTTGGAGTGGTCTTTGAAGATACCTAGGGGATCAACTGATCCTTAATGGAATTAGCTATGATCCTTTTTACTTTGATCATATCCTTTTTGTGTTTGGCCCTTGCCTCTTCTCCCTTTGCTCCCTGAAGCTTTTCATCAAGCTTGGTGTTGTTTGTCATCTTTAATGAATGAGAACTTCAAATGGAAATATAGGGGATAAAATTTACTAGTTTGATGACTGCTTTTGGAATCTACTTCAGGGTGACTTAGGGTTTGACTAGAAAACCCTAATTTTCCAACTGGGATCACTTATAGAGATGATTGAAGGAAAAGATGTGCCTCCCTAAGGCAAGCTAGAATGTATCTTACTTTTCTGGAATCTGAGGATGGAACCTTGAAAGATTTGATGCCCTAGTTTCTCCCGGCAGCAGTGGTAGGTCAAAAAGTGAAAATCCTCAGAATAAAAAACTGCTTTGACAGAAAGATGGGCCCTCCTAGGGCGAGTTTAATGGGCCTTCTTTTCCAGCTGATTTGTGGAGGGAGGTATCCGGAATAGTAAACCCTAGTTTGTCGGATTGTAGGATTAGCTGCTGCACAGTGTCTTCTTTCAGGTTAGCTTTGATACCATGTTAATATTTTAAAAGTTGTTATACCAAAACAAGAGGATCTCTGAAAGAATAACAAGAACAACAGAACAAAAGAGAACACAAAGATTTATCCTAGGAAACCCTCGTGGGGGAAGAAAAACCAGCAAAACTTCCTCTATATAGACTTCAACCAAGTACAATGTAAGATCCAAAGAATAAGACTAGATTGCTTCCTCTCCTCTAGATGGATTGTTTCTTCTCTCTCTAGCCCAACTGCTTGAGTGTTCTACTTGTCCAAATGAGGGAAGCGCCTCTCCTATTTATACTAATCAGTTGAGAGGCCTAAAAACCCAACTGGGCTGACTTCTCCTTGCTGCCAGGGCCGACTGCCTTGGAAGACTCAAAAATACATTTTAATAATACTTTTGTACGTACTACTGACCCGACTGATAACGAAGGTTTTACCTCAAGGATTTACATGACCAAATACATCAATTACATCCCTAATCTAAGGAACATCTATGGAAGGGGTAATAACAATAATAATACAAAATAGAATATCTTCCGGAGTTACATTTCTTTAACATTTCCTTTGTCACTCGGGCTTTAGTGGCATAAAGCGAAGGATATCTCAATCGACGTGACAACCTTTCCATTATCTGGGGGTTGAGGTACCTGTAGATCACGACTTTAGTTGCCTTCCCCCTTTGCCATCATCTACAGGATCACTCTAAGTGGAAACTACAAGATCCACGATAACATGTGTCAACAAACTTTTGTCACACACATCAGAGCTGAGACACAAGTTACACATGGAAGCTGTCCACACAAAGAGGTCATAGTGGGGGAAGGTCTCCAGGTTTGTTAACCATATGCAAGTCAAGGGTGATATCATAATCAAATGGACCAACGGATGAGCGGACTCAGAAAGTGATGGTGGAACTAGAATAGGGGGGACTGATCCATCTCTTACATAAGGGTTAGTCCAAAGAAAAGCATGTACAAAGAACTTAACATCAAGGCCATTTCACTATCTCGAGTGCAAGTCCAACTAGAAAAACCAATACACCATGATCATCAATGTAAATGCCACCAAATATAGTCATTCTACCAATACAAGCAAAACATATCCATAACATACCTCAAGCCATATACCTGCTCAGAAACTGTTGCCGACCCTGCAATCACTCTAGCCTGGAACTTCATAGCAAAGGAAAAGGCATCATCAACTGACTGCTCTGCTGAAAGTGAACCAAAGCATGAACATATATCCCAAAAGAGTTCATGAAGAGGGCTCCACATGACAGTGGTGGTTCCGCTAATGCTTCCCTTGAATAGTCTAGCTGAACAGATAAATATCATCCACTGATCATGATCTCTGATGTGCTCATCTCAAGTATAAGAATTGGCTGAGAAATGCCATCTGGTCTGCAAAAATGTGTAGTAGCTCCAGCTATAAAGTATTTGATAACAGTCACCAAACATGTTCTAGGAGGAGAGCACTCTACGGAAAACCAACCACAATACATCCATGTCATCAAATCATGCCAAATAAGCTAGAGCACTTTCACATGGACAAGTCTCCAAATACCACATCATCATGTAAACAAGCCAAGTGCTCCATGTATAATGATAGTACATGTAATATAGATGTCAAATAAGACCAAGAACACTAGGGTGTTCCACAAGAAGGTGATCAATGTGTCATGACCAAGAACAACATCATCTAGATAAGACCACATCAATAACCAAAACATCATGAGAAGACACATCCCATAGCCACTAGCCGAAATATATCACCAAGATCCATCAACCAATCATATGCTAGGGCATCGTCACAATATGAATTAAAACCCAAGACATAAATCAGCTACAACAACCTGTAACCCCAGCTGAAATTATGATAAAATCACATGTGGACACCCGCGACAAAATGGGGGGTAACATGAGGGGATGGTGGGAAAGATAAATCAAAGTCAAGTAAAATATCTTGACAAAATAGAAGACAATAAAATATAGCAGATTTCTTAGAAACAAAAGTTTAAATCAATTTCTATTTCATATCATATGAATATATAATATCTGTTTATGTCTAGAAGATTGTACATTTCCCGGTCATCAGTAGCAGTATTATTTTAAATATCAAAAGTCACCTTAAGTGAAAGCCTTACCCAGCAAAAATGAGCCATGGGGTACGCTTTCGATCCACAGAGGCAAGATCAGCTTTAATCCATTTAAACTGAACAGTGAAAACAACACGAACGCAGATTTCAGATACCTAATTAGCAAGCCTTGAAGCCAAGAAAAACTTATTTTTCATGTTGGCTGACTTCAATAGTAAGAGACAAAAGTGAAAAATGACAGAGATAAGTAATTCTCATGAATGATCCAGTCTATTCATTGGTACTCATTAATAAGTAGCTACAAAGATCTATCATTGGACAATAGGAAATGAGACATGGCACCAAGAAAATATGCATGAAAAACATATAAAAAGGATGAATTGGTGCAAATAGTACTAGGGTTCAGACTAAGTTATCGTGCCATTATTATATAATCATAATCTATTGTCACAACCAGTCTTACAATCTGCAAACCAGTATTAACAAACCAAACAAAAAAAGGGGTCAAGGATACACTTCAAATATTGACCATATGGAAAATAGGAAACATATGTATCCAATTAGTAATGAGACCCTCCTCAAACCCACCTATTATGTATCAAATTTGAATTATGTATCTTGGATTTATTATGTAGTTTAGGATCTGTAGTACATGCCAGTCAACAAGACAATGGATACAGTGATCAAGTAATTTACAAACAAGTGTACCAAATACTGATTCAATTCTGCAAGTTGCAAGGTAATTTTGATCTGTGGACCATTATGTATTATACCAGCAAGAGAGTGATCAGATGACTGTGTATTCAGGGCAGAATTTAGAGAGAATGCCAATAACCAATTTAGCTAATGCTATGAGATTTAGTGCATAAGAATCAACACAAAGATTGCAATGTAAGTTCGATTGATGTAATGTCATATATCATGCCAAAAGTAGTGATTAGGGCTGCATTAAATAAGTATATGACAGCCAACAGAACAATGCCAACAGTAATTACTTAGTCCCAAAAATAACAAACACCCTCATTACCAATTTGATCTCAATAGAACATTAGCGAAAATGTGAGCAACTATAGCCTAATCGTCATCAAAACGAGTATGACAGTGATCAGTTTTGCATCAACAAGGATATCCTACATGTCATAAGGAAAAAAGAAGTATGAGGGGATAAAGAAGTGATGAAGATGACCAATAGAGTAGTGTATATATCCATGCCAAAATACTTTTATAATATAGTGTTTTAGTAGCCCCAAGAGCAGAAAAATATAATTTGTATCATAAATCAATACACATAGCCATAGAGTAAAAGAGAAACAAGCCCTAATCATTAGCATGTTAACATGTAAGCATAACTCAGATATTTAGGCTATATTGAAATATATTACTTGCTGAGTGTTAGATATCTTACCAACCATAGTAAGCATGTAAAAGGATTAACCCTAGAATGTTAAACCTTATAACAAGGTTGATGTTACTTTCACTTCATCTTGTGGAACATTTGAATATTTAAGGATGCCCTCTGGTCTGTTGCCCGCCAATGTGCACACTGTTAGCCGAGAATCTTTCGAATGGCTGTCTCCCAGCAGAAGGGAGAGGTGCGGCCCTTGGGGGCAAGCAAAGAGTCAGGTTCTGTCACCTGATCTCGACTTCTCCGTTTAGGCAAACTCCTAACGAAGCCAAGGGGGGGTAGTCCCTAAAGAGTTTCTAAGGCTCAAGTTTTTTAAAGATGTTTTTCTTTCAAGGGTATGATGCAGATGGGTGTTGTTTAGGAGTTTTTGATAAACACTTACAAAAAACAGAACCGAGTGAACACATGCGAGTAAAATGGAAATGAATAATCTCTTGACAATTACACAGCTAAAACAAAGCATTCATGATATGAATCAATAGATAAATTAAACGGTGCAATGCTTTAGACAGATAATAAGCATGTTAAACTGAAGACCAGTGCTAAATAGGGTGCAAGAGATTGTTTTGCGAGTGCTTCTTGGTAAGTTTTTAAAAGTGAGTTGATTATTACAGAGAAGGGGATCTCCAAGATATACCTTGTGGTACTGGAGATATGTCCGGAATTTAGACTTTGGTGGCTCCGTACGAGGACATGTTGGCTGCCAAAGTCCCAAGGGCATGTTCAACAATACACCACAAAATGCTGAATGAAACTTAGTCAAGAGCTGCTTAGACTCTTTCTCGTTGACACATCGAAGGATCACTCCAGCTGGGTTTCTCCAACCCAGTCCTTCCTGAGTGACGCAATACCTGACAACCTTTAACCTTAGAGCCCTTCTTTTGTGACCTTTAAGATGTTCAGGGCATGTAAGGTTTTGGAGAAAAAATATGATGTCAGAGTACCAATGGTGATCGAGACGTTGCATCTTTGGAGGCATGCTTGGTGTAGGCTCTTCATTCTGACAAATTATTCCTAAGGCTTCTTCATTACCCTGAGTTAACATTTTTTCTAGGCCCTGTCCTTTGATTAACTTTGTGGGTTTAATCTCTAGATCATGTTCTTGAATTTTAGACACCCACTTACCTCTTTTGCCTAAGCAATCCTGCTGACACAAGATGTCTTTAACCACTGAATGAATTACATAACAGACTATCTTAGAGTAACCCACATGCGTTCTAAAGTGTTTCAAATATCTTACTAAGGCAAAGGCTTGCTTTTCCATGGTGGTGTATTTAAGCTTGGAGTGTTGCAAGGCTTGGCTCATGAAAGCGATGGGTTGCTCCAATCCTTCATTATTTTTCTGGAGCAAAACCCCCGCAATAGTATCCTCGGAAGCAAAGGAGAAAATCATGAAATCTTTGGAGTAATCCGGGCTGATTAAGACAGGAGTTTTAGTGATGGCTTCTTTGATGCATCTGAAGGATTCTTTCCTCTCACTAGTCCACTCAAACTTAACATCCTTTTTCAACAGTTTCTGTAAAGGTTTCATGTACTTAGCTAAGTTTGGGATAAATCTTATGATGAAATTGAAGTGCCCATTAAAAGATTGGAGAGATTTGACGTTTTTAGGCAAGGGGATCTTTTTAATGGCTTCAATTCTTTCAGGGTCAATTTTGACCCTGTCTTTAGAGATGATGTGACCTAGAAGCTTTCCTTCATCAATTCCAAAAACAGACTTAGATGGATTAAGAAAATACCATACTTCCTACATCTTTCGAAGACTTGCTTAAGATGGCCTATGTGACTTAGTCTTTCTTTAGAAAAAATGGTCAGGTCATCTTGGTAAATCTCTATGATCTTCTCAATCAACTCCTTGAATGCATAGTCCATGGCCCTTTGAAAAGTGGCACCAACATTCAGCAAACCAAAAGGCATCCTAAGATATTCAAAGGTACCCCAAGGGGAGGTAAAAGTGGTCTTATGCCTATCTTCTTTCTGAATCACAACCTGGTTTTACCCTGAAAATCTGTCCAACATGGACATAATACCTGTGCCTCTTACTCTCTAGAGCAGGGTCTTCATATTAGGCAACGGGTAGTTGTCCTTTTGACAAGCTATGTTTAGATTCCTGAAATCTATACATATCCTTAAACTACCATTCATTTTTCTCTTTTCTCACCACCACCAAGTTAGAGCACCAAGATGAATGTCTTGTTGGTGCAATAACATTTTTTCAAGCTTCTTTTTAACTATGGGGGATAACTTGGGGTTTATTTGTCTTAATTTTTGTCGAAAGGGCTTGACTTCTCTGGTCTCTTGTTTTAAAGGGATGGTGTGTTGGAACACATCCTCCTGATACGCCTTAAGCTCATCATATGAGAAGGCAAAAACATCCCTATATTCTTTAACTAAGTTTATTAAGTCATTCCTTTCTTTTTCAGATGTCCCTTTTCCAATTTTTATTAGTTTTGGGTTTTTATCTGATCCAATATTGATTTTTATGTAATCTCCAGTTTTCATTGAATCAATATTATTTTTCCTACCATCATGTTTGTCAAAAGTTTGTTCAATCCCAACAAAGCCCCGAGGAACTGGATTATCAAACTGATCACCTTCTCCTTGATACTCTTTACCCTCTTCCTGAAAGTTGACATTGAAGTTGGAAAATTCATCTATATTATGAAGAAATTTCAAAATTTGCTCATCACTTTGGAAAACCTGCCAATGTTCCATGTTGTCTGGAACCAATGGTCTAAAGTTTATCTCTAATTTACCATCACCATTAACAGTTCTTCAGAAGGCTGAAGAGTTGATGCTACTACTGCTAACTTGTCTGCTAAGTTGTTCTCATCTCTAGGGATTGAAATTAAGTTCAAGGCATCAAAAAATTCCTAGTGTCCTAGACAACATTTCTATACTTTTTTAGCCTTTTGCACTTACAAGCAAATTCATTGTTGACCTGGAGGATTATTAAGTCAGAGTCGCCACTTATGCTTAACATCTTTATTCCCATATCCTAGCTGTTTCTAGACTAAGTAAAAGGGCTTCATACTCTGCTACATTATTAGTCACTTGAAACTCCAATCTATAAGCAAAATTGAAAACCTTCCCTTTAGGTGAGGTGATGACAACACCTGCACCCTTCCCAGCTCTGGAATGAGCACCGTCAAAATTCATCCTACATATTTCATCTATCTTCTCGTCTTTTATTTTTTCTTTAAGGGGAGCCAAAAATGTAGAGTAGCAAGTATAGGTTCCAATGTCATCAGTGTTGTAAACATACTCATTGAAAGGCTTCTTAGGATTTTCAACATGGTACTTTTTCTCCTTTTCATTACACAACTTAACCCATGAATCTTCTCATGCAGGTATAGTAGCATAAGTCCAATCCATCTAGATCCATCCTCCCAGAGTGGCAGCCCACTTACTAGACAAAACATCCCCCATTTATCCGGTACATCAATTACTAGAATGCCCATGGCTATGTGAATGTTTGGATACTTAGCCAGTCTCACTTGATGATTTAGGATGATTCCTACCACATCCACTTCTCTGGAATCCATGGCACAAACATTTCGGTAGGGCCTAGTTGTTTTTAAGTTCAACTGTTCCATTACTTTTTTAGTCATTATATTAGAGGCAGATCCTGAATCAAGCATATAGCTGTGTAGAAAAAGATCACTCATCATCAATGATACGTAAAAAAGGGGGATGATCCTCTTTTCTTGAATCCATAGTATGCAATATTACAATTGGATCTTCCTGGACATTGTTTAGAGCTGGTTGAGGTTCTTTAAAACTTACCATTTTAGGAGGTGGAGAATTTAAGGATTTTGACAACTTTTCTCTTTGCTTAGGAATTTTAACAAGTTCACTTTTGAGGACTGACACTTTAGCTTTTGACCACCAAGTTCTGAAGTCAAGACCTTCATCATCTGCAACGAGGGGAGTGGTTACTGTTTGGTTACCAAAGTTCTTAGTAAGGTTATCCAGTTGTTGACTATATTCTCTGGCTTGACCCCAGGTTTCTGTGGTGACCGGATGGAGCTGTCCCACTGCGTTGACGTACTCAGGCTCGCTTGAAAACTGTTCACTATCATTTGATTCTGGAAGATCACGCTCTAAGATTTGACGGGCCATGTAACAAGTGGACTCTTCATGAAGGGCTTCACAGGCTCTGCAATAAGGAATGACTTCCTCAACCATGTTGATAGGATCTAGTTGATTAGGGGGCCTTCTATCTTGCGGGGAGTTCTTTTGAACCCAATTTCCCTTGGGAGGAAAATTGTTCTGACTAGTTCGAGCCCTTTCCACGTTTATCACCCAATTTTGCATCTTTGCATAATCGGCTTGTAAATCCTCCATCTTATCATTCATTTCCTTTATTTTCTTATCATAAGTTTTGTGCATGTGGCTAGTAGAATCCTTAGCTCTAATCTCCTGTTGCTTAGGAGGGATAAGGGCCCTTGTGTAACCAGGAATGTTTGACTTACTTGAAGACTGCATATTCTAGTCAATTTTGATTTCCATTTCCTGAGCTATCAATAGAGTTACAGGGTCTTTGTCTCTGACTTGGTATTGAGTTTCTCCACTAAGTGCTTCAATGTAGTAGACTAAGATGGACTAAGCAGTAGACTTGTAGTCATTATGGATGGCATTCATCAGATCTGTGAATTCCTTGTTGAATTCATCCATTGTTTCATTCTCACCTCTTTTGATGGTAGTTAAGGCAGCTACCTGATGGCAAGGCTCTTTCTTTTCTCCAAACTTGTTGGTGAAAGCAATTTTGAAGGTTGAAAGGGTTGCAAAGGAGTTATCTGGAAAATTGTTGAACCAGTCGTCAGCATCTCCATCCAAGGAAAGAGCAAAGAGCTTCATATACACATCTTCGTGTTTATGAGCAGGATCACTGATATAAGCCCTGATACATTTGGAGAAGTTCTTAAGGTGAAGACTTGCATTGATGGCATCAGTGCCAGTGAACATGGGCAGTTTGTCTACAGCTTTGTCTGGTAGATTGTGAGGTTGACCTGCTATCTGAGTGATGTTAAGAGGACTGACATATTCACCCATTATGTCAGACAAACAATTATTATTCTCAATGAAAAGGCTA
>LPNX011027295.1:39517-49676 GCA_001517045.1 Pseudotsuga menziesii | reverse complement strand
AAGCTAACCTATTTAGTCTCCTCCTATAAACCTGTTCAGGTTCAGGGATGAAATTAAGTAGGCCTACAGAGTTTCTTCTTGTTGAATACCTTGGTGTGATTATTAACAATGGAGTCGCCAGATAGATTTAAGTCTAAAATCAGAGGTGTTCAAACTAAAATCTATCAAAGGTAAAAACTAAGAAAAAACTAAGGAAAAAGGTCGTCCAAGAACAAAAGATGTGTCCTCGGCAACGACGCCAAAAATGTTGCCCGTCGATGTGCACAGCATCAGCCGAGAATCTTTCGAATGGCTGTTTCCCGGTACAAGGGAGAGGTGAGGCCCTTGGGGGCAAGCAAAGAGTCAGTGCTGTCACCTAATCCCAACTCCTCCGTTTAGGCAAACTCCTAACGAAGCCAAGGGGGGTAGTCCCTAAAGGGTTTCTAAGGCTCAAGTTTTCTAAAGATGTTTTTCTTTTAAGTGTATGATGAGGATGGGTGTTGTTTAGGAGTTTTTGATAAACACTTACAAAAAACAGAACCAACTGAACACCTACAAGTAAAATGGAAATGAATAATCTCTTGACAATTAAACAACTAAAACAAAGCATTCATGATATGAATCAATAGATAAATTAAACGGTGTAATGCTTTAGACAGATAATAAGCAAGTTAAACTGAAGACCAGTGCCAAATAGGGTGCAAGAGATTGTTTTGCGAGTGCTTCTTGGTAAGTTTTAAGGTAAGTTTTTAAAGGTGAGTTGATTATTACAGGGAAGGGAATCTCCAAGATATACCTTGCGGTGCTGGAAATATGTCCGGAATTTAGGCTTTGGTGGCTCCGTACGAGGACATGTTGGCTGCCAAAGTCCTAAGGGGGTGTTCAACACTACACCAACCCGGGATGTAGCCTAACGGTGCCCCCAAGATCTAGGTGCAGTGGTTCCAGCTTCCCCAGGTGGAATTTGCCCACACAAAATCTAACCGAAGTGTCGGATTTTCACTTATCTTTGTTGGGTGGTTACTTTTATTAGGGTGACTTGGATTAAAATGTGAGAATTGGACAAGTCTACGGCTGCTTCTGGGTATCCCAACTGGGTAGAGCATATACAATGTAGCACAAATATTTATTCCGATTTTAATTAGATGTGAAGATTGTAACACCCCTTCGACAAAGAGCACTCTTGATTCGTCTTATTGCGAGATTCAAGAGATTTATATGAAAGTTAAAACAATATAGCTAAGCTAAAACAAAAAATAAAGACTCTCCGACAGAGATTGCTCTTGACTTGCTTTTCAACGAAGTTCAAGAGACTTTGGGTTCATTTTATTAAACAAGTTAGAAAACGAGAGAAATAAAATACTACTAATGCAAGATATATGTTGGCCAAACTTATGCGTCACTTTTCTAATCAACCTCCACTAATCAGCAAAGCCTTTGGGTGGAGGTGAAAGCATAATTCGTGGCGACAAAGAATGGTTTTATCTCTAAATTACCTTTGCACAAATAAAACAATGAATTAAACAGTGAAATGTGAAAGAAGTATACACCCTGCACTTAAAAAGTGAGTGTGTGAAGTGGCAGGGTTAGAAAAAGCAATCTCATGAAAAATGACAAAAGACACAAATCCCCCCAGGGGGTGTTATCACCAAACTTGTAGTTGCCTCTATGAGGTGGATCCAGGATGGACGGTAGAGGGATGGGCAACTAAAGAGGTGGAACCAAGATAACCCCGACTCCCAAATGGATGGTTGTCACACCAATCGAGGCAATCTTCACTTGATTTTATCTTAGCCCAAGACAACAATGGGAGAGAGCTAGATCTACTCCCGACAGGAGAGATCAGACCAAAACACCAGATCAAATCAAATGAAGTTGAAGTACGTAAGGTGTAAGGTGAAGTAAACTCTAGATCTATGGATGAAGTCACAAGGTGAGTTAGGGCTTGGATCAGGGGTTTATGAGATATGAAATTTGATCCAAGTTTAAAATACAAGTGACCTATAAGCTTATTACTAGATTCGAGATCAAGGTACTAGCAAAGGATGACAATATCCACTGCCTTGGGAAACATGACCAATGCAGGGAGGGTCAGAACAAGATTGGGGCTACCTAGTACCAAGGGATAGACTCGAAAGAAGGTATCATAGTATCAAAGCACCCGAGCCATAAGGAAAAGATCAAATCGCAAGAGGAGGCAACATGAAGAGTAGCGCTAGGGTTTGGAGAACAATGCCTTGGGATTTGAGCCAAATAGAGTCACTTTAGCAAAATGTTTTTGAAGACCCACTTAGGGTTTGACCCGATCTACAAAACCTAGAAATGGTTTGCCGAGAGATCAAGCGATTTGATCCATAATATTTTTTGATTTTTTATATTTAGGGTTTTAACATGAAAATGAAGATGCCAATGGATTGAGATCTAGAAAAGAAGAGATAACCTGTAGATCTTACCTGGAAAACCTTGTAGATGCCTTGATGATGATGATCTATGCCGTCGCAATCAATTTGAGAAGATTTGAAGGAAGCCTCTATGTGAAAGGATTTTCCTAAGGAAGCCGATGCGCCCTCTCTCCTGCACAACAAACGTCAACCATATCAGATTTGATGTGTCATGAGAAAAGAACAAATGCTACAAAAAAATAGCAAGATGAAATCATAGATCGCAATGATACTAATGAAAACCTCCTGATACAAGCGAAGCCAAGCCAAGCGAGTTGAGGAACCCCTGCAAAAACGCCCAAGTTGAAGTCGCCCTCTTGTAGACAAGAAAATGTTTCCAAAAACTATAGATCTCACAACAAATACCCAAATGCTAGGAAGCAATAGACTTTCCAATTACCATCGAAGAACACCAGATGCAAAGCAGATCCAAAAATCGCTGCAAGAATAGTTTTTCTATTATCCCGATCCAAGAGCCAAAGACCCCTTACAAATGAGAGGCTCTCTCCTTTAAATAGGAATGAGAGAACCAAAATCATAACCACTTTTCGAATGGGTGGCTAAGATTAAAAGATTAAAATGTTCTAATCAACGGTTGAGATGAGCTCAACATAGAGTACATGGATCAAGACAATAATATAATATAAAAATGGACCAAATCACCCTAGGAGAGGGGATCCCACTCAATAAAAAATAAATAAAGCTCATGGTGGGTCCAAGGAGTGTTAACTAACTCTCTAAGTGTGTCTCCATGGCACAATAAAATAATATATTTTTTAAATGCCAAAATAGTGCCTTTCTGAGGAAATTGTGAGCCTCCAAAAGCTCCAGAAAATAATAAATCATGGCAGAAAGATGGATGTGGGTCAGGAATAATTTTAGGGGCGAAATTTAGCCCATGGGTTATTTTTAGGGGATTTTCTCCAAAAAAAAGATTCGCTATTTTGCATTTTCTGAAGTCTTGTTTCGCCCAATTTTGATGGGGTAAAATTTTTTCACCCTAAAAATCACCAAATTATTATATAAATGATATAAAATCCTTGGAAATTAAAATATTTTTTGAAAAATATCGCCAAACATTTTATAGTTGGCGTTTTAAGAATTGGTAAGATTCGCCAACATTTATACACTTTTAAATAAGTATGGTTCCTTAAAATCATCCTTGATGTGGGTCCATCCAAGTGCTGCAACTGCTGGAGGAGTGGAAGACATCACTCTCATTATCAAAACTCATCCCATGCCATTTCCTTGCCTCAGTAGCCCAAATCAAATTCTTTAGTAGCCATTTTAATTATTTTAATTCTTCCTCGGGAAACATGATATGCCCAAAACTGCCTCCTAGGGTGCCTGCGTTATCCAACTAAGCCCACCAGGCTCTCTGCGAGGGGGGTAATATGGTAAAAACAAGTGGCTGAACCACCCCCTCCTCATACATCGCCCTAGGATATCCAAACAAATCATCTCTCTGCTCAGACAAGCCATCTAGCATGGCAAAACTGCACCAGAATGGTACACTGAGCCAAATCATCCTTGCAATTGCCCGGAACTGAAAGCAAGCTGTCTCATTGGACTCGGGGAGTTCAAATGCATCTAAGGTGCATACTCATATACCCTATATGTCTCTGCATGATCATCTATAATATCCAATATACCTAGATAGACAAAATAATAATCTGTAAATGACCATATAATCAATAATATAACCCAGGCTAACATCCATCCGCTGCAAGTGTTCAAAGGCTAAAACATGCTCTACAAATCATTCAAGTAACAATTATAACAAGTTGCAATCACTTCACTTGCGATCTATTCACCAAATATATAGGGTTTCATTTATTAATTATAACTCAGACCAGACTTTCAAGAGCATACTCACTTCATAGTTGTAATCAATTTGTTAGTGAAGGGTGAAGGCTAAAGTTCAAAAGGCTAGGCCAAAGGGTGACCACCAACTCAACACTGTGACACTTTGGATATGGAAAGGGGATACTCACTCTAGCATATGCCGAACAAGCAACAACACAGGGGATGGCAGTGTCTCACAAATGGATAAGTTACGTTCAGAGGTGCTTATTCACCTTGACAAATGCTCACAATCCAAATCAATACAAGTGAGGCCAACAATCCTTACACATAACTTTAAGAACCATTGCTTTTTTGGGCCTTTGATTTTCCATAGCCTTGGTCCATGCATTTATTACACAAATTTTTATTATTTTAGGCTTCATGCATTCATGTATGTTTAAAAACACTACTTTTCATGAATGTTTTAAGATATTCATTTCATTATACTTCAAAGCCAATTTCATTAGGCTTTACTTGCATTCATGTATGTTTAAAAACACTACTTTTCATGAATGGGCTTTTTCATTAGATATTCATTTCATTTCCAAATACATTGTATTGATGGCAACGCTACTTGTTTCAGGTTTAGCCAACACAACCTAGGCAACTTAGAGCCAAGACACAAATGAACAAGGAAGCTTGTCCAACAAAGAGGCTTTGGAGGGGAAAGGTCCTCCATGTCACAAATCAAGTAGTAGGTCGGGCAGAAACATAACTAGAAGGTAATGGATGGGTGGAGATAGTGAATAATGAAACCAACACTAGCAAGCCAAAGTATGGTGGGAATGACTACCTCTATTCTCCCTAAGGAGGGTAAAACCAATGAGTATAGATCAAGAACTTCCAGGTCTGAGTAAGGACATACATACATAATATCAATACATCCAAGTCCACATATTTATATAATCGCCAAATCATGACACTAGATGCTAATGCATGTCACAAGAATGAGTATAAGAGCAATAATAACCATAACACAAGATAACATAAGCTGAGTCGTAAACATGCAAATAATCCATCTGAACCAACATTTGTCCAATGAGAGAACACTGATACAACTCTAGGCACTACTAACTGCTCTGCAAATGGCTAAATGACTACATCAGTCCTCAAATCTGAGTGTCCTGAGACTCAGTCATGCCATGGGAGAGTACCAAACTCCATCGATCAAACAATGATCCATCATACATGCTCATCTCAGCATCTCATATGTAGGGGAGCTGGTTGAAAAGTGTACTGAAATTTGAAAAATAGAATATTGTAGCCCGGCTACTATATATGTGATACCAGGGGGATGGGATGTGGGTGTTGGTTACCCAACTGCTCTCGTTTAACTCTTTTACAATTTTTATGACGAAGATGGAGTGCTTCTTAGTCCAATAAACTTGCATCTAAGATCTTACAATGGTGCATCAAGAAACTATATCAAAGTGGGTGTCCACTGGCTTGTTCTGAGGCCTCCTTGATGATCCTGGTCACTCCAAAACTTCACTTTTATGCACAACCCTGCTAAAAAACAGCGAGCTAACAATGTTATAAAATGATGGGAAAGACAATGCAAAAAATAAAAAAAATTGAAAAAATTTGAAATGTTTTTGCATGTAAGCACAAGTTCCTAACTTTAGATCTAATCGAATGATGAAGTTCTTCTAAAAACAAATCAGATCTAAATGCTTAAAGAATACTAGATCAAAATACTAAGCAAGAAAGAGCAAATTTATTTCTTAAGCATAATAGAAAAGGTAACCGGTAAAGAGAGAGATTTTGAGTTTTTATCGAAAGAAGCAGCAACAACTACTCAAGCTTGAATCTCTTGGAAAACTTGGAAGTTTGAATGTGAGACCACAAGTATTTTGCTCTAGATCCAAGAAAAGGAGATGCAGCTGAGCTCAACCTTTTACTCAGAATTGTGATCTGCAAACAAAGCTATCACACTTGCAACAAACATATTAGATCTGGTACTACTTACGGTTAGAAACCATAAAAGCATAAGCTATAACTTAATAAAATATGCCTTCTTAAATCGCTAAGAGTAAAGAGTAAGTAAATAAATTGACAACTGCAAATATTTACTCTACGTGCTCTAAGATAACCTTATAAGCCAGATTGATTATGAAAGAACAAAGCATGACATAAATGCAACCATATCACCTCATCCACCAAAAGTATGCACCCACAGAATCACATTCATAAGCCTCCAAAGCCTTCAACTTTATTCAAATAATAACAACAGAGTACATGAGCAGAGGTTCCTTGCTTCCCTCCCGAATGAGGAAGAAGGACCTCTATTTATACAAAAAAGGGAGTAGCAACCCAACCCTAGCGTGAGCATGAGGAAGGAGGGCGCAACCCAAGAGAGATTGAAGCTTTGGCAACTGATTTGGAGTTGAATTGAGTTGTAACTGAGGTCCAACTGAGTGCTGGAGTAATGAGAGGAGGTGAGGTGGCCTCATCCCTCCTTGATTTTATCACTCAGCCAACCACAAGCATCCACAAAGAGGAATTTGCCCATATGAGGAAGGAGGCGCAAATCTTAAGGGAGAGTTAAATGCTGCACTCTGATACTGACCTAGCTTCGTTGGGATTTGATTGGAATCATTCCAGATTTTCCGTGTCGAGCTTATTAGCCCTTTATTTTATTCAATTTGGTCTTTTTTGGAGATATTTTGATTTTCTCCATTTAATAAAAAAATGATTATTTTAATTAAATATTCCTCATTTATTGATTTTGAGGAAATATTTAATCAAGAGAAAAATAATCATCCAAAACTTAGGATAAGTGTGTCTAGGTGTTAAATGAGTGTTTTGGCTAAGAAAACAAGTCTTTATTTGCCAAAATCCACCCCCAGACCACTTCATTATTACAATTTGAAAATGTTCAATTAAACCATAGGAAAAATGGTTTAATTAATTAAAATTTTTAATTATTTCTCTATAGTCGAAAATAAAAAATTTAAAAATCTGAGGACGTCTGGGAAATTTTTTTGAGGACAATGTTTTAATGCATCCAGAGACCTACGAAATGACCATAGAACATACAAATAGTGTTTAGTAGGTTCATATTTTAATGCTGGACTCTAATAACCCCCCAAGGCCTAACCGCCAAATTTGGGCATTCCAGCTTTGGAGGTAGCAGGAGAAAAACCTATCGATTATAACTCGGCTAAAGGCAAAGAAATAATCGACAAAGGAAAAAACTCCTTGGAATACCCTATTTGTTTTTTAAGTCTAAGGGAATCGAGCCACTCAAGACCCCCCTACTAGAACACTTTATTACAACCCTAAGGGGCATGGTCATTTTAACAAAAAAATTAAAAATGGCTAGCCAAAATTGGCTAACTGAAACACACTAAACCTCTGAGCTCTGGAGATGAGCATTCATCATGCTCAATAACTGGCGGCTTAAGAAGAAGTTCAACTATTGTACAAAATAGTTGGTAACATGGTCTTCTGAATGCGGGTGCAACTTTCCAAAGAGCTATGGATTATGCTTTCAATGAGTTAATTGGAAAGATAATTGAAATCTATCAAGATGACCTTACTGTGTTTACCAAAGAAAGATCTGATCATATAGGCCATCTCAGGAAAGTTTTTGAAAGATGTAGAAAGCTTGGCATTTCTTTAAATCCTGCCAAGTCTATTCTCCAAAGAAAGATCTAATCATATAGGCCATCTCAGGAAAGTTTTTGAAAGATGCAGAAAGTTTGGCATTTCTTTAAATCCTGCCAAGTCAGTTTTGGGTATAGATGAGGGAAAGTTGCTTGACACATTATTTCCAAAGATGGTGTAAAGATAGACCTTGAAAGAGTTCAAGCAATCAATAAGGTTCCCTTTCCTCATAACAAGAAATCCTTATAGTCTTTTAATGGTCAAATCAATTTTATAAGAAGATTCATACCGAACTTAGCTGAGTTAATGAAACCCATGCAAAAGTTACTTAAAAAAGATGCTGAGTTTGAGCGGGATAGTGAAGGAAAATAAGCCTTTAGAAGCATCAAGGATTGCATAGCAAGGTCCCCAGTCCTGACTAACCCAGATTATTCCAAAGAGTTCCAATTTTTTTCCTTTTCTTCAGAAGATGTTGGACACACCAGGAACAGAGAGAGGGGGGGGTGAATCTGTGTGTGCAGTCTTCATTACTTTTTCAACTTTAATAATCAACAACTTATTCAATATTATGCATTATCACCTAAGAAACCAGATTCATCCTGGAGGCCCCTCGTGTCCCATGGGGATCGAATCGGACACGATTCGATCTAAATCCGTGTCCAATTCGACATTCAGTCGAATCCGATTTTGGGACACGAAAAAAAATCGAATTGGACACGAAATCAGAGCGTGTCTCGAAAACAGGACACGAATCTCAAAAACAGGACACGTAAACGGCGGAAAAAGGCATCAGGGTTTGCTTTAAAACAAATTTTTGCCTTTCTTTTTGTCATTTGCAAGGAAGCAATTGGTTGAGAGTGAGTTGTATGTGCAGGTGAAGGATTTTTGAAGGAGATTTGAAGGCTATCCATTGTTTCCAAGCGATTCCAAGTGCATTCCAGTGGATTTGTGGAGAGGATTGCAAGCTTAACCATCACACAAGAAAAGGAATGTCTCAATCAGCTAGAGCAAGAGGTAGGGGGCAAATGAAAGGGATAAATGCACCATCTAGGGCCTCCCCTCCTATTCCACCAAGCACAACCGGTTCTCCTCCTCCGTCAAGTGCTCCATCGGCTACTAGTGGAGCTCATTCTATGGCTCCATTTAACCCTGTTTTAGCAAGACAACAAGCCCAAGAAAAAAAATACCCTTTGTGGAAGTATGTGACAAGGAAAGATGGGCTCGGGGCAAAGCTTGGTGGGGGAGGCAATGTGTCTTGGAGATGCAATTTTTTCAAGCATGAGTTCATGAGCACATATTTCCGGTTTAAGGGCCATTTGTTGGCCCTTCTTGTTGGATTTCTTCATGCAAAGCGGTGAGTGTTAACCAAAGGAGAGATATGGAAAGAGAGGATCATGTTAGCTTAGGGAAGGTGGCAGCAGCAAGCAAGAAAAAAGAGGATGATCCTCTTCCATTTTTGAGGAAGTCCTCTAGCACCAAGACTCAATTTCCACCTAGCATTCATGGGCGTGGGGATACTTATCAAACAAGAAAGAGGCAATCTACAGGTGGTCCAATGGATAGGATTTTCCAACAAGAGGCGCGAGAAGAGGTAGACCTTACCATTGCATTTTTCTTCTACCTCAACTTCATTTCATTCAATGTTGCACGGTCACCATTGTATTTTGAGATGGTTCGAACTATCTTGGAACGATCTCCAAGTGGTTATGTGCCTCCTAGTTCAGAGAAGCTTAGAACCACATTGTTGGTTAAAGCAAAGAAGGAGGCAGATAAAATCCTTGAGCCAATTAGAACAACATGGCCCTCATGCGGTGTGAGTATTGTTTCTGATGGATGGACGGATCCTGCACGCCATCCACTCATCAATTTCATGGTATCTTCCCAAAATGAACCGTTGTTCTTGAAAGCGGTGGATGCTCTTGGGAAATACAAGGATGCACAATTTATGGGTGATTTATTCATTAAAACCATTGAAGAAGTAGGTGTTGATTCGTGTGTACAAATCATCACGGATAATGCACCTGTTTGCAATGCTGCTGGCATGATTGTGGAAGCTAAATATCCACAGGTATGTTCATTTTGGACACCTTTCATTTCTAATTTTCTCATTGTTTGAATTTGGTCATTGCAATGTTAGTGTTGTAGAGTCATTGATACATGCTTTTATTGCTCTTACAGGTTTTTAGGACACCTTGCATTGTCCATTCCTTGAATTTAGCACTGAAAGCCATTGCTTCGGATGTGACATGGATTGGCAACCTTATTGAGGATGCACGCCATATCCT
>LPNX011027295.1:0-13052 GCA_001517045.1 Pseudotsuga menziesii | reverse complement strand
TCGCGGTGGTGGAAGTGGAAGGACTTCGAGGAGATAGGAGTAGGAGAAATAGATTGTTTTTCAGTTTACTAGTCTACTAGATTTCAGTTTAATTATCATTTTAGTACTTATGCAAATAGCCAATTTTTGTAAACAAAACTATTTGGCCATGGCTCATGTTGACAATTGGTGGATAACCTTTTTCATTCCATAAGTTAATGATGTACTTCCCTCTTATATGGTTCTAAAGTTTTTATGTTTGTAATTGCTAGAATCTATATGGTTTCTATTTGTATTTGTAAAATGTATTTCAATTTATTACTTTGTATTTTGTAATTGTTAGCAGCTAGATGCTTGATGCTTGAATGATTATTCATTAATTTACTACGTAGTATGGATGGAATGATGGATAATATGGAATCTAGATGGCATTTCATATATTGGAAGTATCACAAACATACATGTTTCATAAATTTTGCATCTAGTTTGACATTCTACATGTTTTCTTTTGAATATATATATACTTTTATATATATATATATATAAAAACGCTTCCGACCACGCTTCGCTTCCTGCCATTTTTTGAAAAACACGCTTCCGCGCACCCGCTTCCCGCACCCGCACCCGCTTCGCTTCCACGCTCTGGCAACACTGGAAATGATAGGCTGCTGCACAATTGTATGCTTGATTCAGGTGCATCCTCTAACATCAAGACCAAGAAAGTTATGGAGTAAATGGGTCTAAAGATAACAAGACCGTATCAAAATGTGTGTGCCATGGACTCAAGGGAAATTGATGTTGTGGGTATAATTTTGAATTTCCCAATCAAGTTAGTGGCCTACCCAGATATTGGTGTGACCATAGACATTGTAGTCATAGATGTACCTGATATATGGGGAATGCTTTTGTCTAGGAAGTGGGCTCCCTCCCTTGGCGGATCTATCCAAATGGATTGGACCTATGCCATGATTCCAGCTTCTGAAGATGCACATGTCAAACTGTATAGGGAAAAACAAAGGAAGTACCATGTTGAAGATCTTGATGAGCCTGATAATGAATACATCTGCAAGATGGATAGTCTAGGAAACCATGCCATCTATGCTAACTACCTTATACCCATCAGAGAGAAGGCTAAGAATGAAGAAGTAGATGAAATATGGAGGATGAGTTTTGATGGAGCTTTTTCCAAGTCAGGGAAAGGGGCAGGGATTGGCTTAACTTCACCATCAAACCAAAAATCTAACTTTGCCTATAGACTTGAATTTGATCCATCTAATAATGTCGCCGAGTATGAAGCACTTCTGCTAGGACTTGAGATTGCGAAGGACATGGGCATCAAGGTGTTACATATCAAAGGTGATTCAGATTTAATTGTTTCCCAAGTTAAGAAGTTGTTTACTTGTAAATGTGGAAGATTGAAAAAGTATAGGAAAGCTGTGTGGGACACCATGGTGTATTTCAATGCTTTAGACCTCCTGGCAGTGCCTCATCTAGAAAACAGTGAGGTAGACAAACTAGCAACGACAGCTTCCACCCTAGAGTTCACTGAAGAGTTCATAGAGGGAAATGGGAAATTTGAAATAAATTTTGGGCCCTCTATCCCAAATAACTTAAATCATTGGCAGGTGTTTAAAGATGACAAGCGGATCATAAACTTCATCAATAACATGAAAGAGTTTTCAGACTTTCAAATCAGTTTTCAGGAGGAAGAATCCTACCAAGAAGAAGATGAGCAACCTAGCAATCCTGTTCCCCAGAAGGTGGTGGAATGGGAAAGAGCCTTTGATAGGCATGATAGGTGTAAGAATAAGGAAACCAAAAAACTAGATGATTACATAGAAATACACATTGGCACTTAAGATGAGCCAGCCAAGGAAAATAAAAATTGCAAAAGGGACTTCTGAGAAAGAGAGAAAAGATTTGATTGGGTTGGTAAAGGAGTTTAGGGATGTGTTTGCTTTTACATATGATGAACTAAAAGCTTATCGAGACGATGTGTTTCAGCATACAATCCCATTAAAGCCAGATTCCAAACCCTTTTGACAGAAGCTCAGAAGAATAAACCCCAAGTTGGCTCACATGGTCCAACAAGAGTTACAGAAAATGTTGGCAGTAGGCATCATTGCTCCAACAAGACATTCATCATGGTGCTCAAACTTGGTGGTGGTTAGAAAAAAAATGGGCAGTTGAGGATATGCATTGATTTCCAGAATCTGAACATCTAATGCATAAAAGATAACTATCCTTTGCCAGATATAGAAACCTTATTGCAAAGGGTGACAGGGTCAAGTATGGGTTCTCTGGGTATAACCAAGTCTTGGTTAAGAAAGAAGATCGACATAAGACTACTTTCACTTCACCTTCGGGAACGCTTGAATATTTAAGGATGCCCTCTGGTCTTCTGAACTTTCCAAAGAGCTATGGATTATGCTTTCAATGAGTTAATTGGAAAGATAATTGAAATCTATCAAGATGACCTTACTGTATTTTCCAAAGAAAGATCTGATCATATAGGCCATCTCAGGAAAGTTTTTGAAAGATGCAGAAAGTTTGCCATTTCTTTAAATCTTGCCAAGTCAGTTTTGGGTATAGATGAGGGCAAGTTGCTTGGACACATTATTTCCAAAGATGGTGTTAAGATAGACCCTGAAAGAGTTGAAGCAATCAAGAAGGTTCCCTTTCCTCATAACAAGAAAGCCTTACAGTCTTTTAATGGTCAAATCAATTTTATAAGAAGATTCATACCGAACTTAGCTGAGTTAATGAAACCCATGCAGAAGTTACTTCAAAAAGATGCTAAGTTTGAGTGGGATAGTGAAGGAAAAGAAGCCTTTAGAAGCATCAAGGATTGCATAGCAAGGTCCCCAGTCCTGACTAGCGCAGATTATTCCAAAGAGTTCCATAGTTTTTCCTTTTCCTCAGAAGATACTATTGTCGGATGTTATCACCAACCTTATAGTTGCCTATGTGAGATGGATCCAAGATGGACGGTAGAGGGACAAGCAACTATGGAGGTGGAACCAAGATTGCCTCGACTCCCAAATGGATGGTTGTCATGCCAATCGAGGCAGTCTTCACTTTATGTTATCTTACCCCAAGACAACAATGGGCGAGACCCAGATCTACTCCCGATAGGAGAGATCAATCCTAGACACCAGATCAGATCAAAAGGACTTGAGGTACGTAAGGTGTAAGGTGATGGAAACCCTAGATCTATGGATGACGTCACTAGGTGAACCAAGGCTTTGGATCAGGGTTTAGGAGAAATGAGATTTGATCCAAGTTGGGACACGGATGACCTATGAGGTAAATACTAGATCTAGGGTTAAGGTGCTAGCAAGAGGTGAAGATATCTACTGCCTTGGGAAACGTGACCAATGCAAAATAGGTGAGAACGGGATTGGGGCTATCTAGTACCAAGGGATAGACTCGAAGGAAGGTATGACAGTGTTAAGGCACCCGAGTCAACAGAAGAAGGTCAAAACACAAGGGAAAAAGAAAAAAGAAGGGGGTAGCGCTAGGGTTGGAAATCAGTGCCTTTCAGATCTAGGGCAATGGAGTCACTTTTTGCCCAGCGTTGAGGAAGACCCACCTGGGCTTAGACCCAATCTACAAACCCAAAAAGTGGTTTTGTCGGAAAAGATTAAATTTCGAGAAAAGAGGGCAAAAGAGGGAAGGTAGCGCTATGGTTTGAAGCTCAGTGTTTTTTCAGATCTAGGGCAACAGAGTCACTTCTAGCTCAGCATTGAGGAAGACCCACTTAGGGCATGACCTGATCTACAAAACCCAGAAATGGTTTGCCGAGAACTCAAGCGGATTGACCCATAATATTTTTTGGTCTTTTTTTTTAATGTTTAGGGTTTTAAGATGAAAATGGAAATACAGGTGCCAATGGATTGAGATCTAAAAGAGAAGTACTAACCTGTTGATCCAGTGGATTATTCATCTTCAAGAATTACACTGATCCAATATGGTACAATGGTTATTAATCTATGGTTCAAAGAACATAACATCGCATGGTGCGCGGTTCGACATAACATCGCATGGTGCGCGGTTCGACATAACATCGCATGGTTCGAACGATCAAGTCTTACGGTTAAGACTTGGCATCTGGCAATTAGTGCACCATCAAGAGGTAATATAAAATGGTTTGTAACATGCTCGCGCAGTTAGTTGTCAACGTTATGGCGGTCTTGCGCACCGTCAAGGGGGGAACCTCAAATGGTTCATGAAAAGCCCGCGTAGTCAAGTATACCCTCTAGCAGTCTTGTGCATGGTTAAATGGCACTATTCTGGCGGTTAGATGAGGGTGCGCGGTCACGTTTGCTGCGACAGCGGATCAGCTATAAAGCGAAGTTCACATATGAAACAGTTGTATGCTGCGACATTTGTGGAGTTTAGTTATATGCTGCGACATCGGATATAACATTTGGAACAGCTCTAAATGTGACGGATATCCATTGTGTGGCGGGATAGCAATACCATATATGGTATAAGATGGAACCGTTGGGAACCGCTGCCACATTTAGCGGAACCAAAATGAATGTAACGTACAGCCAGTTGAAACGTTTCGACGAAAATTAAAAGATGGCATATGGTTATATGATAAACATAATATAGAGGGAATATGAAGAGACGGGTAGTAGACGAGTCAAAACCGTTACTTATCCTCCCACTGAACGCTTAAATAGACGATTCTGGCCACCTTGGAAAAGGGGGGGGGTTCAGATTGTTTAGAGCACCGAGCATCGCTTTTCTGTTATGAGAAGCTTGCAGAGATTAAGAAAAGAAGCACCGAGAGTTTTGCTGTGAAGTGTCCAGATGTTGTTGTTGTGGAAGTCGACATTCTCTGTTATAATTTTAGCTTTCTTTGCCTTTTGAAGGCTAATTGTAATTTCCAGAAGAGAGGTCTTGAAGACTTTGTACAACATTCTGTTTATAGTTGCTGAAGTTGATTCCAGAACCATTTTTGTACCTTTTCAAAGAGATTAATTGGATCGGTACCCATTGGAGAGGGACCCGGAAACGTAGCCCAGTGAAGGGGGTGAACTCCGTTATCAACTTCTGTTTGTGACTCTCTGTTTCTGAGTTTTTTCCCACATCTATTTATCAGTTTTGCTTTTCATTTCTGTTTTAAGCATTTAATTCCTGTTAATGTTGTTTCATGAATTAAGCAAACTGGAAAACGCATTCTTTAAAAAATTTTAATGCACTCAAGTTGAGATCCGACGGATCATGTTATGGTATCAGAGCAGGTTAACTGCTTGTGCAAGTTTGTGAATGCTTACCAGGTCCAGGTTAAAGCTTGGTGAAGGAGAATTAATTGAAGGAGATCCTGAGATTGGCTCAAGGAAAACATTCTCAAGAACCATGTCTTCTCCACGAGGGGAAGAAGAAGGACATACAGAACGGGAAAAACCTGTTATTTCTGAAACTGAGTTTTTGGAGGCTTTTATCAGTATGAAAGCCATGATGGAAATTCTGCTTGATGAGCGTGCAGAAAGAAAGAAGAAAGAAGAAGGATCTTCATCCAAAGATGCAGAAGCGAAGAAGGAAGAAAAGGGTAAAGGAGTAGGAGGTGATGGTGATCCTCCTGAAACTAATCAAACTTTCTCTTCCTCTCATACTTCTCATTCAAATAATGCAAGTCCTAATATGCCTTATTTCAAATTGGATGTGAAATTCGAATTGTCAATTTATAATGGAGATTTAGATGCTGAAAAGTTAGACAATTGGATCAAGCAGCTTGAAGCATATTGCAGGGTGCAGGGCATTACTGATGACCCTTCCAGGATTCGATTGGCCACTTTGAGAATGAGTGGTATGGCTCTTACTTGGTGGGAGAGCAAGATTCAGCAAGATCTTCGAAAGAATGGTAAAATTATTTCAGTTTGGAATGAATTCATTGAAGTATTAAGGAAGCAATTTTATCTTTTAGGACATATTCAACAATTAACCATGAGTTGGCAAATGTTTAGACAAGCTAAAGGACAAAATATTCAAGACTAAACTCATGAATTCAGAAAGAGGGCTATTGCATTGAATGTTTCATTAGATACACAGGAAACTTTGCTTAAGTACATTGGTGGCATGCATTCTTATTTGAGACATTTTGAGACATACTTTGTTGATGTTTAACCCCAGTAATTTGGATGATGTATGTGTTCAAGCTACACATTTAGAAGCTAGGGGTAAGCATGCTGATGATAATTTTGTGAAGAAATCCTTTAAATTTGACAGCAAATCGAAAGGTAAAGATAAGGGGAAAAAGAAGATGGCTACTGTTAAGAAAGAGGGTGAAAAGCTGTGTTGCATGGGTACCCGTACCCAGGGGTCGGGTACACGTATCGGGTACGGCAATGGTACGTATCGGGTACGGCAATGGTACGTACCCAGACGTACCCTCACGTACCATGAACACTGTTGCCGTACCGGGTACTTCGTAAAAAAAAATTGGGTACGTTTGGTGAAAATGGTACGGCGTACCTCGATTTTGGGTACGGCTATGGTACGGCCAGTATATAAAACTAAACCAAACTAATACAATTTGTTCCCACAGTTGAAGTCTAGTTCTGGCGATTTATCCTTCTTCAAACAAATATGTAGGAGCTATGATAGGATTGGTGGGAATTTTCAACCCCAAGATTTACATGGAAAGGTTGTAGGAGTTTTTTAACTCAACACGGATAATGCCTCACTGCTGTTTTGATTTGAATTTTTGTTTGAATAATGTATCACTGCTTGAACATAGATTTTAATGGCAATTCTTCACATAACATGCTCATAAATTATAGCAAGGAAATAACATTAACAATGATTTAAATGGCTAATAAACAGACACCAAAAAACATAGTAAGAAGGTGCTTTTTACATGCCTATAGCAGCCCGTTGATAGATCTGGAAATGAACGTTGAGATACCCAAGTAATGTGGCCATACAATGTGATAGCAGTGAGAAAATCTTATAATGGCTGAGATCTGAAATGTGCTGTAGATGACTATTGGGAAAACTTCATCTTTTACTTAAATATTCAGATCTGGAAACAAGAATTATTTGACTCACAATACAGAGTTATGAAAGTACTATAGCAGCCTTAGAATGTGCTGGGACTGACAATCAATGGATGAAGAAGTAGACTCTGGTATAACAAATCTTGTAGTAGCTTTATTCTTCCCAATGAGCCCAATGGAAGTATGTAAGAACAATATAAGAGTGAAGATTTTACCACATTGATATTTCAATTTATGGCAGCCTGGAAACTACTGGTTACACTCTTCCCATGAATCATTTCATCTACAGCAGCAAAATCTTGACCTTCTTCTCCACATGAAGACCCATGACTATATAGTATATACTGTCAGCGGGCATTAACAATATTGACGTGGGCGCTGTATATACAAATTGACTTAATGCTTCTGGTGATTAATAGTACATTTTCTATTGTGAAAATGACTATGTTCCTTCAGATTTTTAGAGATGGAATTTTACAATAAATCAGAAGTTTTTCCATAGAGCATATTAAATTACTTTGAATAACAAAATATGATAGCTATTTTAAGTTTTTTGAAGATTCTTTTAGAAATGAAGTAGCTACAAATGATTCAACATAGAGAGGACTGACGTACCATTCTTTTAGTGCAATTGTTTTACCTCCTAATCATACTACAAAATTATTGTAGACTAGTCATATAGTTGTTGATGACATGGCTTGAAGAAGCCAAATTTACTATTTTGTTCATTGTTCAGTTTCACTATTTTGATCTTTCTATTTCATGACTGAAAAATGCCATTAGGCAAATTTTGAATGTAGTTTGACAATGTTGAAAGGACTCGAGGAGTCATGGACATACATTTGTCATTAATATATTATAACTTATTTTAATTTATGTTTGAATGTTTTGAATTTTCAATGTGAATTGTGAATTTTCATTGTTCAATGAATCAATGACGAAATGTGAAAGTGAATGTGCAATGTGCATGTATGGATCATTGGATCATGATGTATCATGTGAGTCATGTGACTGTGACATGTTTCAGTTTTATTTTTAATATATATTATATATATATTATTAATAATTATATATATATTATATAATATAATATATATATATATATAGTACCTCGACGTACTGAAGTACCCTGTTTCAAAAAGTGCCGTACCTGTACCCGTACTCGTACCAGTACCCGTCCCCATACCCATGTTTCCTGGCAACATAGGTGAAAAGCCTACATGTTCGCATTGTCAGAAGGGACATGATGTCTCTAAGTGTTGGAAACTTCATCCGGAGTTAAGACCAAAGAAGTACGGACAAAACAAAGATAAAGGCAAAGCAAAAGCTACTGCAGCAGTTATTCAAGACTTGGGATCCGACTCGGGTGATGAAACAAAGGTTACAACTGTCAGAATCCAGGGTAAGAATAAAAGTATCTCACTTCCCATTGATACAAAATCAAGTTCTAGTGCAAATACAAATCTGCCATCTACTTCTAAGCAAAATGATAAAAATAGAAGTGCACTGTTTCATGTTCGTGTCATTGCAAATCACACAAAGATTGATACATTGTTTGATAGTGGTTCACAAGTAAATCTGATATCAGAAGAAGTGGTTAAGAAATTGCATTTAGTTACTATGCCTTATGAAAAACCCTATCCTCTTGGTTGGGTTACTAATGATACACAATTGCAAGTTACAAAGAAATGTGTATTAAAGTTTGCAATTATTGGAAAGTTCATGGATGAGGTAGAATTGGATGTAGTACCACTTGACATTTGTGGAATTGTACTTGGGAGTCCATATTTGTATGACCGGTAAGCAGTCTTTTATAGAGAGCAGAATAAGTATCATCTTTTTAAAGATGGTGTGGAATATATTGTACGAGCACATAAGACAAAAACAAATCTAGCAATAGTCTCTGCAGGACAAATGAGGCTGGTAAATGCTATTAAGAATTTTGTGTTAATGATGGTTAAGGTGAAAAATGATGAGATCTCTAAATCTTTTGAAGGATGTGATCCTAAACATAAATCTGAACTGATTGAAATTATTTTTGAGTATGATGATTTATTTCAAGATCCGAAAGAGTTACCACCAAAGAGAGAAATTCAGCATGAGATACATTTGCAGCAGGATGTGCCACTCCCGAACATAGCCATGTATCGGATGTCTGTAATGCAAAATGAGGAAATCAAGAAGCAGGTTCAGGAGCTAATTGAGAAGGGGGTCATCCGACCAAGCACTTCTCCTTATGGCTCTCCTATAGTCTTGGTTCCGAAGAAGGATGGGTCTTAGAGGATGTGCATCGAATATAGGGCCCTTAACAAAATCACCATTAAAAACAGGTATCCTCTTCCTCGCATTGATGATTTGCTTGATCAGTTGAAACATGCAACTTACTTTACAAAATTGGATCTGCGTAGTGGGTATCATCAAATTCGTGTTGCTGAAAATGATGCCTGGAAAACAGCGTTTAAAACAAAATAGGGTTTGTATGAATGGCTTGTGATGCCTTTCGGGCTCTGTAACGCACCTACTACTTTCATGCGGGTCATGAATGATGTCTTTCGTCCATTCATTAATGATTTTGTAATTGTATATCTAAATGATATCCTAGTGTTTAGCAAAACCTGGGAGGAACACATTGTACATGTGAAGAACGTTTTAGATGTACTGAGAAAGGAGAAGCTTTATGTAAAAATGTCTAAATGTGAGTTTGCAAAGACTTCTTTAGTATATCTGGGCCATATTATTGGTGGAGGCCACCTGCGAGTGGACCCAACCAAGGTTGCTGTCATTGTAATCTAACCACGGCCTAACACCGTTACTGAAATCAGAAGTTTTCTGGGTGCGGTTCAGTATTGGAGGAAATTCATTTCTGGGTTTTCTTCCATTGCTGCTCCATTACATGCGTTGACAAACGTAAAAGAAATTTTCCAGTGGGGAGGCAAGCATCAAAGAGCCTTCGACACTTTGAAGGAAAGGATTAGCACAACACCAGTTCTGACGTTGCCAGAGTTGCAACAGCCATTTGAGATCGAAACAAATGCCAGCGGGTTTGCCATGGGAGCCGTTTTGATGCAAGGGAGGAAGCTAGACTGTTACCATTCAGAAACATTCTCTACTGCGGTAAGTAACTATCCGACTTATGACAAAGAGTTGTATGCTTTAGTACAGAGTGTGAAGAAGTGGAAACATTATATCATGGGAAAAGAAACAGTCATACATACTGATCATCAGCCACTTCAATATCTGCAATCTCAAACTAAAGTACAGCAAAGTAGGCATTTAAGATGGATGGGATTCTTGCAACAGTTTCATCTCGTAATTAAATACAAAAAGGGAATTCATAATAAGATAGCAGACATGTTATCGAGGCCGCCTACAAACGCTTCAATCATTCTTCAGAACAGTTTGTTGCCGCCTAATTCACACTTTAAGATGCAGGAAAGTCACAACCTGCTATGTGTGTCCTTGGGGGCAAGTGAGAGCTGGGGACCACTGTCACCTCAATCCACAACTCCTCCGTTTAGGCAAGATCCCAACAGAGCCAAGGGGGGTAGTCCCTATGGGAAAACTAAGTTCCAGGTTTATTAATTAATCACTGATTAATTAAAGGGATCGTTTAAAAGGAAAGAGGCTAAGACCTTATATAAAACAAGACCAGTGCCTAATACAATCGGAGTCTAAAGATATATTATGTCTTTATGGAAAATGAAAGGTTAATCTGTGATTAAACTATGGCTTCAGTGTTCAACAAAGAAATATATGAATAAACAATATGATTATAAACAGTAATAAAACAAAACAAATGTATGGACAAATGAAACAAATTTATGAAATAGCAGAAAATTGTTATGAATACAGATTACTAAACCAGCAGTAAATTAAAAGTATGGAAAGATTTCAAGCAGTTAACATTCACCACATGATCATTTGCAGAATCGAAAGTAAATAAATGTACTGAGAAATAAAGTGCTAGAAGTAGAAATTGTAGTATTGTGTTGGAGTGAGAGAGTGCTTGAAATAGTAGAATGTTGTAGAACCGGTTTTGAATTGTCTCTTGGTTTATTTTAGTTGATTTTATTAAGGTTTTTCTTCTTAGATTTAAGTTTTAGAATCGGTGGTGTGACTACCCCGATCTAGAACTTCTCCAGCCAAAGAAGGACTGTTGTTGCGCTCAACAAAGTGGGAGCAAAGCCCACCCGTAGCTCACAGGTCAATCCCCAATGCCCCGGTGCTCAACAAGGAGGACGTCGAAGCGCCTAGAGACCGCCCGCGGTCTGCTACCCCTTCTAGCTTCCTGAGGTCACTGTTTTTAGTTGACAGAAAAAGGGTTAGATGGATGCCTATTAAACTAAGACTTCCCTGTCCCCTGGTCGTATCTCGGAGTACCCAGGAGGGTGATAACCGAGTAGAGGAGCAGGATGTGGGAAGTTGTTGTTGGTAAGTTTTAAGAGTAAATTTTAATCTTAATGGTTAAGATGTAGTGTTTATTTTAAAGCGATTAACAAATGACTTGGGAAATAAAATATTTGATTGTAGATTGTAGTACAAGAAAAGGAAAGTTATTCTAATTACCTAAGCCCCCACTTCCCCTGCTTTTCATATCCAGCTTGAAGTCCCTAAAGGGAGATGACAAGCGGATAGAGGATACACAGGTTTGATAGGTTCTATGATTACTTTTAAACAGAAAATTTAAGTTGCATAAACTTGAAAGAAATACACAACTAACTACAGTAAACTCACCTCACAACAATCTTTGTGACAGAGATGATAGTCTGTCACAAAGATAGGTGGGTAGCTGGAAATAGAACTAGTTATCTACCTCTTCCTAATCTACTTACTTATAAATTACAAATGATTACAAAACTTTACAGAATACCCCAAGAGACTCTCTTTGGGGTTTACAATAAACTGGAAAAAATATGAAAGAGAGGGTTGAGGGTTTGAACCCCTTTGAAGCGGTGGAAGTTTGAAGAGATCTTGGGCCTATTCGGGCATCAAATCTCCTTCAAAATGTGCATAACCCGTCATAAACCAGCGAGCTATTCTTTGCTGGAAATCACATAAAACACTAGAAATTGTTGTTAAAATACTAGTACAATATTCACAAATTTACATAAAAAATATGAGTGTAAAATATTGCAGAAATGAGCGATTTAAAGGGTTGGAAACTATTATGCAGACTGAATGACGGACAAATATTTATTACAACTTTGAGCGCTTTGCGTTCTGATCTCAATTGCTTGATCTCAGACGAGGGATACCACGATTAAGCTCAAAGTGTAGATAAATATAGGCTGGAAATTATATAAATGCAATATTCAAAATAGCTGTAAGAATCGGAGGATAAATATCAAAGAAACTTAGCTAAACAATGTTTAAACAGCAGAAATGTAAGCCCTAACTAATATATAAGATGTTAGGGCCCTAAAACAAAGGTTACATCCACTATACAGTGAAATAAACCCCTCTTTAGGAAGGCTGAAAGTAGATGGCCGAATTTAAAACTTTGCCGGAATGATATTTGGAGAGATCTCCTTGCTAGGACAACCTGCAAATAAATCTATGCCTGCAAAACTTGTGATTCTAGTGATGAATACCTAACACTTCCTGCAAAACACTTTGTAAGAAATGTCAAATCATTCACAAGAAAGAATAAAAACACTTTTATTCTTTAATCTCTCCACAAAACACTTTGTGGAGTGCTAACTAGAAAAATACAATAAATGCAAACAAGACAAATACAAGGTTACCTTACAAAGATTCAGATTATGAAAGATCTTGTAGCATAGTATCCCTCCAAAGAAATTTTTATTTAATGGCCCAACTTGGGCAAATCTTCAATACAAAGTATAGCAAGAGAATATGAGAGCAGGAAATTTCCGGCAGCATAACAATAGCATGAGAGATCATGTCCAATGAGGGAGTGAGACCCTCATTAAATAGTTGAGGCAAACCCCAACCTATTGAAGATAAATGGTTGAGATTAGATCTAGATCTAGGGTTTAATCCACACCATTAGATCTAGGTATTTGGCTTTCTATTCTTCTCAATTAATCTCCACCTTTAGAT
>LPNX011027294.1:117246-177833 GCA_001517045.1 Pseudotsuga menziesii | reverse complement strand
GTAAACTGGTTTCATTTTTTTATAATTTTTTTTAAAAAAATAGTCACAAGCGTCGCTTAAGCGACGGCTCCCAAATGTTGCTTTTCCGACGCTTATTTGGGATATCCATCGCTTAAACGACGCTTATTTTAACCTCCGTTGCTTATACAACACTTATAAATGTCTCTTTTCCGACGTTTCTTCTTAATACCGTCGCTTATCCGACGGCCATGTTGTCGCTTAACCGACGGCATGAGGTTTAATTTCTCAAAAAAATTTCACTACCGTCGAAAACACGCTGTCGCTTAACCGACGCTTGAAATTTAACCGACGGTTAGTCAGGTGTCGCTTAACCGACAGTTATTCAGGTGTCGGATAACCGATGACAAGTTTTCGACACTTAAAAAAAAATCACAGTGTCGTACATGCGACAGGAAAGTGTCGAAAATCCGACATGACAGCCGTCGGATTTTTGGTCAAAATGTAGTAGTGAGTAGTCTCTCCAAGTCACTCCATGTTTGATTGAAAACACAATGTGTGTTTTCACATGTTATATCATCCATCCTATGGGAATCATGTTGAATCCCATCCAACAATACATCACCATCAACACCATCAATTGGAGTCTCATCATCAGTAGACTCCATCATGCCAATACAAAAATTTTCCCCATAAGTGGATGTGACCTATTCATGACACAAAGGAATACTATAATATGAAATGTGACCATACCTTTGCATCATGTCTTCCTCTGTATTATCAACCTCACATTGAATCTCAAGTGGTGAATTGGAATTTGATCCTTGATATGCTTCTTTTCTACAAGTTCATCTTCCTTTTCATGCGAACACTCTCTTGCCACAAAATTCTCCCAACTGATATCTATGTCATCAACATAGAGTCTTATGCACCCACTAATGGGGTGCATTGTTTCCATGGAATCTCTCTTATGTTGCTCCTTTGAATCAATGATGGAAGGATCGATGTTTGATTCTTCCCCTTCTGCACACTTATTTCTCTCCTATAATTACCTTGCAGTGACTTGCACTCCACATCATGGATCTCTACTTTTTCTTCACCACCCTTAGAGTTAGGTGGTTCATGGATCCTCTCAATGACTGTGGATGGATGTAGATGCTCATCCATATATGAATTTCTTTGGCTAGAGGAACGACATGGTTCTTATTTTGGTGGTTTACTACTCTTAAATAAGACTCATCCACATTTTGGGGCCAAAAAAAAAATGTAAGTAAAATAATATTCAAAGGAAATAATTGTACATGAATCCTTACTCAATGCCAGATACTATCGAGGCATGTTAGCACTTGCTACTAATATCCTTGCTAATTATTCTTCAATACTAGCCATTGGTCGATTAGGCCTTTTGTATTCTCTACATATTATGTCACATAAGGAATCATACTCCTCATGTAAAGTGTGAAAACCTCCATCTATATAAATGACTTTATCAAGGATTGACTGTAATATCCCCCAGTTTTGTAATAAATTTTGAAAGACTATTTTATTTTTTGTTTTTGTTTAAATGTGATAGGAAGACCCAGAATATGCCAATAGGTCCTTGAAGGAGAAATGAAATTGAAACATTATGCCTGGAATAAAAATATGAATGAAAGGAAAAACCATGTTGAATGAGGAAACTATGCATGCGGGCGTGGGAGACATGAAGGGTCACTCTCAAAACGCTTACACCATGAGTGGGAAGGCCAGTATGGCACTAGACTCACACTGAGGGAATCAAGAGGTATTGGAGTGGAAATTCCTGGCGGAATAGTCTGTTAGCTCCAAAATACCTATTCAAAAACGAAAGAGGATAAATAAGGAAGCATATGATAGGAGGCGGGACACCGCTGAGTATGCTGGAAGAAGAAATTGCTTTCTATGTGTGCACTCTGTGTTAGGAAAGGATTTCTCACTGGAGAACTGGAACTGAGTTTGACTTTCACTGCTCTCAGCATGCATAGTTTATCTTGGAGGTGATTGAGGACAGAGAGATCTAGGCCTAATGTATGGTTGGGTGGAACATGGTTGTGTCCATTTCATTGTGGTTCGATTTTATCACAAGTTATGTTAAAATGTGTTTAAAATAATGAAATAGTAGTTTAAATTCATTTCCATGCATGCATGTTTTCCATATTGTTGTAATGACTGAGGACTATTGTTTTCACTCCCAGTTGCCGGAGGATGGCATCTTGTTGAGGTGTATTTCTGTATGATTAATGAAGTCGTCTGATAAGAATATACCTTTGAACTATGGATTTGATTAATGTCACTAAACAATGTGTTTTATGATTATGTGTTCAGTGTCACTGAAGGAATGAATTAACAGGTCTAGCCGTAGTAAAGGGAATGATGCTTATGAACAACCATACTCTTTTTTGGTGGATTTATTAATTCCCGACTTCTGGTAATTGGTATCCTCCTTGGGTGATTTTGGTCTGGCATGAAAGTTACCCTTATGTTGTATATTCTCATTGATAAGTAGGCTTAGGGAATACATGTATGTGCAGGATTATGAGTCTCAGTGTGATTTGAATAATAAGGGGAAAACCCTAACTTTATTGATGAAAACTTTACTATTGACCTAATCTTTGTTCAGGAGGCTATATTTCTTGAGTTAGAGTGATGTTTTATGCTGTTGATGTCTTACCTTATTTTTTCCCCTTGTCGAGAGAGAAGTACACTTGTACTGCTCATTTTTCCTAATAAAAACACCCAACAAACAGTGCAAGTCCAAAGAGAAAGATAGAACTGGAGAAGGTTAAGGTTTCCACGTTTCGCAATCCGCACAGTGGAAGGAGGAAAGTGGAATGATAAGTTAAAGCCCCATAAGGGTTAATATTTTCCACATTCCACGATATGCACAGCGGATTGTGGAAAGCGGAAAAGTATAAGTGTAAACATAAGGTTGTCAAGTTTTCTCTGTTGCGCATTCCGCATCCCGCATAGAAGAAGGCATAAAGTGGGAGTATAAGTTAAAACATAGTATGTTAAGACTTCCGCAATCCACATTCCACACTGGGGAAAGAGGAAATTTAAAGCTAAGTCTTCAAATGTTAATACTTTTGTGATTCGCATTCCACACTATGGAAAGCAGAAAGTTAAAGTTAAGTATTCAAGTGTGTTAAGACTTCCGTGATCCGCATTCGGCATTGCTGAAAGAAGAAAGCAGAAAGCTAAAGTTAAGTCTTAAAGTGTGTTAATACTTTCGAGATCAGCATTCTGCACTACAGAAAGCGAAAAGCAGAAAGTTAAAGTTAAAGTCTTAAAGTGTGTTAATGCTTTCGCGATCTGCATTCTGCACTGCGGAAAGCGGAAAGTGGAAAGTTAAAGCTAAGTCTTAAAGTATGTTAAGACTTCCGTGATCCCCATTCTGCATTGCGAAAAGCGGAAAGCAAAAAAGTTAATGTTAAGTCTTAAAGTGTGTTAATACTTTTGCGATACGCATTTTGCATTGCGGAAAGTTAAAGTTAAGTCTTAAAGTGTGTTAAGACTTCCGTGATCCGCATTCCGCACTGCGAAAAGTGGAAAATGAAAAGTTAAAGCTAAGTCTTAAAGTATGTTAAGACTTCCGTGATCTGCGTTCTGCATTGCAAAAATTGGAAGGTGGAAAGTTAAAGTTAACTCTTAAAATTTTAAGACTTCTGCGATCCGCATTCTGCACTACCGAAAGGGGAAAGCAGAAAGTTAAAATTATAAGTCTTAAAAGGGTTAATACTTCCACATTTCACGATCCGCAATGGAAGGAGGAAAGTGGAAGGAAAAGGTCAAAATCTTAAGAATTTTTTGGTTTCTGTGTCCTGCAGTACGCAGCAGAAGGCAGAAGTATGATTGAACAAATTCCACTGTTTGTTAAGATTATGAGTTTCGCAGTCTGCAATGGAAGGCAGAAGGCTAAGGGATGGAATGCAGGAAGTAGAGGTCAGAAAGTTGGTTTCAATGTGGAATGTGTATCGCATTGTAAAGGCGGATTTATATATGGGTTTTAGTTTTGTTTATTGTTTTTACTTATGAATTAATTGCTATGAAAGGTTTTAGCTAGGTTTATGTGAAAGGATAACATGTTTACCAAATTTTTTTATATATGGATTTTGGCAGGCTATGTGGGTATCTTACATATGGTATCAAAGCCACAGGTTCAACCATGCCACCCTTTGGGGAACATCTAGTTCTATTGCATTAGGAAATTTTCCGTGCTAAACATCTTTGTGTTTGAATGTTTTGTGTATAAACATGAATTGTATGTCATAGGGATACAGTGATGGCCTCACAAAATGTACCAGAGTACCCACCTAAAGAAGGTACACCAGTACCTCCCCCAACCCAGCCAGAACCTGCATGTTCTGAAGCTAGCCAGGTACTGGAAATAGTGAAGGATATGATAGTGGAATTGCAGAGCTTCAAGCCAGAAAATGAACAGCTGAAGAAGGCTCAAGTGAAACAACAGGAGCTGAATGAGATATTGTTACAAAGCTTGCAGGAGAGGAACAATGGAGAAAAAACAACGACAGAAGTAGAGAGGGATCTGAAAATTGGGAACAGTGCCGAAAGAAAAGACAGTTCCTCCCAGGAAACTAAAAAATATGGGAATCAAGCACGGACAATGGGTAAGAGACAAATGGATCACCTAGAATGATAATTCAAGAAGATCAAACCCACTAGTTTTGATGGGGAGTCAAGAACTGGAGAAGAAGAAGAAGCTTGGTTGCTGGATATTAAAAATTACTTTCAAATATACAACTACTCTAGCAACATGAAGGTAAGGATAGAAGTTTACAACCTGAAAGGAAAGGCCAGCATTTGGTGGCAAGAGCTAAAGATCTCTCATGGATTAAAGGAGAAGAACCTAGATTGGTTGGAGTTCAAGAAACTATTCAAGAAATCGTATCTATCAAAAATCTATTATGAAAGGAAGACCAAGTAGTTTTATGAACTGAAACTTGGTCAGATGACCATGGAGGATCTCATCAATAATTTTCTAAATCTATTATAGTTTGTGTCATACATTAAAGATGAAAAGGTAAATATCCAATGATTCCTAAGCTATCTGCCACAGTCCTACAAATATTAGATTGAATTTGATAACCCAGGAGTTTAGACAAAGTGCTAAGAACAGAATTACTATGCTTCAAATAGTACAAACAGAGGAATGACCTCTCCAAAACCTGGAAGGACAAGAAGCATGAAAAGTTCAATCAACGGAAGAAGGGCTTACAACCACCACCTTTAGGAACATGCCAAAGAATCCTTGAGGAAATTCCTACAGCAAGGATGGACAATCTCAACGTACGGACAATAAACCTGTGTAGCTTGGAACAAAAGGGGATGTTGGAACCCCTAAAGAACCTATGAAATGTCGGGAATGTGAAGGTCCCCACGTACAAAGGAACTACCCACTCCTCTATGAATCCAATACGACAGTACACAACCTGCAAGAAGCTTCCACTGTGGGAGATATTGGAAAAATTTTCCACTGAATCAATGCATCTCTAGAAGATCGACAAGCAGATTATCAATCTGCAATTGTTGAAATTGAAGGTATTATCTCTAACCAAAAGCTTTCTATATTAATTGATCCAGGAGCTACCTTAAGTTACATCACTCCTAAAATCATGGAGGATTGTCAGCTCACCAAGGTAAGGCATGCAAAGCATTGGTCAGTCCAATTGGCCACCAGAGCAAAAAGGAAGGTAACTGAGTTAATTGCTAATTGTGAAATTTCAATACAGAATCATGAAACTAGGATCAATTTGAATGTTTTGCCTCTAGGGTCATATGATATTATTATTTTCATGGACTCGTTAGAAAAGTATAAAGTAGTATTGAATTTCTTTGATAAAACCTTTACATATATAGATGAATATAAGATTGTTAGGAAGGTAAATGGTTTTAGCAAGACCATTTCCTTAAGGAAGATATCTGCCTTGCAATTGAGGAAGTGTTTGAGGAGGGTTGTAAGCTCTATGCGGTGAAAGTTGTTGACCTACTCCTTAATGAAAACCCAACATCTGTAAGGGACCGTGTTCCCAATGTTGAATGAATTCATGGATGTGTTCCCAGAAGAGATACCTAGACTGCCCTCTCAAAGAGAGATAGACTTCTCCATCGAAATCATACCTGGGTCTGCTCCAGCATCCAAAGTGCCTTATCGAATGAGTATCCCTAAGATAACTGAATTAAAAATCCAGTTACAGGAACTACTAGACAAGGTTTATATCAATCCTAGTGTCTCACCTTGGGGAACCCGAGTTTTATTTGTCAAGAAGAAGGATGAGACCTTAAGACTGTGCATAGACTATAGACAACTAAATAAAGTGACCATAACAAACAAGTATCCTCTGCCTCGGATTAATGATCTGTTCGACCAAGTGGGGGGAGAAAGAGTCTTCTCCAAGTTGGATTTGAGATCTGGTTATCACCAGATTGGGATTAGGGAGGAAGATGTTAACAAGACCTCCTTTAGGACCCATTATGGGCATTACAAATTCGTAGTGATTCCTTTCGATTTAACCAATGCCCCTCCCACATTTATGTGTCTGATGAATGGAATTTTAAACAAGTAATTGGATTTGTTCGTATTAATTTTCATTGACGATATCCTTATCTAATAAAGGACAAAAGAAGAACATGAACAACATTTTAGAATAGTACTACAGACCCTAAGAGACCACCAGCTATATGCTAAGTTCGAGAAGTGTGAATTATTCAAGAAATAAATTCGATACTTAGGACATGTCATATCTGAAAAAGAGATTGTGGTATACCCACAAAAGATAAAAGCAATTCTGGAATTGCCTGTGCCTAAGGATGTCGTAGACATTTGATCTTTCATGGGACTCACCAGGTACTACCGGAGGTTCATCCAAGGGTTTTCAAAGATAGCCTATCATATTACTTCCTTACTGAATAAGGGGGTAAAGTTTGCATGGTTTGAAAAGTGTCACGAGAACTTTGAAAATTTAAAAAGACTGTTAACCATGGCCCTGATCCTGAAGGTGGCTAACCCCTATAAAGAATACACAGTGTGTATTGATGCTAGAAAAGAGGTTTGGGAGGAGTACTATCTCAAAAAGGGCATGTGGTATGTTACGAATCTCGCAAGTTGAAGGACCATGAATGGAATTATGTAGTGCATGATCTAGAATTGGCAGCAGTAGTACATGCCTTAAGGATGTGGCGCCACTACCTGTTAGGGAAAAAGTTCCTTTTATTAACAGATAACACATGCGTGAAACATCTAAAAATACTTATCCTAGACTCACTGCCAGACAAGCACAATGGATGGATTTCTTAAGCGAAATTGACTTTGAAGTGAAGCATATCAAAGGTAAGGAAAATAAAGTGGCTGATGCACTTAACCGAAGAAATCACGAAGTATATGAGATCACCATGAGCCACCCAAAAGGTGATCTATTGAGTAGAATAAAAATATCTAGCTTCAATGATGTTGGATATGGAAATATACTAAATAAATTGCTGACAGAAGACGTAAGTTTGAATGGGACATAATTCAAAGAAGACCAGAAAGGACTAATTTGGTTTAAAAGAAGAATATACATACCTAATGTTGCATATTTAAAACTATTTATTTTGAATGAAATGCACAAACCTCCTTATGCAGGGCACCCTGGTTACCAAAAGATGGTAAAAACCCTCAGGAAGCAACTCTATTGTCCTAACTTGAAGGCAGATCTAGTTGATTACTTGTGTAAATGTTTGGAATTTCAATAGGTGAAGGCTGAACACCAACATCTAGCAGGTTTGTTACAGCCCTTGCCAATTCCTAAATGGAAATGGGAGGTAATATCTTTGGATTTCATCACAGGTTTTCCTTTGAATCAAATACAACAT
This sequence comes from Pseudotsuga menziesii, assembly GCA_001517045.1. Lineage (NCBI taxonomy): Eukaryota > Viridiplantae > Streptophyta > Pinopsida > Pinales > Pinaceae > Pseudotsuga > Pseudotsuga menziesii. The sequence goes on along the minus strand of LPNX011027294.1, from coordinate 169,985 downwards.
GATTCAATTATGGTGATAGTTGATAAATAAAGTAAGACTTTTCATTTTATACCTGTGAAATCAACTAATAAGGCTATCAATGTTGCAGAAATATTCTTGAAGGAGATATTTCAACTTCATGGAGTGCTAAAGATGGCAATTACTTGACTGGGATGTCAAGTTTACATCCAATGTTTGGAAGTCATTGTTTGCAGGATTGGAAACCAAGATTAGTTTTAGCACAAGCTCTCACCTTGAAACAGATGGGCAAACAAAATGAACCAACCAAGTCATTGAGGACATGTTAAGGATGTATGTCATGGAGAGACCCACTAAGTGGATATACTATCTGTATCTAGCAAAATTTGCATACAATAATGGCTACTAGGCCTTTGCCAAGATGAGTCCATTTGAAATTTTGTATCAAAGGAAATGTACTACCCCTATTAGTTGGGATAGTCCTATAGATCGTGTGATGATAGGACCTGAAATGTTGCAAGACATGGAATAAACTATACAAGAAGTGCAGAAGAATGTGAAGGTGGCACAGGATCGTCAAAAGATTTATGTTGAATTTAAAACACAACATAAAGAGTTTTCGGTCGAAGACCATGTTTACCTCTGATTCAAGACCAAAAAGAGCTCCCTAAAAATGGGAAGCTGCAATAAATTAGAACCACGATTCTGTGGACCCTTCCAAGTCTTGGAAAGGATTGGACCCATGGCATATAAGCTGGCTCTTCTAGCACATCTAAGAGTTTATAATGTTTTTCATGTTACATTACTAAAGAAATATATATGTGATTCCACTCACATCATTGATTGGAATGTGGTACAAGTGGAACTCGAGGGAAAGTTCCAGGTGGAACCTGTGCGCATTCTAGACAGGAAAGAAACTGTGCTTCAAAATTGAGTCGTCGCTCGGGTTAAGGTGCAATGGAAACGCTTTATGCCAAAGGAGGCAACCTGGGAATCGGAAGAGGCCCTGCGAAAGGAGTACCTAGGTCTGTTTCTAGAAAGTATGGAAGACGATTGAGAACACTGTGGACAGTGTTACATTAAGGGGGAAAGGATATAATATCCCCCAATTTTGTAATAAATTTTGAAAGACTATTTTATTTTTTGTTTTTGTTTAAATGTGATTGGCAGAACCAAAACATGTCAATAGGTCCTTGAAGGACAAATGTCATTAGAGGAAATTTCAACTCAAAATGGGTCTTTTAACTTTTCTTCAAATTCCATGTCATCATGTGTTAGCCAATGAAATTGCTTTAAATTTGAAATACCGTATAGGTCTTAAACACTTTTTTAATATAAATTTGGGGATAGGTATCATAAAAAAAACCACTTTTTTGTTTGTATTTTTGACATATCTCCCTGTGTTTTTACTCAAATTTTGATCGGGAGAGCTTGTTGGATGCGGAATTAAATTTTGCATCCAATGAGTACCCACTCAACATACTTTTGACGGACCCTGCTACCCCAAAAACAAGAAATACCTGAAAATATGGAATGATGACATCATCATTCTATTTTTTTTAGGTATTTCTTATTTTTCGGGTAGCGGGGTCCATCAAAAGTATGCCAAGTGGGTACTCGTTGGATGCGGAATTTAATTCCGCATCCAACGAACTCTCCCAATTGAAATTTGAGTAAAAACACAGGGAGATATGTCAAAAATACAAACAAAAAAGTAGTTTTTTTCTTTTCTTCCTCCAAAATTAATAAATATTATTTTATTATTTTATTAGTTCATTTTAGGAGGCCCATTTTGAGTTTAAATTTCCTCTAATGAATTGAAACATTATGCTTGGAATAAAAATATGAATGAAAGGAACAACCATGTTGAATGAGGAAACTATGCATGCAGGAGTGGGGGACGTAAAGGGTCACTCTCGAAACTGTTACACTATGAGTGGGAAGGCCAGTATAGCGCTAGACTCACCCTGCGGGAATCAAGAGGTATTGGAGCGGGAATTCCTGGGGGGAATTGTTTGTTAGCTGCAAAATACCTAGGAAAAAATGAAAGAGGATAAATAAGGAAGCATATGCTAGGAGGTGGGGCGTCACTGAGTATGCTGGAAGAAGAAATTGCTTGTTATGTCTGCAATCTATGTTAGGAAAGGATTTCTCGCTAGAGAACTGGAACTGAATTTGAATGTCACCACTCTCAACATGCATAGTTTAGCTCGAGGGTGATTGAGTATAGAGAGATCTGGGCCTAATCTATGGTTGGGTGGAACGTGACCGTGTCTATTTCATTGCGGTTCGATTTTACCGTAGGTTCTATTTCTGAGTATTTGCTTCTGCAACTTATTGACCTGAGGGTATGTTTTGGTAATATGTTGGGTTATGTTAAAATGTGTTTAAAAGAATGAAATAGTAGTTTCAATTCATTGTCGTGCATGCATGTTTTCCATATTGCTGTAATGACTATGGACTATTATTTCTGCACCTGGTTTATGGAGGATGGCATCTTGTTAGGGCGTATTTATGTATGATTAATGATGTCGTATAATAATAATCTAACTTAGAAATGTGCATTTGATTAATGTCGTTAAACAGTGTGTTTTATGACTATGCATTCAGTTTCACTTAAGGAATGAATTAACAGGTGTAGCCGTAGTAAAGGGAATGATGCTTATGAACTAACATACTCTTTTCTAGTGGATTTATTAATGTCTCGCTTAGGGTAATTGGTAACCTCTTTGGGTAATTTTGGTCTGGCATGGACGTTACCCTTATGTTGTATATTCTCATTAATAAGTAGGCTTAGGGCATACCTGTATGTGCAAGAGTATGAGTCTCAGTGTGATTTGAATGATAAGGGTAAAACCCAACTTTGTTGATGAAAATTTTACTGCTAACCTAATGCTTGTTCAGATGGCTATGTTTCCTGAGTTAAAGTGATGTTTTGTTCTGTTGATGTCTTGCCTTAGTTTTTCCCCTCACTGAGAGAGAAGTACTCTTGTATTGCTAAGGTTTCCTAAGAAAAACACCCAACGAACAGTGCAAGTCCAAAGAGAAATATAGAACTAGAGAAGGTTAAGGTTTCCATATTTCGTGATCCGCATCGCAGAAGGAGGAAAGCATAATGATAAGTTAAAGCCCCAAAAAGGTTAATATTTTCTGCATTTCGCGATCCGTACATCGGAAGGCGAAAAGAGGAAACATACAAGTGTAAACATAAGGTTGTCAAGTTTTCCGCATTTCACATTCCAAGTAGCTGAAGGAGGAAAGCGGGAGTATAAGTTAAAACATAGTATGTTAATACTTCCGCTATCTGCATTTCGCACTATGGAAAGAGAAAAGTAGAAAGTTAAAGCTACGTCTTAAAATGTTAAGACTTTCATGATCTGCATTCTGCAAAGTGAAAAGCGAAAAGTGAAAATTTAAATTTAAGTCTTAAAGTGTGTTAAGACTTCTGTGATCCACATTCTGCACTATGGATAGAGGAAAGTGAAAAGTTAAAGTTAAGTATTAAAGTGTGTTAAGACTTCCACGATCCGCATTCTGCACTGCAGAAAGCAGAAAGTTAAAGTTAAAGTCTTAAAGTGTGTTAAGAATTCTGCGATCCACATTCCGCACTGCGAAAGCAGAAAGAAGAAAGTTAAAGCTAAGTCTTAAATTATGTTAATACTTCCGTGATTCTCATTCCACATTGCGAAAAGCAAAAATCGAAAAGTTAAAGTTAAGTCTTATAGTTAGGTTTTTGCATCCCATAGTCCATAGTGGAAGGCGTAAGGCAAAATGAGGAAGTACGATTGAACGAATTCCATCGTGTGTTAAGATTTCGAGTTCTATAGTCCACAGTGGAAGGAGGAAGGCTAAGGGGTAGAATGTGGGAAGCGATGGTCAAAAAGTCATTTTCAGTGGGGAATGTCTATTGGGTCGTAGAAGCGGATTTGTTTATGGGTTTTAGTTTTGTTTATTGTTTTAACTTAAGGATTAATTTCAATGAAAGGTTTTGTCCAGGTTTATGTGAAAGCTTAACATGTTTACCAAAATTTTTATATATATGCATTTTGGTAGGTTATGTGGGTATCTTGCAATGACTCTTCCCCTTCATCAAATTCCCAATCATCATCATCAAACAAAGACATGTATGCAATTTTTCTCCAATTCACTGTTATAATTCATAGGTATAAAGAAAAAAATATGATACCACTTTAATATCTCGAATACAAAAATCATATATATTTGGAAATATCAACTCAACTCCTAACTCAATAAATTGAAATTCCTCAAGACTAGATGTTTTTGCTCCAAACTAGGCACAAGGAGACATGCTTGGAATAGGATTTAGATAGTGCATCTTGTGAGGAATGGTTTCATACCTATGTTATGTAAATTTTTAGGTATGACATGAAGGTTTGTATTGTATACTTATGTAGTTTTTATTTGTTACTTTTCACAAACACTTTGCATGCAACCTTGATCCAACATTGTGACTAGATAATAATTGACAAATTGAAACTAGTCTTCTACCAACTTGTTCCCAAAAAATTCAAGGAATTTGAAAATGTCTCATGGAGGGTATATAGGATTTAAAAAAAATTATTACAAACTACATAAATTCTTGGAATAATGTGTATCTATCCTTACTTTCGATAGTATGCACATTCTCTGAGTACCTCACACATGGCCATACCACTTTGGATAAACCAAAGAGCCAGAGTAAATTTACCTAGGAATTAAGTAGAAATCAATGGATTATGGTGGTATACTTTAATTAGGTAACCTCATGTTACCCAAACCTTATAAGGAATTCATTGGGATCAAATATTTGTATTTATTTTCCAAATTTCGTACGCTAGGAATCGAAATTTGGGAAAACTCAACTAGGATGTTTCCACACAATTTCAAATGATACTTGAACCTCACTATTTTCTATTAGGACACTTGGAATGAGTTCACCTGATTCTCTCCTACCTATAGAAAATTACATATCATGATTTGGTTGAGCAGAAGTTAAGTTAAAGCATTTTCATTGGAGACTAGACAAATTAGCAACCTGTTTGAGCAACCCAGGTTTCCAAGTGATTCAAAATGGACCCATATGATTTCATAATTATGATATGATGCTTGGATCAGATGCTAATAATTATAATATTAATTTAAATACACTTTCACTAAGTTATGGGAGCACATTAGAAATCTATTAAGATCCAACACAAAGATATATCAATTATTGTCATGAAATTGCACATAGGAGAAGTGAGAAGCATGAGTATAGAAGAAAATAATTTAGTAGGAACATAAATATTTATTATGATGATGGAGAGGTATTCATAAACATTAATTTTCATCAATAACAACCATAATTTATCTCTTGATTGCACTCCACCATTTATTTGGACTAACGCTATATTTACCGCTAGAAATCACACTAAAATTGGATCCTACTAGCTCTAGCTCACTAACTAGATATCGAGTTGAAATAGATGCTTAATGGTTTTATTGTAGCTCATTATGGTTTCATTGTAGCTGAAAAATTATCAATGAGAAGGGTTAGATTCCAAAATCCTCTCTCACTAGCAAATATTACTCCCAACTAGCTACAATGGACAAAAGGGGCACATCTCCCAACCAATTACAAGGGGCACATCACCCAAGCAAATAAAAGCTCAGATCTCTTCAAGAAAAATGAAAAATTTGGCAAAATATGTGAAAGGGAGTGTTCATCCTCCTTTTATTATTATATGTTGGTTTTTTCTCCTTCTAGAGCTTTCCTTCTTGGAAATTTGAACCATAGATGAGTTGGATGCTTATTTGGTAAGTTGTTCTTACATAGGACCCACTTGTCTCCATGATTCATCCCTCACTCGATAAAATTAGGACCTATATATTTCTTAACGCCTCATTTATTTCTTTCCTTCTTGAGCATTATCTTCAAAAATATGGAAACTCCTGCCTTTTTATTTTCTACTTCTTTTCTTGCTTTTACTACTTCTGGTTGCTTTTACTGCTTTTAGCTACTTTGTTTCCATATTTTACTAAGGGAGACTACTCATATGCCTTATCCTCTTCCAATTATCCCTCTTGGGCCACCTAGATAATTTACAACTCAAACAATTATTATAAGTATTAAACATCACAAAATTATGGTCCACCATCCTTTCATGATTTACTTAATTACATATAGTAACTATGGCCAAAATTAACTCCCTTATTAATTAATTTAATTTTCCACTAGAACCCATGGGAATTCAATGGGTTAGTGGTTTGACCATGGTGCTACAAAAATGGGGACATTACAATGGGGTTGCTTTTATTATTACTGGTGAATTTGACTTGTGTTGATATGCTATTGTCGTCTCTGGTGAATTATGAGGGTTACCAAATTATGAGAGGTTTCCTGGGGGTTGGTCAAAGGTGTGCTATTGACATTACTTCCAGTATATCTTTCCATGAAAAAGGGGGTTTCACTTTCTGGGTTGTTGTTTCCTTCCTTAGGTTTTAACAAATATGATTATTCTACAACTTCATCTAGGGCTTGTTTGGGTGACTGATGTGGAAATCCTATACTTGGTGAATGAATCTTACAATCCTTCTTCTTACTCATGTCTTCTCTCCATATTCATATTACTAGGTTCTCCTGCACATCTACTCCTCTTCCTCTTAGTAATGAAGCAACATGTGCCTCTCTTTGCTTCATATAACGTAGTTCATTTTCTCTTCCCTCATTCCTTTCCCTTTTCTACAAATCTCCTTCTAACTGCACACTTTTCTTCTTTTCCTTTATGATCTATGTTTTCCACCACTATTCACATATTCCCAATATTATTGCTTCTCACTCATCCCTAGTGTCATTACTATACCCCACCTCCATTGCACATAGTTTCTACCTTCCGCAACATAGAAATATCACCTTGGCCATATCCCCATGGCATGAGGGTTTTAATACTCTATCCTAGTCTAGTTCAATGGAAGAAGTTCATACTCAACCATCCATGTATTAATCCACACTGGAAAATATTTGAATAATCTATCTCTTTCTCCCCTTTTATGCTCTTTTTTATATTTGGATATCGATAGATTTTTTAATGTTGCAAAGTATTTAATATAACCAACGAGAATACTTTATCCCCAAAAATTGACATCTCTAGTTAGGGACAAGTATAGACGGTTCAAATCTATCAAGTCTCTTCAATTCCACTTAACAAGCCTCTTATGTTGATTGCAATATTCGAGAGATTTTGCAAGTCTTTGTAGCCACTCGACTACTACTATAGGGAATTCATCCCACAAAAAATCATATTGATACAATGGTGGTCCTTTGTATAGGATATATTGTCCTAGTGTTGATGTCACCCACTCTCCTAGCTCATCTTCATATATTATAAATTCCTCAAACTTCTTGTCCCTCCAATTTTCAATCTGGCTTGTCAACACCTACATATCCATGTAGCTAATGTCACCATATTAGAAACCAGGTCCTAGCAATGGAACTATTTATTGGAGAAAAAATAAATACCAAAATCTTGCAGAAGGGAAAACAAAGGGCATGGTTGTAGTCTAGTGAGCTATTATTTTTCAATCTCCCAAAGGAGAAGGTATCACTCGAAAAACAACCAAGACCTATGTAGAATCAGGAGGGTTAACTGTAGGGATAAGTCGGTGATGGTTCACGTCTATAATGTCGCAACATGGTTTGTATTCGTCTTATAACAACACATTCCCTCAATCATATCCAAACACATGTAAAACAAATATATGAAACAAACATTAAACAATAAACAAGACATTCCATACACAAATAATTTAAGGGGGGGAATATGCTTCATTTGTATTAGTAATAAAATCTTACTACAACTCATATTCATAGCTCTATAGCTTTACTTCGTCATCTACAAAACCACCCATTGTGACATTACATACAACATAAATACCTTAACCCAATTACATATCCCAAAAACCCAAAATAGACAAAGAATAGAATCAATTGTTGTTCTTCTACGACTCATTTGTTGATATGATCTTCATCTCTTCCTGGATCTCCAATTCTCCTATGTTGATCTCTTATTCTCTCTTTTTACACTTTCCTTATGCTTCTTTAAATAGTCATGGGAGAAGACCCATAATAGTTGTGGTTGTTAGGGGATTCTGCAACTTCCTCCTTCTACCTCGTGCTATCTTTTGCAATTATATGCCTTTCCAAAAATGAAAGATCCAACAACCACATATGTTTGGTGTAACATTTCTTTTTCTCTTACCTCTATTTTCTTAATTTTATTATTGTTTCTTGTATGGATAGAAGGATAGAATAATAGATTCTTTCTTTGCATGTTAATAAACATATTGTTGTGTGTTTATGCATATTCTCAATATTCTAACATGGTATCAAAACTAGTTACTATGCTCTACCTTCTTCGATATTTTTTTTTTTTTTTTTTTTTACAAGCAACAATTATTCAAAAAACATTGTTGGGTCCTCCATATATAATAGGTTTGGATTCCAATCAATCAAACCCTCGTGGTTATTCTCTAGATATGGGCATTTACTACATGTTTGAATTTGTTTTTCAAAACATAACCCTAGTCATTTATTTTTTCACAATTTTTCAAGTTTATCTTCGATTTTTTTCTATAGATATGAGTTAAAATCCATTGTATATTAATTTTTTACTAATAATCTAGTTTGATTGCATTAAATCTTTTTTTTTAGGATTCGGTTGTGTTTTGTCGCAAGTTTTCACATAGGATGATGACTAGTATCACAACTTTCTCATTTTTTATAGGGTTTGGGAAGTTTAGGTCTGACACACATTTGTTGTTCTAAGGAATAATGTGCCACATGCCTTTCCTTAATAAAAAGTGAATCTACACGTGATTGTTATATACAGAAATCATGTGGGCGTCTTTTCAACAAAAAAATGTTGAATTTGATTCTATGTTCTTTATTTCCTCTCTAGGTCTATAGATCTATAAATTAGTTGTTATTAGGCTTTGGATTTGGTAAGAAATTTTTGTTTTTAGTCACTTTTTCTTCTATATCTTATCTTTTGTCATTTTGTATTAGGCTTTCATTCTTTTTTCACACTATGACTTCAGAAGTAGTTTCTATTCTTGAATTAATTGGATATAACTATCTCACTTGGAGGAGAAATATGATTGATGTTATTATGAGTAAGAATATATGGAGACTAGTTAAAGGTGATAAAAAAACCAACCTATACAAAAGGCTTAGCTATATGCGAGAACCAATGTGATCAAGCAATAGACCTCATTGGAAAAATTGTTTCATACAATCTACAGTTAGATATTGAGGACAAGGATATCCCCATTTATGCATGGAAAATCTTAGGTTCTTTATTTGATAAAAGTGATAATTTGCATGCTTATTATATTAAAAATAAAATCCATGAGTTAAAACCTAAATACTCTGATAGATTAGAGTATTTTCTTTCTAAAAGTAAAACCTATAATGAAAAGTTAAATAATTGTGGTAAATATTACATGAAAAATGATACTGATCTTATTATTCTTGTAGAACAAAAGTTACCCTCATGTTTTGATATGTTCGTCAAAACTAGGAAGAGAGCCATTGAAATGTCTAAAGAAACCATTAAAACAACTTTTGAATAATTTTGTAAAGGTTTTATAAATGAGCAAGATAGATTAATTGCTTATGGTAAAGATCCAATGACACATAATTGAAATAATCATAATATAAGTTTTAATAAACACTCTAAAACATATAATCAAGTATCAAATCCTCACTCCTCTAATGATGATTGTTCTAAAATGATATCTAATAAAAATAAAGTGTATAATCCTTGTAAGTATTGCGGAAAAACAAACCACCCTGAAAAGATTTGTTTTGAATGGAGACATGAATTTGCTAAATCCAATAATAAGTCTTCCAAATCATAGCAGGTAGACCTATGTTCCTATTATGTTCAACCTAGTAAATCTTCTTGTAATGTGGAATGGATAATGGATTCTAGTGCATCTAATCATATATCTAGTACAATTTATTTATTTAACACTTATATCCCTAAAAACACACATCACACAAAGTATCTATTATTGATGGTAAACATCTTTTAGTTTTAGGATCTATTAATGGTAATGTTCCTAATGGTTCTTTGGAATATGTGTTCCATGTTCAATGAATTCCCATAAACTTGCTTTCTATTATCACGCATGTTAGAAAGGTTATAAAGGTTAGCATGCCCTTCAAGTCCCTAATGCTCCTCAACCTTATCCTTATAAATTGGTTTGGGTACATCATGACAACCATAACATACTGGTCATTTATAAATGTCAAATTTCCTTTGTCATTAGTTCATTTTGTGACACATGTATTTGCGATGCCCCCCCTTAAATACTTTGACTTTATTTTAGGTTTATTGTACCAACAACAACGTTAGACACTATATGATTTTGCCTATTTTATGTACCAACTATGTAAATGTGAAAATTATATGATGGACCCAACCAATATCTAATGTGTTTCTCAACTACATCACTCTTACCAACCTATAAACCATCAAAATTGTAGTTTTCTCCACAACATACCACATCATAGAATTCTATACTACCAACAAAACCATGATTCTCACACAACAATACCTAATACTAAGTATAATTTAGTCTTTAAGAAAAACTTCCTTTCTTAACTAGTATTTACAATAATCACAAAACAACTATTGGAAATATAGCCAAGAAATCATCCTCTCTATGTTAGTCAATATCTCCTTTCCCCAAATGTATTATAATGATTAAGGAAAAATAAATAAAGTACACACAATTTTATTTACATGAATGCATCACTGAATTTTTCAATTGATTCGATTGCTTCTAGACCGAATTGAACATAGACAATTAGGTTTTTCTATAAACTCTCTGAAGAGGAGTTAGGATCATTTCTATTGACATTAATTTTTAGGACATTAAATGTATTCACTCAGCACTGAGACTAAACCAACATGAAATTTTTCCAATGCATTTAGAAGCAACACATGAAACAATCTTTTCCATGGCATTGGGTTGGACAACAAGTTATCCATGGAACAAGTATTTGGATTCAATTTGTGATAGATCCAACCACAATACACCATTTCTACATTTTCATATACACCAATTTATTCATTTATTGTTCATCATTAGTTGCATGATGACACTTATCACACTTTCCCTCTATTAGATATACAACATTTTGAGTATCCCACAACAAACCCTCCTCTTTTTATAGAAACAATTCAACACTCTCTTCCTCCTCATGCATATTTTGTACATAACAACTATTAGTCATCCCATGTACAATTTCCTACCATAATTTGATTCATCAGTGAAACAAATTCATAATATTCCTCTTTGTCTTAGGCTAGCATTGATCACTAACACTAGAAAACAACCAAGGTCCAACATATGCGCTCACGGTGGGTTCACTTAGTGAACTTGTTGCATAGCATGGCCATTCATAGGATATTAAAGAATATCCTTAATTTCACTAAATATTGGAAAATGCCTCAAAAAATTGTATTGTTGAGCCCACTTTCCAATTAAGAAAACCCCTAGTTTCACCATATATTCTAGTTATCCATTTTTGTCAACCCATTTTTAATACCCCCTTTATACCATATTATCAAGTTGTAACAAGAAGGAGCCCTAATGCATATTAGTATAAGAAAACATGATGCTAAATAAAATAATAGTATAATGCTAATAATGATCCCACCAGGATTGCAGGGGTGACTGATCAATTTGTAGCGTTGGATAGTGGAAGACCCAACAAAATAGTAATGTGGAGTAAAAGACAACCCAATAGAGAGATAAATGTACCAAAAAATGTAAAATACTGTTAATCTAATAGTAAATTAAATTCTTATAAAATATGAGAATTGCATATATTTGACACCACAACCTACCAATCTACCAAATGTATATCATGTAAATATAAGTATAGTTATAACGAGATCATGTTTTCTATAAGATTAATAAATTAAATTTCATAAAAATGCAAAATTGAAACCATTTTGTGGATATACTTCCCTACCTTCCTATCAAAACAAATATCATTGATGTACTCAAATGAACATATAAAAAATCCTCTTACTTCCCAATAACACCATATGATCATGTGCATAACTTGGATTAGGTCATTCACAAGATGCAATGAATTGCCTCCACTTCCTCTACATTTATTCTTGCAATAAAGGGAATTAACAATATTTAGTTACCTTTTCGTGGGTTATATCTACATTTCTTTACCATTACAAGAGAGGGGGGAATCTCTATTGTTAAGTTTCAAGCATGCAATAGTTATAAAGATACACAAATAGGGAAACTTAAATGATACCATTTCATGGTCGCGATAACATAGGGTATCTAAATAAGGATTTACATGTTCACGCATGTTCATGTCAGTTCTAATACAATATTAAGATGGATTCCTTGCATACAAGAATTTAAATTACAATTATGAATGTGGCAAATATAACTCAATCTAACATCTATATCTAAGTGGAAATGTGAAAATGTTAAAGAAGAATTAAATAAGTTTAATTAAATAATTAGTTAAGAAATATTGATCTAGATTTTCTTGGTTCTAGTGAGCCAAGAAATGTTGATTTCACTTTTCTTGGTTGTCGTGGATCAAGGTTTGATTGAATCTTAATACCCACTGAAACCCCAACCTAAAAAATTATTCTAAAACAAGTATTTATAAGTTTAGTGATTTGGAGGTATAAACTCATCCCATGATTTGGAGGTTATTCCTTAGCAAAAGTTAGGACTGATATGAATCCATCCCATTATTTGGAGGTATGAATCTAGCCCATGATTTGGAGGTTATTCCTTAGAAAAAACTAGGACTAATAAGAATCCAACACATGATTTGGAGGTATGAATTGAGCCCATTATTTGGAGGTATGAATCCATCCCATGAATTGGAGGTTATTCCCTCTTCCCACCCAAATAAAATAACCCCCAATATTTATATTACTATGTCAAATTAAAAATCCCCCCTTGACCCCTTAATACGAGGCAATATATTTTTGAGGTTCTTCAGAGTATTCAAGCCCCCAATATGAATGGACGTGATATGATATTTCCTTGCTAGTGAACCCCCGTTTTTGTTCTTATCATCACATTTGAAGAATTTTACACAATATAACACCTAATCCATAATCCACCTTTTATGCTTAGGCACATAGTTCACCTCTTCTTCCAACCATACCTAACACATTTTGGGAGCCACACCCTATGCTTTAAGAGAAGCAATATGTGGTGTTTCTCAAGATTACTTGTTTAGATCAACAAATTTATTACTTTTCCATAGGTAATAACTCATATTGTTATTTCATTTATGGCTTAAGGATTCTCACATTGATGTGCCACCATATCACAACACTTAAGGACCGCCATCACCTTTGGCACCGTGGGTCCATTTTCATTTAGCAAGTACATACATAGGAAATTGTACATGGGTAAATACATTCTTAGCACACAAGACCATTCTTCCCAATATAATCCCCCCCACCTACAAAGCTACATAAATCAAGAGGATAATTCTTACAATTAGACAGTCCAACCTCTTCTATAGAAGCTAATTTTAAAGTCTTCCCAAACAACCTGTTCCAACATTCTCATCTATTATGTTTTCATCAATAAGAATGGTACACCACACCACTCTACTTCAATATTTCTATAATTAACTAGCCTCTCCTCTTTACATGTATAGTTCTAAGATCCATATATTTGTAGTTTGGACAACACCATCCCTCTTACCACTTGAACACTCAACATGACATTAAGTCCCTTACAATCCACTTTAATATACTAAAATTGATCTAAAATGGATCAATATATAATTTGTCATCTATTTGGGTGCTTTTTGGGTGGAAAGATTGGATGGATTAGCTTGTAGGGACCATTTTAGGGGAAGGTCTTACTTTTTAGGTTTGAGGTAAAAAATCATCTGAAATATTTTGGATCATTTTGAGGGCTTAAAGGACATTTTTTTTTTCAATCCATACATAGAACAAAATTTCATAATCTGCACACTGATACCTTTCCAATAGTGTGCAAATCACCTTAGTTAGAGTATGTATGAGGAATTTATGCCTCCTGAAAGTTTACCTATCTGATTGAAAACCATGGTACTGAGTTGATTTCATGTCAGCTCACATTTCTCACACATGTGGAGCTAGCCACCCATGGTATTTGAAGAACATTCAAGAAGGTCCAAAACCCTAACCTAATTAGGAGTTTGGGTATGCAAAAACCCTAAAACTTACCCTATATGACTATCGTTCTTTGTTAAATACTGGACCACAAGGAAATGGAGGGGTTTCATTCTTTTGATGTTATGTTGTGTTCCATAGTTGAGAAATATCACAATATTGGATAGTAGAGAATAACTGAGGAAGTAGGAGATCTTGTAATATCCATTTTGGTAGTATATTCATAGGTAACTCCATAGAGAGTACCACAAAAGAGCAAGGCATAGTCCTCATTTCTAGCTGGTTTTTTCCCCATAGTGGGGTTTCCCAGGGAAAATCTTGTGTTGATTGTGTATTTATTTGATCTAGTTGTTTACTTATAGTTCCAGTAATTTAATAAGCTAATAAAAAGAACCAAGTTGTAAGATTTGTTGTGATGAATAGTTCTAATGGAATATTTATGACAGTTTACGAATCAACAATATTTCGTCATTTAAAATGGAAGTAGGATGGTTTCTATTTAAACCAAGGGGAACTGATACATAATATGGGTGATCTCACCCAATACAATGACCAAGGAAGATGGATATCAAAGAGTTCCCTTCCAGTTCAGTGAGCCAAGATAGGAAACTAGGAACAATCCTCCCATGAGGGTACAATATCCTATGATATTTGTTGGCCTTATATGTGCAGACCCAGGTTTACTTTATTGTACCAACAAAACCCCTAGCTCACTGGCCCTTTCAGTGACAGACCACGGAACGGCCTGAAGTATCACCCGAAGTGATCTTAGATGGGTTGGATGAAGAATCACGTTTCCTCAACCAGGATCTGTAGCATCCTAGGTTCTCTTGAATCTACTTAACCAGCTGAATCTCTCTACAAGTGCTATCTCTCTTCCTAGCTCACTCTGCTATGGAACTGACTCTTATCGCATCGCAGCTTCTAAGATGATGCGCAAACTCTCTCTTTCGCTCGTCTCTTAACCTGCGATATCTCACACCGCAGCTCCTCCGACGGTGCGATATCGCCTTTCTACGCCGCGATGTTTCCTACAATAAGACTTAATATGCTCATGAACTCTCAAGGTCCAGAGGCTTCCTTTCTGGGTATAATAGCTCAGTTAACCTTCATTAAGGTGTTAAACAACCTCACTTAAGCTTCTACAGTTTAACATGCTTAACATCAATTACACTCAACTCGCTGAACTAAATATACAGAAGCCACTTAACACAGTAGCTACTACTGTCCTGAATCAAGCACTGATAAACTCATATACAGAGTACTCGACACATTCAACTTGCATTTAACCTTATATGTTACTGTAAACTGAGGATAGCATACATGCATTCATTAACTGATAAGCAACGTTCATGTAACGAATAACAGATAGCAAATAAGTATAGCACAATCACATGAAATAGTCGCACAACACACGGATTTTACGTGGTTCACTTCCAGGGAGGAAGCTACGTCCATAGGAACTGTGTTTATATTATAACTAGAGAGAGTAACACAGTTCCGCTGCAACCTATTATGCAGCTTGAGATCTTCTGGGAAACTCCACGCACACAGCTGGGAGCCCTTCTCTCTTAGATCTCTTCTCTAATATTGCTTTCTTCTTACAATATACTCTTTCTCTCTCTCTCTCTCTCTCTCAATCCCTGCGGATTGTTACATTCATGCTCAAGGAGTCGGCCGCTGGTTACAGTAAGATAACTACAGACTGAACTCAGAACTAGAGTTCGACTCTTCCTCAATGTCTCACTATGCTGATGACAACAGTTACAACCTTATCAACTACTATCTAACTAGCTAGCTATCTGGCTGGCTAACCCTTCATAATAAAAAATACATGCTTAAATAGGTGGCCCGAAGGTCTCACCGCGATACAAAACTGTGGGCCTATCCCAACAGTAACCCAAAACCCTAACTGTGATAGTCGGCCTATCTATACTTTGAACTACCGCTTACTAGTCACACTGTAGCTTTCTGCAGTCTTCCACGATTTATGGCGCTGATCGTGGGTATGGGCGTCGCTTCCTCGGTTGCTCCCCTTGTGTCCTTTGTCTTTAATACCTCGGCCCGTTGCTCCTTCTTCCTTCATGAGGGTAGCTGAGCCCTCCTGTCGTTGCCACTGCCTTAA
The DNA here is from genome assembly GCA_001517045.1 of Pseudotsuga menziesii. Lineage (NCBI taxonomy): Eukaryota > Viridiplantae > Streptophyta > Pinopsida > Pinales > Pinaceae > Pseudotsuga > Pseudotsuga menziesii. The sequence goes on along the minus strand of LPNX011027294.1, from coordinate 153,689 downwards.
ATGCAGTGGTTGAGCTCTCTTCTCGGCCGCTTCAGGTACTATTTCCTTTGACTTTCTTGTTCCGATATAGCAGCTTTTCCTATAGCTGCGGGGCCCTGCTCCAACAATATTGTTATGCATTAGTTGGGTAGTTAGTTTCATTGAGTTACACACAAATAATAAATTATCTACATTTGTACAATATTATTTGTTTCCAACGTTGAGTTGAATGCATTATAAAATCATATTTGGTTTTTTTCCCACAATAAAGATAGAGGGGGGATATGTATTCCTATAAAAAGATGTTTATGCCTCATCAATACAAGTGTTGCTGTCTACTCTTAGCTCTTTTATTTTCTAATTTACATTATTATTTTTGTGTTCCTCTCTGGATCAGTTGTACCACTGCTCTCTTTTTCTCATTATCTAGGTATCAACTTCTTGTTTCTTATCACATCCAACCAAGATCATTAAGAATCCTAAGTTATAAGGACTTGATAATGATAACTATTTTAAGAAAGCTCCAAATGTCGAGATTAAAGATACCAACAATACGTAAAGATTTCTCCAATAATAGATCTTTGCATGTATAATTCGATTTTTTTTTGTTCAAAATTGATTTTAATTTCAAAAGAACCAATGACGACATATTCAAACAAAAAAGTTTCATTACATACTATGGGAAATTGATTATATTGATTATAATATGAACGCATTCATTATTGATTCATTCTAACTGAAAAAAGTAAAGTATCATACAATGTACAACACACATAAACTACATTCCTAAGTGTCTAAATATCCTAAATATCCTTTTGTCCAAGAAAATCTCAATAAATATAATATAAGACACTTGCTTTGAGTTGCATAGTCTTCTTCTTGAGACCCAATCCTATTAATGTTCATGTCAAAGCCTGCCAATATCCCAATCACAAAGTTTTCGAGAATTATTCCCTCATAGTCACCATGCTCTCTTTACGATAGATCAATAATGAAGATGTATTTCCAAAAGTTTTATTGCATCCAAAATTTCCTCATTAAATGCGACAATCAAAACCAAACTTCAAACTTTCTTTTCTAGATAAGTACAGCTTTTTAGAGAACTAAATTTATTTTTCTATGTATTATATTGCATTAAGGTAACCACAAGCGAGTATAGTTTTTAATATTTATTTTACCAACTATACTTAGCAATGAATATAATATAACTATTATGTTAGATGCGATAATTTTCAAGATGTCAAAGAGGCAATAGAAACAAGTGTTTTCAAAACCATAACAAATTTGGATAGATTTATTATTGTAGTGGATACCTACTAGTGAAGGAACTAATAAGACAAAATTGAAGGAACTAATGAGTCATATAAATACTATTCACTTGTTCTATTCACGTGACATATTTGTCGATGCATGTTACGTAGATCAATGAGATTATCATAATCTTCTCAGTATAATACAAGAGTTTAGAATGTTGAAGCAACAATTATTTAGGAGGTAATATTTAACATAGATCATGTTCAAAAATTAATGTGTAATTATGGTTAATATTTATTATCTTTATATATACATATTTTCAATACTTTGTTTATAATTACTGTATGCATATTTTATATTAACAAAAGAAGTTATTAATAAAAATAATCTTTTAATGTATTAGATATATTCAATTGAAATGTTATATTTTTACTTTAACATAAATGTGTTGTAGATGTTAATGTGGTGTTGCTATTATGACAAACATAATACAAAATAGAAATTAATTTGTGAATAATGACTACTTAAACAAATTGAAAACATAGAATGGTATATGGAGGGTATTATTTCATTATGAAAATGGTTAGATTTAAAAATTTTGAAATATTTACGGAGAATAGCTACTACTTCATTTTGAGGAGTTTATGTAGCACTCTATACTAGAATATTTTGAGGAGTTTATGTAGCACTCTATACTAGAATATTTTGAGATAATAAATAAACATTTTTACATAACATTTAACAAATGAAATTACAAAATAATGAACATTGTACTTAAAAATATATATATATATTAAGAAACAATGAACAATGTATTAATGAATTTTAACAATCCAATTTCATTTTTAGTCCACTTTAACAACAAATTTGTCCAATTTCAACACATATCGTAACATTTTTTAACATATTTTATATAATCAAGTCATTTATAGAACTTAACAACAAATCATTATATTTATGTGAAACTAGAGATTTCCATTTTATGATTATGATTAACATCATTGAGAACATAAAGGTTACTAAAATGTGGTTAAAAGTAGTAATTCATTTAGATAACATTAAAAAAAAGGAAATATACATAGTCAATTTGGGATAATTGTCCAAAATGATACATACTAAATAAATTTCAAAAGTTAACCAAAAATTATTATTAAAACATGTTGAAATTGTTTTATTATTTGTTCACTATGAACAATTTCATGCTTAACATAAGCTAAGAACTTAACCAACCATGGTATATCATAACTTTGAATATGTTGATATTATAACTTTGAATATCTCGAAGAAAAACATATTAAGAAGATGTTGTAACTATTTTTTATTTCTTTATTCTGAATTATTTGATGTTAAGAAGGTAATAATCTAAGCTAACAAGCAATTTAGCCAACACACTCCTTATTCTTGAGTGACTTAGAAAGATTTAATGAGTAAACACTGTAATATTAAATGAATTATTTAAGAATGGCTATAGACAAAAAAAAAAAACATTTTAGGCTTTTAGAGTCTCTATACCTGCAATAAGATTCATGCATGGGATTTAAAACATAGTTGTGAATTCCTTTCAAGTGCAATTAGTATAGTGTTTTTTTTTTCAATTTACAATTCAACGATCTTAAATATAATATATATTTGTATTTTAGTTTGAAATGTTTAGGAATATAGTCCTATCAAATTACATATATCTTAGATTTAGAATTTAGTAAACACATTGTTGCATGAAAGGGGTTCCTTATCTCGTAAACAAAGAGACCTTATACATCGATTTGGTGTCTAACTTGGTTGTGACTATAAAATTAGATTATTATTATTATTATTATTATTATAGAAGTAATTATCTATTGCAATTAGGAGTGGAATCTTGACAATCTAAATATCTTGAAATTTTTAGGCAAATAATATGTTTTAAGAATAGTTAGATTCCTATTCTTTCAGATCTTTGTCGATGTAAAAATAAGCTTGAGGAAGGGATGGGCCTTTCTTAAGGTCCCCACTCTACATGATACTATACTTTAGGAAGGTTTAGATGTACCTTTCAAGGGATCCTACTTCATGGAAATACTACACTTGAAAAGGATCGTCCAACCCTCCCCCTTAATCCCCTTGACACAAATACTAAGCTTAGGGAAGGATTGACTAATGCTTCAAAAGGATACCCCTATACATGATTAGTAAACTTGAGAAAGGGTGGTCAAATTTTCTTAAGGCTACCTCATGATGTGAATACTATACATCAAGAAGGGTTTACTTACACTTCCCTAGTATTCCTAGTGGTGTGAATACTATGATAGATGAAGGATTGATCTACCCTTCATCGACATACCTTACAATGAAAGTAATATAGTTATGTAAGGACCGATCAACCCTTCTTTGGGATCCGACATAACTAGTATACTAATTTAGAGAAAGAGTCAATCATTTATTCCAAGGGATCATCTTCAGCAAGAATTCTAAGTTGAAGGAAGGATTGGTTGACTCATCCTTGGGAAATAATTCAAATAATTGACTAAACCTTTAACGGGATCTCCCTCGACTAGAATACTATTTTGAACGAAGGGTTGATCAACCCTTCCCCAGGCTTCCCCTTGACTAGAATAAATTCTAGAGAAGGGTTGGTTAACTTTTCTCTATGATCTTCCTCAATGAGAATAATATGTTAGAGGAAGGGTTAACCAACTCTTCACCAAAGTCCTCTTGATGAAAAATATTTTATAATAAAAGAATAGGTTAACTCTAAGTGAGAATATTAAACTAGGGGAAGAGTCGATCAACTCTTCCCTAATATCCAGGATTCAATAAGAAATATAATCTAATGCAAATATCAAACAGTTTACATTCCTAATAATATGGATTCATGATAAAATCCAAGCAATTTGTTTTATGAGGTGGCATCATGGAATTCGACGATAATTGAGGCCCTTTTTCTAGAAAAGACAAATAGTAGAAATAGTAAATAAGACAAATACATGTTGATGAAATATCAAATAAGATTAAAAAAATATTTTGTTGATATATAATGTCTTATTGTATGAGAGAGAGAATGGATTTGAAATGTGTAATATAAACAAAGAAGGAATCACTAAAATAAATAAATATAGAAGATCATAATAGATAGCATATATAGTATGATAGTGGGAAGGTTTAAACATGCACGTGTGTGAATAAAAAATAAAAGAGTCTAGTGAGTATATTGAATTTTGAATAAATTAGTATAGATTCATTTTAACTATGGTTGTACCTGCTAGGATATTTAGACACTTAGACGGTAGTTAAGATCAACTTGTTATAATATATCCATTAGGAAAAGTGTGTTTCTTAAGTATGCATTTGTAAATATCTAATCCGACGGTCACGATATGTTCTAGACATAGAGTGATCCGACGATTCATCTTCTCTTAGATCATACCTACCCTTTATTTGTGGCTTAACACCCGATTGGTCCATGATATCTATTTAAAGATCATGGAGGGTCCTTGGCTAGTTGATCGATTATGAGAAGCTCATTTGTAACTTTATTTATTTTCCATAATAAACTACCTCAAGTATCTATTTGGTTGGGGTCGTCGAGTGTTTCCATCTCGAGGGTTTAAACCACATCAAAACATCAGTGTGTCGATCTGTGATCTGTTTGTGTGAGTGGATTCTCTAGGAATTTGGTCTTTTGAGAGTACCCTATGTACCCGAACATGGTATCAGAGGGTTTATGAAGAGCCGATTCCGTTGATGATCTAGATCTTGAACTGATGTTACCGAAGCTTCGAAAGGGTTTCTGGTTGAGAACTTTTTGTACATTTTTGGGTTGTGGGAGGTAGTCCATTACATCCAGAGTTCCATTTTCATTGGGAAATATTTTTTGTTTGATCGAAAACGGTTTCTGGTTGCTCCAGATACGTCGATTTCATCATATTTGAAGGTAAAATGTTACAGTCATTTTTTTTTTTGAAATTTTTTCTCATATTTTATAAGCTTCATTATTAGACTATATTTTGTTGTTGTTTTAGTTTTGTATTATTTCCTTCCTTATCTGTGTATGCTCTTTGTCGTGCACCTTGCGCGATCGCAGCGAATCAAAAACAAAAAGGGAAAGGGCTTTCTCTACTGCGTATGCCTTTTTTCGTGCACCTTGTGCGATCGCAGTGAATCATTAACAGAGATAAAACATAGAACTTCTGGGAAAGCTAACGAGATATACCCCAAAAGTGTGGAAAAGTTTTTTTGTTTCGGTTTGTGGTGTGATTTTGCGGGAAAAGAAGCAAGCACGGAGATCAAGACAAAAGAGTTAAAAAAAAAGGTCCCCAAGTTTTTTTGTTTCAGTTTGTGGTGTGATTTGCAAGAAAAGAAGCAAGCATGGAGATTGAGACAAAAGACTAAAAAAAAAACAGCCCCCTTCTTTCTTACTTTCTTTTACATACCTTTTAGTATTGGCTAACTTGGTTCAAAGTTGCTTTATTCCTTAATAGGTCTTGAGTTCAAGTCTTATTAAGTTACTTTTCCAGAAGTGCATGCAATTTCTAATTTTGAGTTACTTTGTTATAAAAGTGCATCTCCCTTAAGTAAATTAAAAAAAAAAAAAAAAACGAGTCACCTAAATCTTTTAGTTTTTTGTTGCACTATTTAAAGTAACATCATTGTAAAAATAAAATTCACTTATTTTACACAAGTGATTCACTTAAAGCAACTTTCTTATAAAGTGAGTTTCAAAGGCTCATCTTGGGAAGAGGAGGGTTCATTTTTTTTAGTTGGTCAACTCTCTATCTGCCACATCACTATTGGAGACATCTTAAACATTTTCTTTGATCAAGCACAACTTCATCATACGGAGTCAATTTTCAGTGCCATTTTTTTGAAACGACTTGTTTTTTTGAGCTCTTCGCATACAAACTATTGGTTTCTATTTTTACAACCATTAATTTACAATATATCTTCCCCTTGTGATATTCTACTTACTAGTTCCAACTATTTCTCATGGAAATCTTGTATGGAGGATGTTCTACGAAGTATGGGACTTTTTAGAATTAGCTCAGGGAAAGAAACAAAACCCACTGGTGATGATAAGAAAATAAAATGGGTAAATAAATGTGATGAAGCTCATGGATTGATTGTGATGTCAATCTCTATTGATTTGCGATTCCATATATCTGGATTTGATGAACTTGATAAATCTTGAGAAAAGTTGGAAGCTGTGTTTGGTAAACACAATGAAATTTGAGGTCATCAACTCGAAAATGAGTTGATTTCTTTAAATCCAAGTGATTTTTCTTGCATTCAAGATTATTTATCTAAGTAAAAAACTCTTAGACTCTTATGTGAAGAATGCGAGATTAAGAGGGAAGACAAACAATGCATTTATCATATTATTTCCAAACTTGGACCTGCATATTCTTTTTTTGTATCTACATTTTACTCCATGAAAGAATCCTTGAATCCAACTAGCTATATAGAGCCTAGTCTAGAATCATTTTGTGATCCCTTTATTAGAGAAAAAGATAAACTCATACATCTTGGAATGATTAGCAATGCAGATACATCTGGGAAAGCCTTATTGTCCCAACAGAAAGAAAAGTCCAAGCCTCCCAAGAAACAAAATTTTCGCAATAATAATCCAAACAAGCGCTCCAAACCCTCTCAATCAGCTCCTTCTTTAAAAAATGACAAAGGTTCCAAGCCAAAAGGAAAGAAGACTGAGCATCATTGCAACTATTGTGGGAATGATAATCATGATGAATCTAAGTGTTTCAAGAAGATGAAATCCTTGGAAGCAGCAATGAAGAAACACCACATCGGCCTAGATTCATCTTTAGAATCTACCTCTCATGGACATGCACTTTGTGCTTCTGGTTATTCTTATACTGCATCTTCTTTTTCTACTTCAAATGTATGGCTCATTGATTCTAGAGCATCTTATCATATGGCTAAGGATCAAGCCATCTTTTATACTATGCATGAATGTAACACCAAAAAAATATTTGTTGGTGATGATAGATCTCTAAGTGTTGTAGGATCTAGAACAATTCCAGTAGATAATGGTCATTTTAGTGATGTACTATGTGTTCCAAGAATTTCCTGCAATTTGTTGTCTGTCTATCAAATCAATCATTCTGGTGAAGGTAAAACTGTAACATTTACACCTCACCGAGTTGTAATCAAGAATTTTAAAGATCCTCAACATGTCCTAGCTACCGGAATTGTTGATGATATTACCAGTTTTTACAAGTTTAACAACTTTGGGTCATCACCTTTTCCTTTAGTTTTTGTTGATCATAGTGATAACTTGAGCAAACTTTGACATGAGCGATTTGGTCACTAAATTATCGCTCATTTCAACAACTATGTAAAGAAAATATGGTGACAAGTCTTCCGATGGTATCTTGCAGGGATGGTGTTTTTTTCTGGTTGTGTACTTGGAAAACATCATTGAGACAATTTTGACAAACGTGCCTCTTGGCACGTCTCGGTTCCCTTGGAGCTTGTGCATAGTGACTTGTGTTGTCCTCTTCCATCTACTTCCTTTCTGGCTTCAAATATTTCTTAACTTTCATTGAGGATTACTCCAGATGCACTTGAGTTTATTTCCTAAAACTTAAGAGCGAAGTATTTAACATGTTCTTGGCCTACAAGGCCCTTCTTGAAAAACAATCTGGTCATCAAATTATTAAGTTAATATCTGACAATGGAGGAGAATATGTTAACAAAAAATTCACTACTCTCTCACACTGAACAAGGAATCCAACAACAACACACTGTTCCATATTCACCACAACAAAATGGTGTAGTTGAACGAAAGAACCACACTTTAAAAGAAATGGCTAATTGTATGATCCAATCTAAGGGACTAAGTCTTCAATTTTTGGCTGAAGCCATAAATTGTGCAAATTACATAGTTAATTGCATCCCACTAAAGCATTACAAGGTATCACACCGGAAGAAGCATGGAGTAAAATTAAACCAGATGTAAGTCACTTCCGTGTGTTTGGTAGTGAAGTATGAGCTCATATTCCGGATGAAAAACGTAAAGCATTGGAGCTTAAAATTGAAAAGTGCATATTTGTTGGATATTCTGAAGATGTAAAAGGTTATAGTCTTCTTTAACCACATTCTAATTATATAATCATTAGAAGATATGTTAAATTTGATGAAAATCTCTTGGCATGCGAGCCTAACTCAGCAGATGTGCCATCTTTGGCCTGCGAACCTGATTCGACGATTGTGCCTTCTTCTACTTCCAACTTGCTTGAAAGATTTCTAACTTTAGTTTCTAATGATGATAGTGAGGATGAAAACCCACCTCCGCCTGCTCATGTTCCTCCAGTTGCACCAGCACAATTGCTTCCTCGATGGGTCTGTTCAACATGTGAAGCAGTTGGTGATCTTGTCGGTGATCCTACAGATCAACGTCAAACACGTTCTCATTTCCAGTGAGCCTCTTCTCTTTTGGCTCAAGTTTCAGAGAATCATGATCCAAAGACTTTTGCAGAAGCTTCAGGAAATCCAGATTGGGATGCAGCTATGGATGAAGAATATCATTCGTTAATGGCAAATGATACTTGGGATCTTGTACCTCTTTCAAAAGGAAGAAAACTTGTCAGATGTAAATGAGTCCATAGAACTAAGTATGCATCAGATGGAAGTGTTGAAATACTTAAGGAAATGTTAGTTTCCAAAGGTTTTTCCCAAGTTGAAGGGATTGACTACAATGAAACCTTTGCTCTTGTCGCAAAAATGAACTCCATTTGCCTTGTTCTTTCCCTTGCAGTCTTACATAATTGGGAAGTTGAACAAGTATATGTCATGTATGCATTCTTACATGGTGATTACATGAGGAAATTTACATGGAACAGCCTCCTAGATATGTTAGGAATAACTCTAGCCTTGTCTGTCGCCTTAAGAAATCCTTATATGGCCTTAAGCAAAATCCTAGAGCTTCATATGCCAAAATGGATAGATTTCTACTTGACACTGGTTTTTCTAGATGCCATTCTAACCCCAGTATATACCAAGAAAGTAGGAAACCATCTCATCATACTTGTTCTATATGTTGATGATCTTATTCTTACTGGTAGTGACCCTAAGCTTTTAACCCATGTGAAATCCATTCTTAAGCAAAATTTTGAAATGTCAGACATAGTATGTTTGCATTATTTTCTTGGTCTCCAAGTCTTGCAAACCAAAGAAGGAATCTTTCTTTCCCAGTCTAAGTATGCTTGTGACCTTCTTCGTCGCTTTCACATGGAATATTGTAAACCAGCCCCTTCTCCCTTCCAGTCCGGAGTTAAACTTTCTGCCACTTGTACTTCACTTGAAGTAGATGCCACCTTGTATCATCAGCTTGTTGGTAGTCTCGTATACTTTACTCATTCCCATCCTGACCTTTCTTCTATCGTTGGTCTTGTTTCCCGCTATATGCAAACACCTCATGAAAGTCACTAGAAAGAAACAAAAAGATTACTTCAATATATTCAAGGTACAATTCAGTTGGGGATTCATTATAGTATAGAGGGGGACACCTTTGTTGGTTAGTTTCACTGATTCAGACTAGGCCGACGATCCTAATGATCAAAAGTCTACTGTAGGTTATGTTTTCAGTCTAGGATCTGGACCTGTCACTTGGGCTTGTAAGAAACAACAAGATCTTTCTCTTTCTTCAGTAGAAGAAGAATATTGAGCTGCAGTTAATGCCAGTCAGGAAGATGTATGGCTTCGACAGATCCTTTCAGAGTTTGGATTCGAGCAGCAACAACCTACTCCACTTTGGTGCGACAATCAAAGTGCCATTAAGCTCGCGAAAGATAGAGTTCAAAATAAATGCAGCAAACACATTGAGCTACATATGCACTTCATCAAAAATCTTGTTGATGATCACATTCTTGAAGTGCTCTTTTTCCCTACAGATGATCAAGTTGTAGACATCTTCACCAATTCTCTTACAAAAGCGAAGTTTTCTAAACTTCAATCTATGGTAGGAGTTCATGAATTTGTCATTAAGGGGGGATAGGCTCTAATTCCTCCTTCCTTATCCTAATAGTGTCACTTTTGTAAATCCCAATCCTATCCCAAGTTGTTCTTAAGGGGGGATGTTAGGATATTTAGACACTTAAGAGTTAGTTAAGATCAACTTGTTATAATATATCTGTTAGGAAAAGTGTGTTTCTTTAGTATGCATTAGTATGCATTTGTAAATATCTAATTTGACGCTCACGATATGTTCTAGACATAGAGTGATATGATGATTCATCTTCTCTTAGATCATACCTACCCTTGATCTGTGGCTTAACACCCAATTGGTCCATGATATCTATTTAAAGAGCATGGAGGGTCCTTGGCTAGTTGATTGATTATGAGAAGCTCATTTGTAACTTTCTTTCTTTTGCATAATAAACTATCTCAAGTAGCTATTTGGATTGGGCCGTGGAGTGTTTCCCTCTCAAGGGTTTAAACCACGTCAAAACATCGGTGTGTCGATCTATGATCTGTTTGTGTGAGTGGGTGCTCTAGGTGTTTGGTCTTTTGGGAGTACCCTGTGTACCCGAACAATGCCAAGTGTTTAGAGGGATCAAATCTCTTGAGATGCAAACCCCTTTTAGAGTGTTAAACTTGAAGAAATGATTGCATCTGAAGAGATTTGATCCTTATAGAATCTTGGATGAGGGAAAGATCATGAAAGCATAGAAAATGTGAACCATATTCTTTATCCAATCCATTATAAACTTGTACCAAGAAATTTATGATTTCTTGTATAAATTATTTCACATGAGTCTTGTCTTGTATTGAAATATTATTTTTATTTACTTCATATTACTCTCTCTATATATATGTTAAGAATAAATAAATAAAAAATATCCATTCAGAAATTTCTCCTCGTAAATTTGATTACTATCAAATTAAATATGATAATTTAATAAATAAATATTGGTATTGCAATAGTAAATAAAGATATATAAATAGATGATCATTCATTTTCTCGTGTGATACATTTATAAATTCCCATGTTCTACTTGGAGAATCCATATAATTAATATAACATTAAAGCTACACTCATGCATCAATTCAATTATTAAAGTTTAATATATATATATATATCTATCTATATATATATATAAGAATATGTGAAATTTTTTAGGTTTGAATTAGATGGAATTTTAAAGTGAAAATTTACGTATATTTATATAAATGTATTTAACAACTAATGAAAAGATTTATTTAATATCTACTGTGTCTGTATCAATTGATAAAGAGTTTCATAGTGCGTCATTGTAATTTAAAATTGAAATTTGATATATATTTATATAAATGTGTTTTATCTATGTAGCCATGGTAATCGTACCTGGCCAGGGTAGGGTACATGTACCTATACCTAGTACCTATACCAAATACTTGGGTAGTCATAAGGTACGTCTCTTGCCGTACCCCATACTTGGTCCATGTACCTGAGACATCGTTATAAACAAATGGGTACTTATATGCGAAATGGTACACCATACCCCATGTTTGCATGTTTGGGTACTCCGAGGGTACGTCCAACTCAGTAAAATGCAATCCGCTAGGAAAAATGTAATGACCCCAACCAAATCTGAACTAATTTGTTGCTAATTATGTATGGAGTCTGGTTCAAGACTTATGTTAAACACTTTGCAACATTGTTCAAATTCCACTGAATATTGTTCCAATCTGGTAGACTGATTTTGTTTTTAATTACAATGAATGTTTTTATGGTTATGTGTTCAACACTTATGGAATATACTTTGACTACCAAATTTCTGCATAAAAAATATACATATGTATTTAATACTGAGAAATACACTCACATCAACGCATGGCTATATTTCGCAATTTGCAATTTTTTATTGCTTGTAACAACAATACAAATAGGTGTTTAAAATAAGATTTCAAGTGTACCTTCATGTCTGAGTTTGATTATCTATTAGAACTGTCTGGTATAATGATTTATCACATTTTATGTAACTTCTAGTCTTCCTATTGATATCTACTGAGGCTATGATCTATCAAATTTTGTGTTTCAATTTTCAATTTGAATGTCCATTCTTCAAATAATCATAGAATTTATAATTAGGAATCACCATTCATAGGAGAGCACTCAGCGTGGATGGATGGTAGAAATAGAAGGTATAACCTTTTTGGGGTTTCTATTACCTCTGCTCTATTCATGCCCTGGCAAGCCTTCTCTCCTATTAATTCTAGTACCAAGTACAACATTTAATAATCGTTCAAGACTGCACAGCGCTAGCCCAAAGCTTTGCTCAAAGCCCCCTATACTATATATAAATAATCCATCTTCACACTCTCAGCCTTATACCTGCCATAATTTATGAAGAAATCTAAAATATGCATGTATGATGTGAGTGTGACACACACACACACACACACACACACACACACACACTATATATATATATATATATATATATATATATATATATATATATATTACCCCGACTTACCCAAGTACCATTTTTCAAAAAGTGGCATTCCGTCCTTGTACCTAAGTTTCTCAAGTTTCCTGGCAACTTAGGTTTTTATAAAGTATCGAATTTAAACTTGACCCACATGTGCTTGGTTTTATAATTTTTTTAAGTACTTATTTTTTGGAGCCAACATGTAACGAAGATGATACATCTCACACTTTGAGCTCTAGAAAGCACCTCTAGATACAAAGAAAAGATATATATATATATATATATATATATATATATATATATATATAATTTGTTAAAAAAATTATATCCCTGAATTATCTTTTAGTTTAATTTTTTATAATTATGATTTGAATTTATATTAAGATGGATTATTATATTTTTGAAAAGTATGATATTATATTTATTTTGAGATGTATTATATTATTAGATTTATATTTCAAAGTTTGAGATTTATACGATTTTTCTAAGTTTTTAGAATTTATTAAGATTATATATGTATAACCTTTTATTGTTTAAAATGATTTCTAATAAGTAATTTTCAAATTTGATCTTAATAGATTTTAATTATCATCATCACTTTCTTCTTTTAAATTTAAATAAAAAAACAATAATTAACATTTTAACTTAATGTAATCCTTAAAAATAGTAATTATCATATTTTTTTTCATAACCTTAATTATGTTTTTTATCTAATACAATAGGTTTCATCTATCTTCATTTATGAAACTTTCTTCTTTCACATTTTTTTTTTAATATTCTCCATTGCTATATATCTTCCATCTTAGATATTTTAAATTATTTTTTTAAACCACGAAGGTTTAAGCCCATACTTCAAATTCGACATTTAATAAACAAATAATATGTAAAGTGTGAACTATGGGATTCAAATGATAATACTTCCCTTTAACATAGCTTAAACGATACTTGGCTCGGGACAACATATAAATGCTGTTATATATATCCCTTATGACTAGTGGTTACTATAATCACAATGAATAATCTTTTTTATATGTCAAGTTGCTAATATTTAAGACATTCATGGTAATCTGATTCTTTAAATTTGATTATATTCCCGGTCCTCGTTATCTATGACTTCCTTGATATTCCCCTTAAACCATTTACATATTTAATTAAGATATAGTTTTGAGTGGAATTACTTTACGCTAAAGCCTTGCAAATTAAAGACACACTTGCTGCTCTTCATGCGGGTCCATGAGACAGAAGTGGTTCTAAGCTAAATAAAAAACACGTGGAACATCAATCAATGGGGTTGGGCATGATTATGTATTTGTTAAAAGTAGTTGGAGTGATAACAAAAGCTTCATTAAGTTGATGCTCTCATTAATAAATTCGTGTAGTTGGAGTGATAACAAAAGCTTCATGAAGTTGATCCTGTCATTAATAAATTGTTTTTGTTTTGTTTAAGTGACAGACTTTTTTGATTTAATTCTTTAGATTTTTTTTATTAAAATACAAAATTCTGGTTTAGTTTTTTAGTTTATATTAGTATAGATTTACTTAAGAGGGAATTTATCAAGCATCGGAAGGAAAGTGCATGCAATAATTATTTATATTTCAAATCATTTATAAAATTTACAAATTCCTTAATTTATATAATTGTTTATTTTTCAAATCATTGATAAAATTTAATAGAAATAGTGTAAAAAATCTCCAATAACAACGAACAAACTCAGATTTCAACCTTTCCATGAGCAAGTATTTTCTTGGTGTCAAATATTCTTTCTCTGCCATTTATGGGCAGAATTCATTGAGGAGGAAAAAGATACATTCACTCCTATTGCCATTGCCATTGCCTCCGGTGGCGAAATTAATGGGACTGAATTTTGTTATTGAGATAACACCAACGTTATTTAAAAAGACCCAGTTGTCCGAGAAGGATGAAATGTCACCATCAACCTTTTTATCTTTTTTAAGCAACTCTTTTTTAAAATAATTTTATATTGTAGGGCTGCCATCCTGTGATTGCTTTTTCACCGCGGCGCTGAAATAATTGTATGGTCCATCTCGAAGATCACGGATTCACATCTCAACTAATTTTAAATCACGTGCATCAATATGGGCGTCGCAAAATCTACTTGAGCTTCTCTCTCCAATTATAGATGTGGAGGGTGCTGTTAGAGTTAAAAGCGAGATAACGGTTCACCTTTCACTCCATCTTGATTCACCTCGGGGCAGGGTTGGAATTTCAAATGACGGACACTCGTCAAAATTGCCGGTAACAATCAAAATCTGAAAACGTTTTCTGTATTCTGAGCCAGATTTTGACGGTCTCCATAAAATTTTAGCTGTATTTGACGGGTAAATTGACCCGTGACGAGCATTTACCTGTCAAATTCCATCTCTGCCTCCGAGTAGTGACATTCAGTTCTCGACTTTGACTTCTTACGGAACGTTTTTTCAATTTTAAGATGTATTTGATATATACTCATAAAAAGAATAAGGGCATGTTGATTGGTAAAACTTTAATATGATGTGGAACAATTCGCATAATTTGTTATAATTTTTAATATCTGTATTTTATAGAAGGTAAGCAATAGCATAGATTTTGTATGATGAGGGCAACCACTCACACGCATCTAGGTTTGTAATGTCTAGGCTCTATCCACACTGCCACATTGGAAATCACCTGGAGTGTACCAAGAATATATAGTAGTTGTCTGATATAGACTCAAACATTAACCCGAATGAAATACCTAAGATGAACCCATAAATATTGTGCACTTGGGGAGGTCTCGGATTAATGTTAGCCTCCAACTACCCTCATTCTTGCTTCAAATTTCATTTTAATAGATTGTATTTGTTTTTTTTTGTTTTTTTTGTAAGCTGCACAGATATATTATATTATAGAGGCAAAAAAATTACAGTAAGATAACTTGGCTACCTGAGGTTGAAGGAGGCAAACCCCCCTCCAGAGCCTCTCAAAAAATACTAGCCTTCTAACCATATTCACGATAAAGATGTCCATAACTGAGAGACTTAGTTACAGTAATCCATAATAAAAACAACTAGCTCTTATATATGAGCGAAGCCGAAGATTTTCCAAACAGAAGTAAAAACAGACAGTGTCATGAGAAATTCTTAAACCTAACAAAAAACCACTAGAGACTTGACCAAAAAACCTGGTTGAAATGATCATTTAAACTGGAGGGTTTTCTTCAGTGATGGGGCAGACCCGTCGTTCTTCCTACGACAGAGTAAGCGAGGTGGTGGCGGCATTCGGTGCCGGAGAAAGAGAATGCGGCTGTTGCTCGGACTGCTGGGCCGACGAATCCTTCAGACGCTTGAGGAGAGGCTCCACGGTAGAGGGAACTAGAAAAGGTTTGACACGGGGAGCTTTCGTAGAGTAGCCAATTGCGCTGCCGCTACCACCGAGACTAGTGAGAGCCCGACCACCAGATTCACTGCCATTAGCACCACCACCCTGAGCACACCCCCCAACTTTGCACACGTTCAGACTAGAGATGCTGACCGTGCATTTCCATGCAAAGGAGTTGTCCATGACCGTAAGCTGGGCGTCAATCTCTGCAATTTTAGCTTTCATGGAGTGAACAACTATCTGAGCATCGGACCAATTGCTGAGCATGTCCTCTGCCAGGTTGCAGAGCATGTTCTTCAGCATCCAATATTGGTTAATTTGACTACCCTCCTCACCTGTCGAGAGCTTGTGGTTGAGGACCCGATTTTCCCAGGCTTCCACCAAAACACAGACGCGCGGAGAGATGTGAGGTTCATAGTCCGTCGAGATCTGAGCACTGCAACCCCTATGGAATTTGCCTTGCCCGGAGCTAGCTCATTTAGGAGTTCCTCTCTGCCGGGACATGGCTTCCAACCTGAGCCTAAAACCAATACGCAGAGGAGCGTTCTTTCCTGTACTGAACTTGGAGCGCACTGAAACAAATACTCTGCAAACCTCCCACCGAACTGCAAACCCAACAATGCTTCTAGCCAAGGCATAAAACTCGACATCGTTCTGTATAAGATGCCTGCCATTCCAAGTACCTGCAAACATTAACGATTGCTGCAGAGCCATGAATGCACCTAGGAGGATGGACCTTCGCCAGCCCAAGTCACATGAGCCGAAGTGACAGAGGAAACTTCTCCCATGCGCAAAGATCCTTGCATATGCTAAAGAGGTGCGCTGTCTCGATGGGTTTCCAAAGGAGTGACACGTGCTCTTTGCGGTGGTCGGAAAGAGGGACGGATGTCGTCAGAGTTATCACCCGCATCCGGCCAATAGATTGTATTTGTTATTTTCCTTCAACAATTTCAATTTCCAATGGCCCATGTCCCAATAGCTTCTCATTTCTCCTCTATGGGTTTGATCAACTTCTTCTTATCATGTGTACGATGTGTTTATAAACTAAGGAAAGTATTTCTTGACAAGTCTGAATGAAATTGATTATGTATATTTTTTATTATTTTTATAGGTATTGTTTAAAAATTTTACTTATTTTATTTAGAAAATAAAAAAATTATAATAATAAAGTAGTAAGAAGAACTGACAATCATACATATATGAGGAAAATGTAAAAGGACAGGCATGTAAACAACAAAGCACGATCATGCCTTCCAATCACTCAATGTTGTTCCTACACATTTTGAGTTACCTATTTTGCAATATTATTATCAATTATTTTGGTTTAAACTTTCCAATCAGAATTACTTATTTTGCAATATTATTATCAATTATCTTGGTTTAAAAAATACTTTAAGTTGAATATTCACATATACCCTTCCACTTTTACTATCTTTCCTTTTATTTATCTTTAAACAAAAGATTCTATTAATCTTATTCTTGAGGTGGTTAGTCCAAACATTTATGTTTTTCTTACAATGAGAAAATGAAATGTTGGTGTCTATTTTTGTTTCATTACTAAGTTTGGAAACAATATTTATTTCAATGAAAAAACACATATTACAAACACTATAAGGCAACTAAAAAAGTCAAGTTGTCACAAAGTTCTACTCAAAATACAACAAACCTTTGAAGTTTGTTTTCAACATTGTTCATTCATAAGACTCCACATCTATGTTTAATACCACAAATCCATTTTATACCAAAAAAATAATTTAAAGTTGTCTCAATGGTCCCTTATCAACTCATGTGATACTTAATACAAGGTTGAACTTATTAAACTTTTAAGCTCAAACTAGAGGAGATTAAAAACCGTTTTTCCAAGTGATATTTTCCTCTTAATTTGTTCTCTCTTTACTTGAAATAGACTTGTCTCAATCCTCTCTCATCTACCCATATCATAGTCAATACAAGGTTGAACCTATCTTTAAGCTATCCAACTAAGCTATCCAACTAGAAGGGATAACAAAACCACAACCTTGCCTCCGTTTAGATTTTTCTCCTTGTTTGAGATCTCAACCTTTTTAAAATGGACAAGCAAAATTTCAGTATAAAGAAATATAATTTAACATGTGATTAATAAATACATATATAAATTCAATCTACTAAAGGATATTTACTACACATCTTACCACTAACACCTCCTTCTTCATAACTTCAATGTTATCCAAGCCTCGCTAAGATATTCATTTTCTTCTAATATGTTGTATTGGATATTCATTTTCTTCTAATATGTTGTATTGGGGATAACACTATCCACCCAAAAATGCATCATGGAATCCTGCTTGGGGGTGGTGTGAATAGTTTTTATATTGTATTGGGTAGACTATATGTATAAATCTTTTTTATTTTTTTGTGTCTTAAATATGGATTATATATACATTATTATGTCATTTTTATGTATTCAGCATCATTACAAGTCTTTAAGTGTTAGGGTTAACCTTGACTTGAGAATGAATCAAAGTTGGTTTAGGTCTAGCACATGGTTTTGTGCACATGATTTGTTGTAGCTAATGGTATTGTCCCGTGATATTAC
Organism: Pseudotsuga menziesii; assembly: GCA_001517045.1. Taxonomy (NCBI): domain Eukaryota; kingdom Viridiplantae; phylum Streptophyta; class Pinopsida; order Pinales; family Pinaceae; genus Pseudotsuga; species Pseudotsuga menziesii. The sequence continues at coordinate 135,115 of LPNX011027294.1, read as the reverse complement.
ATGTGAAAAGCTTTTATAAGACTTGAGGAGGCTCCATTTTAAAATGGCATGGAAATATCCAATTTTAATGTTGGCTTTTTCGGGTATGGATTTCCAAAACCTGCCGAAAAAGAAACCGTGTTGAGGTGCGTTGAGCACCTTGTGATTGCTATTGAAGGAGTAGCCCAGTTGAGGACTGAACCCTGCTGTCTGAAAGAGATATGGTTCGTGTGTGCCGGTGATCTGTGAGAAAACGCTGAAGTGAGGAGGTCTCCGTCAAGCCCTAGTAAAGAAACCGTTTGCGTGGAAAATGGTAAGACTAGAAGCTATAAAGCACTCACAAAGATCATTAGCATGAAGACTGGCTACAGTAGAAAAAACATAAAATTAAGCGAAGACAGTTTCACATTTTTCTTGATTCTTTAAGATATGAAGGGCTTCACATTAAGATGGGAGATATGAAGGGCTTCACTTGGATTCTTTAAGATATGAAGGGCTTCACATCACCACATACTTGAAAAAGTGAATCCTTTATGATATGAAGGGCATCACATTAAGATGGGAGATAAAAAGATTTTTTTGTTTTTAATCACGTCACTTTAAACAGCATTTTAAAAGGAGGAAGTAGTTTAAGGTGTAATTATTTACTTCTTTTAGAAGTGAATACAGATTATTTTTAAGAAAAAAAAAAGTGGTGGCTATGTGAATAAATGGGGAAGTTTCATTACTATTAAGACATTTGTTGAAAGAATGTGAGGTGAGCCTCATGTATGGCAGTGTTATGTTTAAGTGATATCATGGTAACAATATGGGTAGGGCAAGCACATGGTTGTAAATTGGTAATATGAAAATTTTACACATGAGAAATATGATATTTATTTAAAAAATATGTTGTACTTGGTGTTTTGAACTAAATGCAGGGTGCATGTTTGGTGGTACTCAACACTTCAATAATATTTTGTGGTCTTTGTGAAACTTAGCTATAGGCAAGTTTGGATTTCCTTGGGTGCTAGAAGCACAAGGTATCTCTCTTATGTGCAAAGAAGGGTTGTTGCATCAAGTTGTGGAATGAGCCACTGGGATACGTACGAGGGTGGAAGGTGTACTTGTAACCTTGCTTGATGTGGATTGGAGAGGTTGAGTCTTCAATTGCGGGAGGAATGTGATTCTGAGTTGTGGGACAAAGATTGATGAATCATGTATGCGAAGAGAATTCCTAGAGAATTGGTGGTTACAACAGCTAAGGATCCATGTAATCCAGCAAATGGATTTTTCTTTATATGGACATCAATGTCATGGTTGGATGCAGGTACAAAATGAAGATGGTAGATGATGAGCAAGAAAGAGAGCATGGAAAAGCGAGAGGATGAAGCAACTGATGGTGATAGTGTTGTCCCCATGAAGATACATGAAAAACAAAAAATAATGGAGCAATTTGCATGTAAAAGGGCATATGGCTGTAAGACGTGGTAAGTCATTCATACCCCTGGTAACTCACCAATAAAGTTAGGAGATAGACCTAGGTGATAAGGAGGTGTATGTGGAACTTCTCAATAAAAATTTGTGGGCGCTTGGTGATTACTCCAAATCAAGGTTAAAGGGGGGATTATTAGGGTTAACCATGACTTAAGAATGAGTCAAAGGTGGTTTAGGTCTAGCATTTGGTTTTGGGCACATGGTTTGTTGTAGCCCATGGTATTACATGTAAAGAAGCTTTTATAAGGCTTGAGGAGGCTCCATTGTAAATTGGCCTTGAGGTGAGTGGTGGCTAGCTCACTTGGCCTGGTTTTCCCAGAGTAATGAAGACCTTTCATTGGTGATGGTTTTTCCCTACATAGGGTTTCCAATGTAAATTTGTGTCTCTTTGTTGCTTATGTATTAATTTTTTCTCTTGCATATTATTGTATTGTGCTCGTTTTAGTCCTAAGAATAACTTGGAAAGTGGCTTAGTGACCGAGTGACTTCTGTTGAAAACATCTTATTAGCAATTACATTCTTTAACCTCGCTGTGACTGTGTAACCTATACACTATATTGTGTATATTGTTGTATTCAAACAAATATATACTATAACCACCATTTACTACTTATACCATAACATTTTACAACTTGTATCAAATGTCAAAATTACATTTTACTAAATAGGTTAATCTTTATAGATGACCAGCATTAAAAAGATTAAGTCATATTTAACGTTGAAAATGGTCCATAACAAAAAAATTTCAACATCAAATTCCAACCTTGCTCACCACCACGTCATTATAATACTCGCAATATTATCCAAATATTAAATACCGAGAAAACTACACATAGATTATGAGTGGGTCTATAATTAGACTTCTATAAGTACTTTGGGCTCACTAGTATGTCTCCAATAAAATTGTATTTATAACCTACAACTACTTTGCATCACCTTCTTGTGCATCGTATCCACTTCCCAATTGGAAACATTCAATAGCTCCTTTCCTAAATCCATTCTAAGACTCTCACCAATATCCAAATCTTGAACACCATATATATATACATATATATAAGTTTAATTAATTTGATTATTTATATGAGGGTTTATGTAAAAAATGGTTTCCACAAGTATTATAGATTTTTGAAATGTGTCTCCATCACCAATATACATAACAAAAGTGTGTTTTTGTTGCTCAACCTAGCAGTAGGCCTATGATTAGGATTATAAAAAGTATATGCATTATACAATCCATGTACATTATGTCGCTAGTGAAAAATAACTAGTATGTGTTATGTCNTACTTGCAAATAATGTTTCACCAACCTACTAGTTCCCTAGGTTGAGATGGAGACATAAATTTTGTAATAAGGGGATATGGGACCCAAAAGGACTTTAGTTTAACATATTCAGATTTAAATGGGTCACATAAATGATAAATGGTAGGACAGTAAGGTGGCATGGGTTCATGAAGACACTTGGAAGCTTGTGGAGCCTTTGGATGACTAGATTCCCCACACACTTGGAATGATCTTCATCCAAATTCGAACACATGGGTAATGTAATGTTATTGGAGGGTGATGTGGTGTCAAATAGAATATAATGAGCCAAGAAACTCGAATAGGTAAAGGAGATTAACTCCCATGGAAGTGGAAGAGACTAGAAGACAAGGTGTGCCACTTAGAAGGAGATTCCATGCACTCTATGACAACAAATGATGAAAGATTCTATGACAAGCATGAAAAATTCAGACCTGATTGCAGGCATATGACAAATTTGACATGACATGGCTATAAATAGCCACCAATATGTCAAATTTTGGAGTTAGAGGAAACCATTCGAATTGGGGAAAGAATTGGAGGATGAAGAGGAAGAGAAGTGTCATGAGAGTTACTAATCCATTAAGATGAGTTGGAGGAATCCCATGGAGGGAAATTCGACCTTAGGAGGCCTCATGAAGTTAATAAAAGGATTTCATGAGGTTTGAAAATGGATTTTGATCATTTTTTAATTGGACTTTGGCATTTTGGAGATATTTTGCTTGTCCATTGCACGGTGGGTGTTCACTCTCCCTGCTTGTGAGCCAATTTCGAGGGAGTTGGATTCCTTTCCAAGTTGGTTGATGAAGAGGCTATTTAGAACTCTCATTGGAGCTTAATGAAGTATTTTTATTTTTAGGTTGAAGGTCCATACAATCATATTCTCATCTATTCCCCTATTCTCTCGTTCCTTCTTCTCCATTCCCCCACACTCTCATGTTGAGGGTGCACTTGTTGGAGTGGTGCTTGCACTTTTATGAGTATATTTAATTCCCAAGCTGTGAAATATGATATATGGATTTGTAATATCATTTACATATTCTCTGTAAGTCGAACTATGAAAAATACATGTATGAAAGGCTTGCATTCCCATGTTCTTGAATGACTAGTTTTCATGTGTTTGGCTTCCATTTTGGAAAGAGTTGTATAACATATTTGTATGAGGAAATTTATATGAGTTTGATGATGTTGGGTAAGCCATATATTATTTAATTCTATTTAATTTCATGCACATATTCTATGTAGCTCGAAATCCAAGAAACTCCCGTTTGAAAAGCTTGCATTCTCATGCCATCGTATCACTAGTTTTCATGGATTTTAACTTCCATCCCGAAGTAGTTTTATACCATATTTGTATGAGGGATATTCTCTGAGTTCGATGATTTTTTTATAGCCATATATGATTTATTACTCTGTAATTTTGTTTCCATATTCTATGTGGCTCGAAATCCAAGAAACTCATGTGTGAAAAGCTTGCATTCCCATGCCATTGAATCACTAGTTTACATGACTTTGGCTTCAATCTTGAAGGAGTCTTGTATAATATTTGTATGAGGGTTTTACTTTGAGTTTTATGTTTTTGGGGAAAAAAATTATTCTATATATTACCACCATGTTTTATATTACTCTTAGAACAACATATTCTACTTTTCATGTGTCAAAGTTGAGCTAATAATGTAATTTCCCTTTAGCAATTTCCATGAAAGTTACCCTGCAAATGTTGCAAATAATAATCTGTTTGTAGAACTTCATAACCATTATTAAGGAAATCCATTGATATCTGATACTCATTCCCATACTCTATTCTGAAATTTGGGAGGGTCGTACTTGAGTTACAGAGTTAGTTTGGCCTTTCGAACACAATTTCCTAGTAAAATTGCATTGTTTCTCCTTAGCCCCAAACCAAGATCCAAAGGCCTAAAGTATGATAAAAAGTGTCCATAGACCATGTTTTTATGTTTTCATTCTCTCCATACCCTTACATTTAAAATTCGATACCATTTGGAGTCAGTTGGAACTCCCTACAGTCTTGACTAGGAAAGCTCGAAAATTGCTTGAATTGCACTTTTATCCAAAAATCCTAGTAGGGAAATTATAGTGGTATTAGAGCATGGTCCTTGCACCCGTTCATTAAGAAAATCCATTCAATAAAAGGTTGCAGTCATGTCTTACTATTATGAACACTCCTCCGAAGATGGTTATGAGCAATATGAAGAAGAATGTGAATGGTATGAGGAAGAGTTGCCATCTTGCATCACTTATTGCAATTTCATAAGGGATGAGGGTTATTCTTATGACCTTATTTATTATGAATATGTATGTGCCAAACCACCATGAGCTACTCCTATGGATGAAATAGAAATATTGAGAGAAACATGTAAATCTTTACCCCAACAATATCAACCATATCTTAATGTGATGGGAGAGGAATCTAAGTCCTACCCTTTTGAAGACTTTTCTGAGTGGGTGTTTGGATATAGGCCTAATAGGTCATAGGTTGAATCATTAAAGAAAAATCAGCCTACTTGTGAAAATAGAAAATATTTATCCTTCCCTATAAATGAGGAAACTATAAACACTTATAAGGACATCATGTGGAAGAAGATTTGTTCTAAAGGAGATGAAAAGAGCTTAGATACACCATTAAAAGAAGAGGGGCAGAGATTCATGAAGTGGAGCATCAATCACCTTGAGGTGATTCCAGAGAAGAACATGAAGAGAAAGGTGAAGAAAAGCACACAATCCTTACTGATGGGGGTTTCGCAAATCAAAGAGAATCTATTGATGGGTCATTGAACTATGAAGGATTACCTACTGATGGGTGCTCACAACTCTATGTTGGTGACATAGAGATCAGAATTGAAATTGTTGTTGCAAGCCAAATTTCTCATGAGCATTAATATGAATACCTTGTGGCAGATAACGAATAACCAATATCAACTTCCCCATCACCACTTGAGCTTCAAGTTGTTAATCTAACTAAGAAGAAAGAAGAAGAGAGCGTTCCTAAACAATAACCTCTTTGTCCTAAAGGGTCATTGTGGATGGATGAAAAGAATATTCAAGAGGTCCTAAATACTCTCCATGGCACATATTATTTGGTCTCAAAAATTTGTTGGAGCATGGAGGAGAAATATTCCATGGGGGACATTGAGAAAATATAGAAGGCAATATCCGACATCAAAGTTAATATTTTGAATTTGATTTCTGATAGAGATTATTTAATTTATATTTTTGGTTTGTATCATGGACTAACCTTGAAGGATGTATAAGATAATGAAAATCTCTCAAATGAGTTGGAGTCTACCCAAAATGCACTCCAAAAATCTATGCTGTAGATTGATCAACTTCAAGAGAGGTTGCAAGGGTCCGTTACACCCTCCTACATATCAAATAGTCATTCAATGACTGAAATAATTTATGTTACAAAGGAGAAACCTCATGTGATTATGGAACATAAGGTACATGTTGATATGCAGGTTCTTGGAGAGGCTACATTCCAACAAGAAGGAAACCAAACACTTGTTCTTGATAAGATGGATTATGAGTTTCCTCTTGGTGAGAGTTGTAGAGCCTCGGAGGAGGCACATGATCTCACAAAAATTGGACCAGCCAATGAAGGAGAAGAAGCATTCAAAAGTTTGATAGGTAAAAGTTGAAAAGAGGTAATATTGGTTCACAATTATTCACTCCCTACTTCATTGTCAACCACACCAACTAAGGATGATAATTGGGTGAAAGGTTTCTTTTTTATGGTGCAACATGAAGAGTATGTAACTTATATCTATCCCTTTTATGATGACATGACTAGAGAACCATATTATTTACATTTTTAACAACATCCTTTGTTACATTACTATGATACACATCTACATGGATGTGTTTATGATATTCACTTGAGTCACTTGGAGATTAGTGATTTTCCTTGCTTCTTAATTAATCCATTTGATGTTGAAGGAACTTCATCCCACACTTGGGTGCCCACACTTGGGTGAAGAGATATATGATTGAAGAACATTATTATTGGTATAAACATACTTTGTTATTTCATGATGATATACATATTCATGGGTGTATTGATGATACTTCTTTGACTCACTTGAAGACACATGTTTTCTTTGCTCCTTATTTGGTTCATATTTTAGTGAAGGTTATTCATTCACTTATTGCATAAAATAACACATGTTTGATTATTATTTTGATGCATCTTACATTATTTTGGAGCAATGTTATAGGACATGGGATCCTCACCTCTGTCATTGCAGATGATTTGGTATAATACTTGATGCTTGTGTGTATGGGCCTCATGATGATCTACTTACTTGGATGTCCAATAAATTCCATGATCATTTTATGAGGGGCCTTCTTGATGTACAATTGTATGATGTAGTTATGTACTTTAATGATATATCTTTTGTACTCATGATGTTTGGAAGGGTGCAATACAAGCAATGAGATCCAGGTATTACTTGGTTTCAATTTTGAGGGCAACCAAAAGTAGGGGATATTGAGTCACCACGTTGTGACTTAAGACATTATGCACATGCCGACATATGCATAGATCTCGATGATGCTTTCTCAAAAATTCATCTACTGATTACAATATAACATCATGCATTTAATCAATATTTTGTCATCATACAGTAAGCAAATAACAACCATTCACATAAACATTCACAGCATCAATCATCCATTCAAACACAAGGGATAACGTGGAAACCCATCTGGGAAAAACCACCAAGGTGCTCTTCATCTGGCATGAGAAAATGATATAGAACCTTGCAGTCTACAGGATGTAGACTTATCTTATGATATGTCTTTATGACTCAGACTTCTGGTTCTCATGCTCTCTAGTCTGTTCTTCTACCCTACTTCTACTCCTAGCAGTCTGCACACATAGCAACCATATCCACAACTCAGCAACCTCCTATCGCTATGAGACTCTTCCTGAGTCTTCTCTTCTTCTAATCTCTACAAAATTATAGAAAACAACGTCCTTCACTATGGACCACCAATGAATAGTCAAAACAATAACTATTAATCACCAACCCTTATACAGAACGGGTTCTCCCTATTTATAACTTCTTTTAGACCATGTAGGGTTGACTACACATTGCTTAACGGTTACAAGTCGTGATCAGTCGTAAAAAATGGTTATAGGCTGTCAGGGTCTGACATAAGGCACTATCGGCTTGACTTACAAATATTCCCTTGTATGTGTGGTGCCACCTTAAACGACCATGATCTACACCTATCGTCTTCCATCCATTATCACCTACACATCCATGCGCTCGCCTTTCCTTTGTCGCACACATCTTCATTCTTCCTGCGCTGGTCCTTTGCTTCCTTTGCTACCTTCTTTTCTTTCTGTCGCACGCGTGGCGCACCTTCTTTTGCTTGCATGTGAAATTCTTCCTTGTGCTCCTTTCCCAGGTCAACAGGTCCCCGACACTCACATGTGGCTCATCCTGAGCCACTTAAGGAAAAGGTATATCTCTACAAAACTGGTCTTGCTACAAAATTTTATTTCCTTGCAAAATTTTAAGTTTTCCTGGAATATCCCCACAGGAGGACAAACATTGTCCTGGAATTCCTTCACCATCTGTTGAACCTTATCTACTTCCTCTCCAATTTCTTCTGCTTGCATGACCAACTATTCAACATGGTCGAAACAAACATGTTCCAACGGTCCTACATCTATTGATTGTATTATGCCTTGAAGTTTTTGCTGCATAGGCTAAATAAGGCCTGTGAGCTGCTCGATTTCTGACTGATGTGTCTCTATCTTAGATTCCCTAGCCTACTCTCGTTCATGAAGGGTCTGCACTTCTTGCTATAGTCTCCTGATCTTTTCATTTTTGGTGACCTTCTCCTGGAGGGGCAGCTTCTTCATTTCCACCTTTGCAGCACTGATTTTCTCATCTGCCTCTCACATGCTCTACCTAATTTTATTAGTTGTTTCATCTTCGAGCAACGCTCCCAAAATGGTAGTGACAACATATGCGGCCTTTGCGCAGAGTGCTTTGCCTTCTTTGATTTTCTCAGTAGCTTCAGATGTTGCTCTTCTTCTTTCCTCAAGCACCTCTGGGGGTGTGCTTGGCATCTGTTTGGCTTGCAGCTCTTCCACTTGTTGTCAAAGATCCCACGTGATATTTTCTACCCTAATTACTTTAGCGATGGAGTCCTCATCTTCTGGTCCTGCCTCTGGAGGGAATGATGCAATGGCATTCCTGATAGAGTTCGCTAATGTGAGGTGGCTTTGTTCATGCACTAATATTTTCTGTTCTCTTTCAGCAAGAAGGGTGATGTGCACCTGAAGTTCTTGCTCTTTCTCCTTCAATAGGGCCTTGTGCAACTTTTCCTTTTGTTGTTGTTTTGTTTCCTGATAAGCAACAACATTTTACCTCAGCCAAATTTCGGATGTGGACGCTTGCTGAATTTCATAGACTTCATTCAAGGCTAGCTTGGAAAATTCTATCTGCGTAATGTTGTCACCATGACCTTCACTTGTCTTTGCTTCTACCTCTAGTTCCTACCTCTGAATCACCACTTTGATTGGCGGCACCAATTATGGTGTAACTAGTGGAATACTAGGATCAACTCCATATGTCTTGGCCTCCATAGTGGCTTTGACATCCCGCATGGCCTCTATCAACTTATTGAGATGGCCCTCGACTTGGGTAGCAATGTTTAATTGTTGCATCCTCAGACTAGTGAGGTTATCTTGCGTGACCTTAGAAATAACATCGGCAAGTTCCTGCACATCATCTTCAGTCAATGTGTTTGTGTTTGCTATTCTGTCGGCTTTCTACTTCTTGTAGGAAGAGTGGCCCTCTTCTTTTCGTGGGTGCATCTATGTTTGCGCATGCTCTTGAATTGGTGGGCGCTTTAATGCATGATTGGCTGAGCCATCATTATCATCATCATCCTCATCGTTTTATTGCGACTGATCATATTGATTGTCTTCGCCTTCATGCTCTTCACTATGAACTTGGTGAAGTGGTGGTTCCTCTGCATCCTGCTCTTTGGGAAGTGGCTCTACCAGTGGGCCGCACCATTCCTCTAGCCAAAGGTTGATAATTTCATCCATGTCCTCATTTGTCACCATGAATTCCACATGGTGCACTAGTTTTATCAGGTCCCTTGTTGGCTCTAGGATTATATTATGTGCTTTAGCTTGAAACTTGATAAATGCTGCGTACCTGTGCATCGTCGTAGCGTGGATTCTGTGGGATTAGCAGACAACATCATGCAACACCTCTACATGTAAAAAGAGTGCAATGTTTTTATCCTTCTGCCGATTGTTTTCCACCTTATCTTCCCACAAATTTTGGTACTTTGCACCGAGGAAAAGTAGTGGGATATCCATCTACACGTATTCCAGTGGGTTACCCCACAAAGTGAATGAAAGTAAGATCAACAGCCAGGAATAGTGGAATTTGTAGGTGGCCTTGTTCTGGTCCTACATCGCATCGTCTATGAGTTCATTCAACAGGTACCGCAACCAATTGAATACTCCCCCTATCGCACATAAATCTACAAGTTCCACCACCGCTGTCAAACATTAATTGGGTCTCATCTTGTGGAGCAACTTACAAGATAAGATATTTGCACTGACGCACACACTCCTATCTTGGATGGGGCCAATCAAGAAGCCCTGCCCTACTCATTGAAGGTTATACTTTCACTTGATAGGGCTATTTCCTTGCTTGGTCAAATATGGTGCAGAATCGTCGCCTTCGTTTGGGAGGATAGTGATCCTTGAAATTAACTCGGCGTCGATCGGATATGGCCGATCCAGCCACATGCATCCTCTGTGAAAGCATACCAGTAACTGCTTCTGTAAGTGTTGAATTATACGCTACAACCGAAGTGAGGCATAAATAGCATGTTTGTCACACCTACGCGGGCAAGTCCCTTGGCCCACTCCATTGGCCTGAGCATCTGGCCATCACTTATGGTGGAATGGTCCACGATCAAGCAGTCTGTTATCTGCAATCCTTCCTACTGTCAAGTGTCAAAGTACTAGAACCAAAATCTAGCCAAATCAGGTAGGATATCCTTTAGCAAGGGGACGTCATTAGGAATTCGCAGCGCTACCAGAGTAGTCACCACCTTCTTTGGGAGAGCCCCCTCCTCTACATCAGTTCTCCTTGGCAGAATGTAGTGTGGGAAATTTGGATCAACTCACTCTACTTCCAGCCTTCTTCATGGTAGTGAGTCTTCTTCCATAACATCCTCTGCTTCTTCTCCAACAGGTTCCTCTCCTTGCTCATTCGTGGCAGCCGTAGCCTTGCGTTTTCTCTACTGCAGTGGCGGTGGTCCGGATGCCTCTCCCGGTTGCTTCTCGCTTGGCTACCTCGACTCTCGGACAGGTGTTGTAGCTGCTTGTTGTGGTCCTGGAGTAATTGTCGTTCTATGAGTTGGGTTAGGTATAACACATGAACCAGGGTTTGGAATGGTAGCATGACCAACCCCACGAACCGGTTGTCTACACGTTTTTTCCATGGGGTAAATATCTAGTTTGTGCTACTGTTGCTGTACCTCAGTCAACTGTATTTCTTCTTCCTCATCAATGGGGCAACCAAAGACAATGGTTGCATTTAATACCTCACTCTCACTGGGGATGTTAATTACCATGGACGTTGACTTACTTGAACAATGATGCAGGGTTTATCTTTCTAATCATATAGCTCTGGTTCTCTCAGTTCTTACTGTGCTTAAAAGACTACTTGGTGAGGAAGACGAATATTTATATGCCCCTCTTCATCCTACAATCATCCTTTGATGGGAGGTCTAGGTCTAATCAATCTCCTACATTTCTTCTGCCAACACATTCTTCATTAACTTCTACACTTGCTTTATGGGCTGTACCTATCATCATAGTTATGGTAGTTATGCCGAGGACGAGTGATGGGACCAAAAAGCACACCACCCTTTTCCTCATCTTGCGTCAATTAATGTCACTTAGCTGTCACATCTATCACAATATTTGTCAAAGATCCATAGTTTAATGTCAGCTAGCTTGTCATTTCTGCTTTTTGTATCCTTTTTCCACTTTTTACTTTGTTCCGTGCACTTGTCTCTTTTTCTTGCACTTCTACACTGCTTCTGTCTCAACCTTGCGACATAATAGGTTATGTCCTTTGGCCTCTCATCTTTTTTTTTCATGATTCTAACTCGGGATGTTATGCATGTCATAGTACGTCTCCAAGCGAATGTCGTTCACCATACCCGTGACATAGGTACCATCTGGATTCTAGTGTTTTACTGCGCCCGCATCAATGATATGTATGATTCTATATGATCCTAGCCAATGTCCCTTCAACTTGTCCGGGTGCTTGAATACTTTGCTGTCATACAGTAAGACAAGTCCTCCTTCTTCGAATGAATTAACCCTGATAGTCGATCATGCCATGCCTTTTTTCGCTGCTTACTTGGTTTAGCATCTAGTCGTAGGGGTATTTTCATCTCCCCTGTCTCCCACTATTCCCCTCATATATTAGAATTTGGTAGGGAATATGTCTTGATACTCATGCAGTAGATCCATGATCTTTGCGATTGCTTCCTCATCCCAACATTCTCCGATATTAGCGAACTTTGTGTTCTCTGGTGATCTGATATTTACTTTCTTGATTTTTAAGGGCTAGAGGAACTGGTCACTTGAAGTGCCACTTCCTTTTACTTCTCATTTTCCCTCTAATTCTGGTATGTTGATGTTAGTCAAATCATCATCTAGGTCTCTAGTTAGATTGTAGCATGCCATCCACTGTTGAATGGTTGCACTGCATTGGTGAGAATTAGCCTCTTTGATAGGGATCTCAGCAATTATCTTATCCTTTACCGCTTGAAGTGCATCATCAATTGCAGGGTGCTTGTCAACAAATTCAAATGTATGCGCGAACTTCTTAGTGGGTCTTTCCCAATATTGGGTTTCTCCAAACCTGAATTCCATCAACCTTCTACACTGTGGCCAGTCCATTATAGACTTCTTGTACACACCCCACCATCTAGTGGGCGTAGCTTTTAGCGCATGATTGAGCACGAAAAATAACTACAATTCTATTACGAGTTCTTCAAATCTATTTAAGAAAGTTGCAAGGTTAGATAAAACCTCATAGGTGGGTAGCTCTCTTGGCTCATTTTCCACCTGTCACACATACCTTGTAACTCTTGCACACCTTCTCATAGAGACTTTGTGTAATCTATTTTTCCAACCCTCTAAAGCCTCTCCCGAGTCAGATGTGCAGGAACTAGCACTTTTCAGCTTAGGTTTCCATCTACTGTCAGATTGATATTCTTCCCGCATAGTCGTGACATTGTATATCTGGTTGAGATAGTCACCCTGTCCCTCATTATAGACATGATCGATGTATCTATGTCCCTTTAATGGATTGAGGGGTGATACTACCCTCATTTCTTCATCTTCGAATGAGAGAATCCTTTTCTTGAAATTTATGATGGTCTGATTGTCTTTGGCCCAATCTATTCCCAACAGAACATAGTATGGGATCATGTCATCAACAATGTTAATGAATTCAAAGTATGCCAATGTGCACAACGCTTCGACATCAACGGAGACATTGCTCAACCGACTAATGGGTAGGACCTTCGCCGGATTGGAAAGTCACAATTGGACAAGAGACCAGTCCAAGCGCGAATTTCCCATACTTTCCCAAGTTTGTCGCATCAAAATATTGACGTCTAAGCCCAGATCCAAGATGATATAATCCATGTCGTAGTCACCAATCTGCGTAGTAATCCTCAACTCGTGGCTAGTTTTAAATTTATTTCTTACTTGGTTAAATTTATTTTCAGGTCATGGCTCTATAGGTATCTCTTCTATCATTGCTTGTAGTTCTGTAATAGCATATTTATCTTGCATTAGCGTCAAACAACTTGACAGAAAGGTTTTTATATTACTAACCTTTGGTGGGACCTTCTTCCGGAATATGCATTGAAAGAATTCAGGAATTTCCTTGACTTCTATAGATGTCGATGGTACTTCTGGGTCTATGAATTCTGATTGTACGTCCAAGAATACTTCCTTCTATTTTTGGATGTTCAGTGGCTCCTTTTTATGTGCCACTGGCCTCACTTGTGGTTGCAGTTTTTCTTGCGGTTTATCCTGATCTGCTCCGGTCGTCACACCTCCTCGTGTCCCTTATAGTATGAACATGTCTTCGCAGGTTCTAAAAAATATTTGGCATAGTGACCCAGTCATCCACAGTTATAGCACATAACTTGACCTCTTCCTTTACCAAATCCTCCTCCGCCACCTCTTCCTCTGAAGTTTTTGCCACCCCTTCCCTACAAGTGTGGTTGCTGTGGTGGGTACTGGTTCTACTAGTAGTGTGGTTGATAGTGGTTTTGTTTTGAGTATGGCTGCTGAGGTGCGTACTGCAATTGGAACTGATTAGGTGGGAACTGCGCAAGATGATACGAGGCTTGTGCCTATTGATTCTGAGAGAGCCCTTCGTTTGTCATTAAGTAGGTGTCGACAGTCTTTTCCTTCAAGGGATGATATGCTCTGCAATGTTTCTCATCATGTCCTACTGATTTACAAGATTTACAAAAGAGGTTTGCAAAAGTACTTACAAATTTTTTCAAATATAAACACTCTTCGTCACAATGGCCTCTTAACTGGAATATGCGACACCATGGTAGCCAATGGCCATTTAATGGGCTTGGCACACGTAACGCGACATAGTTCATGAAGGTCAAGCATTTATCCTTAGTGTGTTCATTCGTTCTACATTTTGTGCACCACAAATATTCTTGTGCTTCCTTACTTTTCTTGATATATGGAAGTTCTATCATCATATTGACCAGCTTCGAATGAATCTGTACCATCCTTGTGGCATTGTCGCCAATGGGCGAGGCCTCTAACTTCATTGCCAGTTCTAGTGCTTCTGTTTGTAATTCAATCTTCTGCTGCATTAACAGCCCTCGGATGTGTGGTAACATCGCAGCAATAAACCACTCTTTATGCTATACATCTGACATTTGGAAGCTTACCTTGGACATCAGTGTTTTAAACCGTTGGTCAAAGTCCCATACCATTTTTGTCGGTGCTTGTTTGATTTATTTGATCTCGGTAATATACTGCTACTCCAATTTAGGTTTTATGAACTCAGAGATCATTGCGGCTCGAATCTCTTTAAGGGTGTTTTGCAGTGTTCTGATTGGTGCGGCACAAAACTTCATGAACCAATCCAGCGCATGACCCCTCAAGGTCGTGATCATTTGCACCTTCTTTATGTCTGCATTATGGACTAAACGCACCATCCAAATAGCTTTACAGAGGTACCAATGCTGCTGTAGGTATTCTGTTCCATGTCCATTGAATGTGAGTAACCGGACATCCATCACAACCATTGAATTGGCATCGGGGTTTTCTAGGACAGGAATCAAAGGGGGTGTACCTTCATGGTACCTTCTCGTGCACTAGTCATAGGGATAACACTATTCGTATTAGCAGTCCTTTCTGGGGATGAAGCTCTAGATCTTAACTCTGGTGATATTGATGGTGTTATGTAGTTGCGTCCTGACCTCAATGTCTCCAAAAAATCCTTAGAATGTTCTGGTCCTTTCGAAATCGGGCTATAGTCCTCCTCTTTGTCGCAAGACCCTTTGTCTTCGTACGATCGAAGTTCGTGTTCACTCCCCTCGAACATACTAGGATTCCGTCTTCCCTTTTCACTTTTCCTTCTCTTTCCTAATCTGAATATTCTTCCACTCCTTAGGATTCCAACTTTTATTTCAGGTTATGTGCTTCCAGGGAACATTTCAACTCACCCTTTCCTAGCTTCTCAATAGGTCATCTACGACATAGCCTCCTTCTCAGGCATGCAACTCAACTACTCGGCTGCAAAATACCCTTCTCATAGGAAAGCATTTTTATCCATGTACTGATACATAACAAGTATCTTCTTTGGGGTCCTTGGAAAAAAATTCTTTCAACTTCACCATATGAGGTTATAGTATCTACTGCAAACTCATTAATATATCCTTGCAATATACTGTCAACCCAAAAATCAACAACTCTAGAAATGGTGTTACTTACAGTGGTTACCTCATGAACCAACCAATCACTCCACTCGACGGTCTCTCTTCTCTGGAATTTTTTCTGCTTAGTCACCAATATTGATAATTATTCTTGCAATATAATGGGAAATTTCATGAAGAATATCTTGTGAATATCATAATATATATGTTTGTCTACCCAGTTTTCTGCGCTCAACCGTGTCCCTGTGCTCTCCTCTTGCCCGAATTCTAGTGTTTTAGAAGCCATCCAATATTCTATCTCGTTCTTCATCGGGTACGATAATATTTTCCTCGTTTTGATCAATAGGGTCCCGAAAATGAAACCATTTGTTGGCCACTTTTCCTAACTTGCGCGACCCAGGTTCTGTGCAGCCCATCAACCCAACAAACACTCGAGATACCAGCTCGATAGAGCAATACTTATCGGCAATGCCTATAGAGAAGGCACAGTCCCACCCAAGATATCTCTTCGATGGGTAACCGTCAGAACCATGTTTCCACGATTGGCGAGGGGTTATAGTCCCTTGGCGTGTGGCCAAGGCGCTCGATGAAGGCAATGGGATGGATGGATGATGGAGTCAGTCTTGTGCATTTGCGCACAACTATATGTCAGCATGCGCAACCTAACCTTGTTCTCAACCTCACAACTGGAGCAACTTGTGCGGTGCAGTTGACTCATACTAATAGACCTTCTATGACTTACGTTGTGACTTAAGACATTACGCATAGGATGACATATGCATAGATCTCAACGACGCTTTCTCAAACATTCATCTAGTGATTATAATATAACATCATGCATTTAATTAATATTTCATCATCATATAGTAAGAAAATAACAACCATTCACATAAACATTCATAGCATCAATCATCCATTCAAACACAAGGGATAACGTGGAAAGCCATTTAGGAAAAACCACCAAGGTGCTCTTCATCTGGCATGACAAAAGGATATAGCACCTTGCAGTCTGTAGGATGCATACTGATCTTATGATATGTCTTTATGACTCATACTTCTAGTTATCATGCTCTCTGGTATGTTCTTCTACCCTACTTCTACTCCTAGTGGTCTGCACACACAATAACCAGATCTGCAGCTCAACAACCTCCTATCGCTACGAGACTCTTCTTGAGTCTTCTCTTCTTCTAATCTCTACAAAATTACAGAAAATGGCATCCTTCACTATGGACCGCCAATGAACAGCCAAAACAATAACTATTAATCACCAACCCTTATACAAAACTGGTTCTCCCTATTTATACCTTCTTTCAGACCACATAGGGTCGATTACACACTGCTTAACGATTATAGGTCGTGATCAACCGTAAAAAATGGTTATAGGCTGTCAGGGTTTGACAAAAGGCACTATCGACCTGACTTACAAATATTCCCTCGTATGTGTGGTGACATAGGATTACGCTGCCTTAAACGGCCATGATCTGCACTTGTCGTCTTTCGGTCATTATCACCTGCGCGCCCATGCACTCGCCTTTCCTTTGTCACATGCATCTCCATTCTTCCTACGCTGGTCCTTTTATTCCTTCATGACCTTCCTTTCTTTCTATCATGCGTGCGGTGCACCTTGTTTTGCTTGAGCACAAAATTCTTCCTTGTGCTCCTTTCCGATGCCAACAGATTCCATGTACTCTATGACAACAAATCATGAAAGATTCTATGACTAGTATTGTTGGATTTTCTGTCCTACTTCCCTTCAACCCAGGTTTAGTCCCTTCTGCTTAGTGTAACAAAGCCCAATATATTGGACTGATAGAGAAAATCCTAGTTGGAAACACCTGCGACGCAAATGTAGTCTCACCCAATATATCTTTCTTATAAGTAACTGCTAGAAGGGTAAATGGATAAAGGTGGGTAACACTTTTTGGCCAAATTTGGTGATAAAAACCTGATTTTTTACTCATGTGCTAGATAGAAGCCCTAGAAACGCATATATGCCATGTGAATTTTGACTTGTATTAAAAAAGCAAATTGTAGATATTATGTTGGCTTCCCAGTGATATTTTTTTTTAAATATTATGATGTCATTTAATGTGTGACATTTTGTAT
>LPNX011027294.1:89348-117061 GCA_001517045.1 Pseudotsuga menziesii | reverse complement strand
AATATACAATTATTTATTATTTTTCGAAAGTGACCACATCTGATTTCAGCATCATTTTATACACATGTGTGTCCATCCCATCTTTTTTTTCACTGTTTTGAAAAACTGAAAAACAAAAGATACCCTTTTGAAGAGGACATGTCAATGTGTGGGTTGTGCATTTTTAGGAAATTTTTGGATGTGTATATTTTACCCTGTGGATTTTTCTTTGAGCTGCTTCGAAGTTGTTGTCTAGTTTTCTAAGTGTAAGTTTTAGAACTAATTAGAAAAAAGCCCATATGAATGCCAAAACACATGCATGATATCTCAATGGATAGAGGATTCGGTGACGAATCTATCGGTATGTACTTTGTTCAGTTGTGTGCCATGAATGGTAGGGTTTACACCCCTAGAAGACACAGAAACATTGATTTTCCTGTAAGAGTGATAAATCTCTATTTTTCAGGACCTTGATCGAGGTATTTAAATATCTCTATCAAGGTTTTATCGGAAGCTCGATCGAGGGTTTAATCAAACCCTCAATCGAGGGTTTGTTAAACCCTCGATCGAGCTTATACCTTGATCGAGGTTCGGCTTTTATAAAAAAATCATACAAAAATGTGTGGGAATGGACTTGGGCATTGATGGAATTAACGTAATTCCAACCACCCTCCTAACCTCATTTCCCACCTGAATTCCTAAACAAAATTCTATATAAACATAATACATAAACATGTTACTAATTTTATCTTTCACAATTAACTATCCTATTTGAAACAATTGTGTATTGCATTTAGATATT
Organism: Pseudotsuga menziesii; assembly: GCA_001517045.1. Classification (NCBI taxonomy): domain Eukaryota; kingdom Viridiplantae; phylum Streptophyta; class Pinopsida; order Pinales; family Pinaceae; genus Pseudotsuga; species Pseudotsuga menziesii. The sequence continues at coordinate 116,280 of LPNX011027294.1, read as the reverse complement.
GTTGTAGGTATGAAATTGGATTGTTGATCTTGATCACAATGGGAAGAAAAAAGTGTCGAAGTAAAATATCTTCTAGGAATCAAAGAAACACCGAAGAAATAAGAGAGAAAGATAGAGAAAGAAAGAGGAAAAAAATAGCAATCTTGAGAGGACAAGAAGTTGCAAATCAACCTATAATTGGAGAATTAAATGCCATTTCTAACAATATTGGTATAATTTATTTTTAAGTTATGCAATTTCATATTCATATATATCATTTCATTTTTTTAGTTATCTAATTCATATAATTTCATATTGCATAATATATTCAATTTCATAGTGTTATAGTTCATTATATATATATATATATATATATATATATATATATATGTTAAATTGCTTAGAATGTAAATATAATTTTGTAATTATAATTTTATAATTAATTCATAAACTTATATACATGTTGTATGTGCATGTAAGAATTCATATATATATATATATATGTATTCATAATTGTATGTAAATTGTATAATTTCATATTCACATATTCATATAATTTCATAAATTGCATATTCATATATTCAATTTCATAGTGTTTTAGTTCATAATTTTTATATATATACATGTTAAATTGTTTAGAATTTAATTATAATTTTGTAATTTTGTAATTAATTCATAAACTTATATACATTGTATGTGCATGTATGAATTCATATATATGTATTCATAATTTGATGTAAATTGTATAATTTCATATTTAATTTCATATTGCATATTCTTATATATTCAATATCTTAGTGTTCTAGTTCATTATATATATATATATATGTGTGTGTGTGTGTGTGTGTTAAATTATTTAGAATTTAATTATAATTTTGTAATTAATTCATAAACTTATATACATTGTGCATGTGCATATATGAATTCATATATNTTCTAAAACCACTTATATGTACATGTGAAATAATGGTATGTGTTGTGAAAGTTCATTGAAAAAAATGTTTGACCACTACACTAAATTACATATATACAAAGTAAGTGTGTTATAGTATGAGTAGTTCTATAGTTGTCCAATGAAATTAGAGAATGGTTGATGAATATATATAATCATATCGTGCATAATATTCTAGCATAATAGCTAGTTCTAAATGAATATGCATATATAGCCTTATCATTGCACTTATTTTCTTCATCTTTTATATAGCGTTATCTTTGATTTCATCGATTTTAATTTCATATTCATATATGAGCATTTTCATAGTGTTCAAATTACAATTTTACATTACATTATGATAATGATGATAATTACAATACAATTACAATTACAATTACATTAAACAATTTTACAATTACATTACAATCATGTACAAATGACTAGGAATTGTACATCTTTAAGCATTAACAACAATGATGATCTCAAAGAAAATCAACAATTACAATTACAATCACATTAATGTGCATAAGCACCAGCCTTACGTCAATGGGACAATAAGGTAGAGTAAATACAAATACAATTTTACATTACATTATGATAATGATGATAATTACATGTTACAATTACAATTACACTAAACAATTACAATTACAATTACATTACAATCATGTACAAATTACTAGGAATCATATGGCTTTAAGCATTGATGACAATGATGATCTCCAAGAAAATCAACAATTACAATTAGAATCATAATTACAATTACAATCACATTACAATTTACTTAAGGTAAGGTAGAGTAACATATTTTACTTAATAACATCCAGTTTGGAACATAAGTCTCATCCGCAACAACTATGGGAAGTACTTGGGATTTTCCCTAAAACTCATTATGAGGAGTACCATAGGAACCCCGAAGTAGCTGGCCATTGAGAGGTCCTTCCAAGAGAAAAGGGCAACAGCCCCTACTGGATTGGCTAGATTCCCACCTGTGAGGAAAACCAAAGAGCTGTCGTTTGTGGCCAAGTAGTTAGCAGCTTTACCTGCGTCGTGAAGTGAGGGGTACTGCCCAAATGCTCAAACCTGAGACAGCCTTGGTGGTCGAGTGACTACCTTTGAACCATTAGGAAGCTAATTTAAATTGGGGTCCATATTCATCTCCAGTTACTACAACAATCATCATTGCTCCACATTCAAGCTTATATAATTTATTTGTTAATTTTTTAACTAACAATGACAATATGATAAGTAAAATAAAATGTTATTCTTGATCTTGCATTTATTTGTATTTATTCCAAGAGATTGTATTTATTTTTGAGTTTGTAATTATTTATTGCTAGATCCTGGCGAGTCATCACAGGATCGTGCACCCTCTGATTTCTCAAGAGTAATTGGGAGCTTCAATGACGTTGGAATGGTTGCTAATTGTTTAAGAGGGTTGGATGATGCCACTCAAGAAGAGTTCGGGAACCCAACCCCTGATCGAACAATCAGAGAGCATGTTAGTAACATAATCAAGTTGTACTTTGAACAATAATCAGTGATTACAAAAGCTCAAATCCTGCATTTTTTGATAAAACACAAAAAATTGAAACGTGCCACAAAGTTGTTCGGTTTTAAGGATGTCAAAAATAAAAATGCCTGTGAGAATGTAATAGAAAATTGAACAACTACAATTTCTACATTTGGAAAGTCAATAAAAACTTATATCAGTGCTGCACATAGGGAAACTAAAGCTACTATTGTGGCATGAAGCACCTCAAGAAATTGAATGGTTGCAACAATGTCAAAGTTGCTCCACGTTTAAGGAAAAACACTGCACAAATACACTAAATTTAGGGTAAAGGTAGATGAAAATGATGAAGCTGCTTGTTGGGATCTTATATGCAGAGAAGCATATAAAAACAAGATGGAAGAGGGAATAAGAGAGAAGGTGATAGAGTATTGGGACAACCATTCTCGTGTTATACCAAATCGAAAACATGTCCCTCAACAACATTCTAGAAGAGGTATTTATAAGGAGCATTGCAAGCATGTTATGGAGATGACAGGAGTTTCTTTGTTCAAGGAATTCAAAGAATCAAATCCTGGTGTCCAGATCTCATTTACCATGTTTAATAAGTTGAAACTGTGGTATATTATGCTGAATACGATTCGAGACACTTGTTGTTGTCAATACCACATTGAATTCCAGTTATACTATGACACATTTGTGGATTTTTGCAAAAAACATTGGGATGGTGAACCAACTCCTCACACAGTGCGAGATTTTATTTCTATGATACTATGCAATAGGAATTCTGAAAATGTGTTTTTCATTAAAAGGTGTGTAGGTGGGAGAATATGCCATGAATGTGGTGATTTGGCATTGTTCCATAGGAAGTTTCCTATCGATCCAACACAACCTGGATTGTCAGATATCACAGTTAAGTGGAAGAGATATGAGTATGCCTCCATGAATCCATCATCTTCTTCACATGTTCCATATAAGAGGATCGACTTGCTCAAGGATGATATTCTTATTTCAGACTTCATGGAAAAGTTTCAAAGTCATATTTACAAATACATTAAACACTCCCATGGGTCTAGTTGTCAAGGTTTAGAATTTAAGAATTCTCATGAGGTTTTTGAGCCAAGCACAATCCTATCGGTGGTAGACTTTGCTGAGAATTACACATTTGCTCCTTAGAGAGAGATACAAAGTGAGTATTATCACTCCGACCAGGTGTCCATCTTCGTAAACGTATTGTATAGACATGCTCAGACGAGCATTGATGGTAGGGATATCACTCCTCAGTCACGCGATGTGATCAAGGAATACCATTTTTATGTCATTGATGATTGTGAGCATGACATGTTATTTGTTCAACACCACTTTGGGTTGATTTATGATTCATTCAAAAAGAATTGGGTGTTATTTACATAACACTGGATTTGGTCATATGGGTGTGCGGGGTAGTTCAAATCAGCACGCTCATTTTATTGGTTAAGTCTGTTGATGTATTTGTAACTTTAGAATGTATTCATCTATGTATCTTATGTATTGTAACCCGATGTTTATTCTGGGATGTATCCTTAATGTAATTGAGTCATATTGTCATGCCCCGATGTTCCGATCGGGAGGATCAATAATGTAAACAAGTCATGTCAAGTCATAGTGAGTAACCCTTCAATTATCTAAGGGTTAAAGTCCCCGCAATTCCTGGGAACTAGGGTTATTAGACTCTCCTAGTAGAGGTTGGCCCTGGTAGGGTTTTAGTCATGTCCGGATTAGTATAAATAGAGAAATGGAGTCTCTATTTATTACAAAACTCATCCACACTCAAGTGTAGCACATAGTTGAGGAAGGAGAAGACACTGGGGCTAGACAAGAATAAGATTACTACTGTCGGGAGATCACTTACTATTTTGGGGCTTTTACTATTTCAGTGTTGATTCTATCTCTGAGTAAGTTGCGGGGTTTTCTCCTTTATGTTTTCCCCAAGGAAAAACATTGTGTTCATTGTCTCTTGTGTTTAATTGCTGTACTTGTTATTCTCTCAGTTAAAGATCATAATAATGCTAGCTTAATGTTGAAAAACTAACATGGTATCAGAGCTAACCTGAGAAGAAGACAATATGCAGCTGCGGGAACTAGGGATTCCTAGTTTGTGGATATTCCTCCATATATTTTCAGCAAAAGTAAGGTGGAATAACTCTCCTCCTTAGGGCGCATCTTTCTGTCGAAGAAGAATTCAATTCTGAGGTTTTTCATTTTTGGACCTGACACTACTGCTGGAAATTAGGGATTTTCACAAAAGAGGAATTTTTCAGTGAGCCCAAGACTGGATTGATCTCCTCCCCAAAATAAAAGTTAGGGATAAATTTCAAGGCATTTTGGGTGGACAAAACTATGGAAAAGAAAAACTTTAATTTGCTCCTGAACCAACTCTGTAGGATTTCAGCTCAAGTTTCAGATCCGACATCTTGACCTGGTAAGATCTAAAATATTTTTTATTTCCATTTGAGGTTCTCAGTTAAGATGTCTCATCATACTAAGATTGATGAGAAGCTCGAGGGAGTTGATAACTTCCAAGCCTGGAAGTATAGGATCTCCTTGTCCTGGAAGAAAATGAGTTAGACTCCTACATCCATGAGGAGGTTCCAGTTCCAGAGGGAGATGAGGCAAAGGCCTTACATAAGAAGAAGATGGTTATGGAAAAGAGGATCATTGTTTATTCTATCAAGGATCACCTTATCCAATAGGTGTCCTCTCTCAAGACACTTAAAGCTATGTTTGATTCCCTAACCAAATTGTTTGAAGGGAAGAACATAAACCGAAAGATGACTCTGAGGAATCAATTGAAGAATGTGAAGATTCAAAATGCAGAGACTATCCAATCCTAATTCACAAGGGTTTCTCAGATCAAGGAACAATTAGAAGCTATAGATGAATAAGTGGAGAATGCAGAGATTGTGATGACAACTCTGAATGGCCTTCCTAGGTCATGGGATTGATTCATCCAAGGAATTTGTGCTAGAAAGAAGTTAGTCAAATTCAGCAGACTATGGGAAGAATGTTCTCAAGAAGAAGCATAGATAGCAGCCCAAGAAGAGAAGATGGGAAGTGAAGATCAAGCCTCTCACATTTCACTCCAAGAAAGGTAGAAGAGATACTCATCACTCCAAAGGTAAGAATCCTCATCATAGAGATAATATTAGAAAGAACATATCTAGTTCAAGATGTTATACATGTGATGAGGTAGGGCACTTTGCAAAAGACTGTCCTAAGAACAAGAACCACTCTCATAAGAAGAATGGGAACAAAAAAAGACATCATGCTCATGTTGCAGAGGATGATGAACCATCCAAGAAGATATCCAGATATGAAAGTGAAGATTCTTCAAGCGAGGATGAATATGTTTTGATTTCCGCTCTCACAGGTAACATTACTCATGGTAGTGATGATTGGCTTATAGACAGTGGAGCTTCCAAACATATGACTGGATCCAAGGAATCCTTTGTGAGACTGTCAGAACATGAATCACCTCATAAGGTGAAACTAGGAGATGACTACCAATATCCAATAAAAGGTAGTGGGGAATCTTCATATAAACTAGACTCTGGTAAGTCTCTAACAATGAAAGAAGTATTGTTTGTGCCAGGACTCAAGAAGAACCTTCTCTCCATATCAGCATTGGATGCAAAAGGAATGAGAGTTGCATTCATAGATGGTCAAGTCATCATGTGGCCAAGAGGAAAGACTATCGATGATGCAGTGGTGATTGGAGAACAAGAAGGAGGTTTGTACAAGCTGAAGGGCCATCCAGAACAAGCCTTGGTCCATGACACAGTAGAGCCAAGTGAACTTTGGCATAGAAGGCTTGCACATGTGCATTACAGAGCACTACCTATTGCAAGCAAAGTTGTTGAAGGTCTTCCAAAATTCCAATCAAAACATGATGGTGTCTGTAAAGGATGTGTGAAAGGAAAGAATACAAAGAAGACATTTCCAAGCAGCGAAAGCAAAGCCAAAGGAATCCTAGAAATCATTCACTCTGATGTATGCGGTCCTATGTCATCAAACTCACTAAGCAGGTATGCATACTATGTTTCTTTTATTAATGATTTTTCTAGGAAGACGATGGTTTACTTCATGAAGAACAAATATGAAGTATTCAGTAAGTTCAAGGAATTCAAAGCCTTGATAGAGAACCATACTGAAAAGAATATCAAGACCTTTCGATTAGATAATGGTGGAGAATTCACTTCGAATGAATTCAAAGAGCTATGCAAAGAATCAAGGATTAAGAGAGAGTTGTCCACTCCTTATAATCCACAACAGAATGGGATTGCGCAATGGAAGAACAGAACTATCATGGAAGCTACAAGAGCCATGCTTCATGATCAAGATCTTCCTATGCATCTTTGGGTGGAAGATTCCAGAATAGCGGTGTATGTACAGAAAAGTACTCCACATAGAGTACTCGAGAACAAGACTCCTAAAGAAGTCTTCTCTGGCAAGAAACTAGAAGTTAGCCATCTCAGAATATTCGGCTGCCCTGTATACATACACATTCCAAAAGAGAAGAGGACTAAATTAGATCCTTCAGGAAATAAGGTTATATTTGTGGGATACTCTAAAAGCTCAAAGGCTTACAGAATATATTTCCTAGGATACAAGAAGATTAACATCAGTAGGGATGTGACATTTGATGAAGACACAACTTACAACAAATCTAGAAAGATACCTGCTGAAGAACCCGAAGAAGCAAAAGCACACAGAATTCATGATACAACCATGAATGAAGAAACTCAAGAAGAAGATCGAGATTTTGAAGAACCACTAAGACATGTAGATCCACCTCTGGAGAATAATCCTCATAAGAGGAAACCTGCTTGGGTACAAGAACTTATCCAAGGTGTGGAAAGATATGGGGCTCCAGAAGAGAATCACAGAGAAAGAAAGAGGACCAGATTCTGCTCCGGGTATGTAGCTTTACTATGTGATTTCATTGATAAAGAACCTTCTAGTTACGAAGAAGCGGCATAATGGAAAGAATGGAAGGATGCTATGATCGAAGAATACCAATCGATCATGAAGAATGATGTTTGAGATTTTGTCCCAAGACTAGAAGGGAAGTCAATTGTAACTTCCAAATGGATCTACAAGATGAAGCATCCTACAGATGGTAGCAATGAAAAATATAAAGCAAGATTTGTGGCTCAGAGTTTCTCTCAGAAAGAAGGAATAGACTATGAAGAAACCTTTTCACCTATAGCCAGATACACTTCCATTAGATCAGTACTTTCCTCGGCTACAGTGATGAAATGGAAGACACACCAGATGGGTGTCAAGACTGCTTTCTTGAATGGTGTAGTAGAAGAGGAAGTGCATGCAAAAAAACCACTCAGTTTTGAGACACATGACAGGAAGTCTCATGTGTGTAGATTGAATAAATCCCTGTACGGTTTGAAATAGGCACCCAGTACTTGGTACGACAGAATTGACAGCTTTCTATCCAGTTTGGGCTTTACCAAGTGTTAGAACTAAATTTATTTTTGTCGAAATTGGTATTGTTGCCTTCAAAATTTTAAGTTTTCATGGGTGATTGAGTTGGTTTCCAAAGTTTTCTCATTAAGTTATTTCCAAGTTGGCAAAGAAGAGAAGTTAAAGGAATTTTAAGTAAAAAGAGAAACAAATTTTTCATAAGTGGGGCAAAAAGTTTTATTAACTTTTGAATGAAATTTATAAATTGGGTTTTATAAACCTATTATTTTATTTATATTCAAACTTATATAGTTTTGGATATTTTTTCCCAAGTAAAAAAGAGGCCTCTTATTAATCCAATGGCTAATGTAAAAAGTGAAAACTCATCAATGGGTATTAATGTTTCCAGAGAGTAAAGTTGTGAGATGGTTAAATTGGAAAGGTGGTAGCGAAATTTAAACCACTTTCCACATGGTAACTTTTGGTGAATTCCGCGGAGAAAAATGGTTTAAGAAAAACAACTCAGTGAAGGCTCTGAACTAGACCATTATGTAAAGTTGGCTTGGTTTTTAAAAAAATATTTCATTTGTGTGCCGTATGCGAAAGGAAGGAGACAGTCTGCCATATTTACATAGCATATTTTTTTCTTCTTCTGAAAATGACTGTTTTAGTCATTTTATTCAATGACCTATTTCCAGCAAACAAAGAAGAATTTTCAAAATATGAAAGATGTTTTTCATCATAACATTGTGATATACAATAACCTCTCTCAGGTTTTACCCAGGTGCTACAGATTGGGAACAAAAAAGTCATTTTCAGAGGGAAAATGTTCAGATGTCAAAATGATTGTTCTAGTCATCAAATTAAAATAATTTTTTACATCAAATGAAGATGAATTTTGCAAAGTTTGAAGAGTTGATTCAGTTTATTCATTCGTCGAGATGATTTCTTTGTCTGAAAGCTATGCTCCTATGAATCATGCTCACATTCCTAGTTTTCCAAATCGAATACCTAAAGTGGATTGGCAAACATGTCTTCCAAAGTTTAAAGATAAACAAAATGATGATGCTGCCCTTCATTTGGTTAGATTTCATATACATATACATAAGCTGGGAGTTAAATTGCATGGGGATTCTTTAATGAAAATGTTCATGGCTACTTTACAAGGAGATGCAAGGTCTTGGTATGAAGGGTTACCATCAGAAAGTTTATTTTTTCTTACTGATTTTCATACAGTATTTCATGAACATTACAAAAACCAATACCCCTCCTTGTTGCTGGTTCAAGATTGTTGTATGCATGTTAAAAGTTTCATTGAAAATTTGGAAAAATTGTATGGTGATGATGATTTAATGGATGAAGAGCTTTTAGAAATTTTATATGAGAACCCATTTCAGAAAAAAGAAACACAAATTAGCTATCTTCACATTCAAGAAAAATCTCAGCAGTTAATAATTTCTTCCTCTACTGAAAGAGACATGAGCCAAAACTCTGATTCAAGCAGCTACATTTCTTTTCTTGAAGTAGATGATAATTTGCAGCAGTATTGTCATTCTTTGTGTGACCAAGAAGGAAGTTTGGATGGTCAATCAAACCCTTCTTCATATTATTCAACTTTTGATGTTTTGTTTCAAGATGAGGCTGCTTATTCCGAATCAGAAAATTCCTTTTTGCAGCAGCAATTTCCTCTAAATTCTAATGCTTATGTGGGTGATTACATAAAGAATTATGATTCTACAAATTTTCAGTCTTACAGTCCCTCCACATATTTATTTTTTGAAAATACAATTAAAGAGAAATGAGCCCTTGGATTAGAATTGGAAAAACGATATGAGCATGAAGATGATTAGCATAGTGATGTGAAAGAAGAGGATTATACTCTTGATGTTTTTTCTGATGATTGCTGTCAGGTTGTTAAAAATTATGTTAGTGATGGTTTTAAAGAAAAAATTAGTCTACATATATATAATGAAAAGGAAGAGCAATCATGCGATCAATCTCAGTATGTGAAAGAACCAACAGTGTACAATAAACCAAGGGATCATAAAGGAGGAGATGAGAACTCTAAATGGGATGTTTCTTTAAATCTTTCCAATTCAGAAAATTTTGTCAAGAAGACATCTTTCTGCTTAATCTTGTTGAAGAACAAAATGATATTCCTATGGAAGTGCTTGAGAAGAATGGAGTTGTAAATGTAGAAATATTAAATGAAGTTGCTGATATATTATTGAAAAACAATCATGATAATTCCTTTCAAATCTCTTTTAAAGATCGGTTTGACAGTATGCAAGAGGAGTTACTTTTTGGACAGCCTTGTCATGGCAAATAGGTGATTGAGTATTTTGAAATTGGTCATGTTTTTTATGATCTAATAGCAGAGTACATGGATAAATTTTTTAGATGGAGTAGTTGGGTATATGTTTGCAGCAAAGGACAAATTTTTCATCCTAACCTATTTCTATTTTGTTCTTATGTTCCAATTCGGATCAAGCATGAGGAAGAAATTGAATTATTGGATAAATTGCTTGATTGGCTTCATTGAAAATAAGATTTTGCTTGATTGGGAATTTGTGCTTAGTTAAGTAGGATAGGTAGGCATGAATAAGCTTGACATGGAGAGCATTTATTTCAGCAGTTTTCAGTTTGGTTTTAGTTTCAAGTGCAATTCAGTTACAGGTTACAGGTTGACAGAGTGGGATTTATTTGCAAAATGTTGTCAGTGGATGGTTCAGTTCAAAACAGGTTGAGGATTTCAGAGAAAAATTAAGAGAAACCCAATGGATTTGGCACTTGGTGTACGGGGTTCTTTGCTACCTCGCAGGGAGGATATCATCCCTAGTTGGAGCCAGTTGTTAGCACTAACTTTATTTTTGTCGAAATTGGTCTTATTGCCTTCAAAATTTTAAGTTTTCATGGGTGATTGAGTTGGTTTCCAAAGTTTTCTCATTAAGCTATTTCCAAGTTGGCAAAGAAGAGAAGTTAAAGGAATTTTAGGTAAAAAGAGAAATAAATTTTTCACAAGTGGGGCAAATTTTTTTATTAACTTTTGAATGAAATTTATAAAATGAGTTTTATAAACCTATTATTTTATTTATATTCAAACTTATATAGTTTTGGATATTTTTTCCAAAGTCAAAAAAATGCCTCTTATTAATCCAATGGCTAATGTAAAAAGTGAAAACTCATCAATGGGTATTAATGTTTCCGGAGAGTAAAGTTGTGAGATGGTTAAATTGGAAAGGTGGTAGCGGAGTTTAAACCACTTTCCACGTGGTAACTTTTGGTGAATTCAGTGGAGAAAAATGGTTTAAGAAAACAACTCAGTGAAGGCTCAAAAATAGACCATTATGTAAAGTTGGCTTGGTTTTTAAAAAATTATTTCATTTGTGTGCTGCGTGTGAAAGGAAGGAGGCAGTCTGCCATATTTACATAACATTTTTTTTTTTTTTGTTCTTTTAATTTCTGAAAATGACAGTTTTAGTCATTTTATTCAATGACCCGTTTCCAGTAAAAAAAGAATAATTTTCAAAAACTCAAAGAGTTTTTTCATAATAACATTGTGATATACAATAACCTCTCTCAGTTTTTACCCAGGTGCTATAGATTGGGAGCAGCAAAGTCATCTTCAGAGGGAAAATGTTAAGATGTCAAAATGACTGTTCTAGTCATCAAATTAAAATAATTTTTTACATCAAATGAAGATTAATTTTGCAAAACTGAGAGAGTTTTTTCTTCACAATATACCTATCCACAATAACCTCTTTCCGTTTTCACACAGGTACTATGGTTTAGCAGCAACAAATTCAGTTGTACAGGCCATTTTTCATGTTTTTCAAAGGACTATTTCAGCCATCAAATTCAAGGAATTGTTTTGGACAAATGGAATTTAATTTGACAAACATGAGAGATGTTGTTATTCCTAACAGGCTTATAATAAAAAACCTCCATTTTTTACACAGTAATCATAGGTTGGGAGAATTTAAAATATCTTCACAAGTCATTTTTCTAGAAATCTACAATTTTCTTATTTGAGTCATCAGCTTCAAAGGAATATTTCGAGGATATTGAGATGATTTTGGAGAAATTAAGACATGGGTTTTGTTGGGATCATGTCCAATTATAAAAACCTCTCCCAGATTTCACACAGCTATCACCATTAGAGATATGCGAGAGAAACATTGTTGTAACTGTTTCTATTTTTAGAGTTCAGTTAGGTTTTGAATTCAAAGTTAGGTAGTGGTTATTCTTATATAAATAAAAATGTAATTGATATTTAAAAAAAGGATGATTTTCAAGAGCGGAGAGGCTCTACATTGTAATGGCTTCACATTTTCAGTAAATGAATGGAATTTGCAGAGGATGAATGTAAAATCTTTTTCATGTAAGAGATTCTTGTGCCATCTTTTTCTTCAGTAAGTAATTTCTTTATGTGATTGTTTATCATGTTTCCCACTCCATTTTGTATTTTCTTTCCATGCTTGAGCATTAGATTTTATGGGCTGGAATTCATCCTGCATGCTTTAGGCCCATTGTTCAAGCATTTTCAAAATATTTTCTTCTAAAGTCTAACAGAATTCACCCTAGTTAGGTGCTCTGTTTGATGGAGTGTCTCTTTTTGTCTACTAATCAACCTGCTAATACCTCAAGACAGAGGAAATGGTGCCTACCTTGCCTCTGTTCATAAACTTTCAAAACCCTACCTCCTACAATCTATTTTAGATCTGATTATTGACTCCATTGCCCAATGGTCTCCTCCATGACTGTCCTACCAGTCTTTTAAAACAAACTTGTCCTATTTGTCCCATCAGAAATCTAACGATCTGATTGTCTTTGATTGAAATATATTGAGTATAAAAACTTTGTAAATAGTGAGAGATCCCTCTCTGAATTGTATTATGTCAGAAATACATTCTAAAGTGGTTTTTGCTGTTACCTTGGGATCTACTTTTCACAACCTAGGCACATTCTGAGTGTTAACAAATTGGCGCCGTTGCCGAGGAACGAAGGGGAATGAAGGTTCAAATATTCCCTGAGTATAAACGACATACTTTTAGGTTTGACTGTTGATGGTGAAGAACAGTCAGATATCTGGAAGGTTGTGCATCTTTCACCTGGTGACTCCATCTTCGAAGAATCCAGTTTTCAGAATTCCTATGGCGACTCCACTTTCAAAAGATTGCAAAGTTTGAAGAGTTGATTCAGTTTATTCATTCATCGAGACGAGTTCTTTGTCTGCAAGGTGTGCTCCTATGAATCATGCTCACATTCCTGGTTTTCCAAATCGAATAACTAAAGTGGATTGGCAAACAGGTCTTCAAAATTTTAAAGATCAAAAAAATGATGATGCTGCCCTTCATTTGGTTAGATTTCATATACATATACATAAGCTGGGAGTTAAATTGCATGAGGATTCTTTAATGAAAATGTTCATGGCTACTTTAGAAGGAGATGCAAGGTCATGGTATGAAGGGTTACCATCAGAAAGTTTATTTTCCCTTACTGATTTTCATACAGTATTTCATGAACATTACAAAAACCAATACCCCTCCTTGTTGCTGGTTCAAGATTGTTGTATGCATGTTAAAAGTTTCATTGAAAATTTGGAAAAATTGTTGGTGATGATGATTTAATGGATGAAGAACTTTTAGAGATTTTATATGGGAATCCATTTCAGAAAAAAGAAACACAAATTAGCTGTCTTCACATTCAAGAAAAATCTCAGCAGTTAATAATTTCTTCCTCTACTGAAAGAGGCACGAGCCAAAACTTTGATTCAACATTTCTTTTCCTGAATTAGATGATAATTTGCAGCAGTCTTGTCATTCTTTGTGTGACCAAGAAGGAAGTTGGTATGGTCAATCAAACCCTTCTTCATATTATTCAACTTATGAAGTTTTGTTTCAAGATGAGGCTGCTTATTCCGAATCAGAAAATTCCTTTTTGCAGCAACAATTTCCTCTAAATTCTAATGCTTATGTGGGTGATTACATAAATAATTCTGATTCTACAAATTTTCAGTCTTACAGTCCCTCCACATATTTATTTTTTGAAAATACAATTAAAGAGAAATGAGCCCTTGGATTAGAATTGGAAAAAAGATATGAGCATGAAGATGATCAGCATAGTGATGTGAAAGAAGAGGGTTATACTCTTGATTTTTTTTTTATGATTGCTGTCAGGTTGTTAAAAATTATGTTAGTGTTGGTTTTAAAGAAAAAATTAGTCTACATATATATAATGAAAAGGAAGAGCAATCATGCGATCAATCTCAGTATGTGAAAGAACCAATAGTGTACAATAAACCAAGGGATCATACAGGAGGAGATGCGAACTCTAAATGGGATGTTTCTTTAAATCTTTCAAATTCAGAAACTCTTTGTCAAGAAGACATCTTTCTACCTAATCTTGTTGAAGAACAAAATGATATTCCTCTTGAAGTGCTTGAGAAGAATGGAGTTGTAAATGTAGAAATATTAAATGAAGTTGCTGATATATCATTGAAAAACAATCATGAGAATTCCTTTCAAATCTCTTCTAAAGATCGGTTTGACAGTATGCAAGAGGAGTTACTTTTTGGACAGCCTTGTCATGACAAATAGGTGATTGAGTATTTTGAAATTTGTCATGTTTTTTATGATCCAGTAGCAGAGTACATGGATAAATTTTTTAGATGGAGTAGTTGGTTATATGTTTGCAGCAAAAGACAAAATTTTCATCATAACCTATTTCTATTTTGTTCTTATGTTCTAATTTTGATCAATCATGAGGAAGAAATGGAATTATTGGATAAATTGCTTGATTGGATTCATTGGAAATCAAATTTTGCTTGATTGGGAATTTGTGCTTATTTAAGTAGGATAGATAAGCATGAATAAGCTCGACATGGTGAGCATTTCTTTCAGCAGTTTTCAGTTTGGTTTCAGTTTCAAGTGCAATTCAGTTACAGGTTACATGTTGAAAGAGTGGGATTTATTTGCAAAATGGTATCAGTGGATGGTTCAGTTCAAAACATGTTGAGGATTTTAGAGAAAAATCAAGAGAAACCCAATGGATTTGGAACTTGGTCTATGGGGTTCTTTGCTACCTCGAAGGGAGGAATTGGTCTTATTGCCTTCAAAATTTTAAGTTTTCATGGGTGATTGAGTTGGTTTCCAAAGTTTTCTCGTTAAGCTATTTCCAAGTTGGCAAAGAAGAGAAGTTAAAGGAATTTTAGGTAAAAAGAGAAATAATTTTTTCACAAGTGGGGCAAAAAGTTTTATTAACTTTTGAATGAAATTTATAAAATGGGTTTTATAAACCTATTATTTTATTTATATTCAAACTTATATAGTTTTGGATATTTTTCCATAGTCAAAAAAATGCCTCTTATTAATCCAATGGCTAATGTAAAAAGTGAGAACTCATCAATGGGTATTAATGTTTTTGGAGAGTAAAGTTGTGAGATGGTTAAATTGGAAAGGTGGTAGCGAAATTTAAACCACTTTCTACTTGGTAACTTTAGGTGAATTCCGCGGAGAAAAATGGTTTAAGAAAAACAACTCAGTGAAGGCTACAAAATAGACCATTATGTAAAGTTGGCTTTGTTTTTAAAAAATTATTTCATTTGTGTGCTGCGTGCGAAAGGAAGGAGAAAGTCTGCCATATTTACATAGCATATTTTTTCTGAAAATGACTATTTTAGTCATTTTATTCAACGACCTGTTTCAAGTAAAAAAAGAAGAATTTTCAAAAACTAAAAGAGGTTTTTCATCATAACATTGTGAGATACACTAACCTCTCTCAGTGTTTACCCAGATGCTACATATTGGGAGCAGCCAAGTCATCTTCAGAGGGAAAATGTTTAGATGTCAAAATGACTGTTCTATTCATCAAATTAAAATACTTTTTTACATGAAATGAAGATGAATTTTGCAAAACTGAGAGAGTTTTTTCTTCACAACATACCTATCCACAATAAACTCTTTCTGTTTTCACACAGGTGCTATGGTTTAGCAGCAACAAATTCAGTTGTACAGGCCATTTTTCATGTTTTCCAAAGGACTATTTCAGCCATCAAATTCAAAGAATTGTTTTGGACAAATGGAATTTAATTTGACAAAAATGAGAGAGTTTTTTATTCCTAACAGGCTTATAATAAAAAAACTCCTTCCTTTTTTACAAGGTAATAACAAGTTGGGAGAATTTAAAATATCTTCACAAGTCATTTTTCCAGAAATCTACAATTTTATTATTTGAGTCATCCGCTTCAAAGGAATATTTCGAGGAGATTGAGATGATTTTGGAGAAATGAAGACATGGGTTTTGTTGAGATCATGTCCAATTATAAAAACCTCTCCCATATTTCACACAGCTATCACCATCAGAGATATGCAAGAGAAACCTTGTTGTAACTGTTTCTATTTTTAGAGTTCAGTTAGGTTTTGAATTCAAAGTTAGGTAGTGGTTATTCTTATATAAATAAAAATGTAATTGATATTTTTAAAAAAGACTATTTTCAAGAGTGGAGAGGCTCTTCATTGTAATGGCTTCACGTTTTCAGTAAATGAATGGAATTTGTAGAGGAGGAATGTAAAATCTTTTTCATGTCAGAGATTCTTATGCCATCTTTTTCTTCAGTAAGTAATTTCTTTATGTGATTGTTTATTCTGTTTCCCACTCCATTTTGTATTTTATTTTCATGCTTGAGCATTATCTTTTATGGGCTGGAATTCATCCTGCATGCTCTAGGCCCATTGTTAAAGCATTTTCAAAATATTTTCTTCTAAAGTCTTGCAGAATTCACCCTAGTTAGGTGCTCTGTTTGATGGAATGTCTCCCTTTGTCTACTAATCAACCTGCTAATACCTCAAGACTGAGGAAATGGTTCCTACCTTGCCTTTGTTCATAAAATTTCAAAACCCAACCTCCTGTAATCTATTTCAGATCTTATTATTGACTCCATTTCCCAATGGTCTCCTCCATGACTGTCCTACCAAGTCTTTTAAAACAAACTTGTCCTATTTGTCCCATCAGAAATCTAACGATCTGATTGTCTTTGATTGAAATATATTGAGTATAAAAACTTTGTAAATAGTGAGAGATCCCTCTCTGAATTGTATTAGGTCAGAAATACATTCTAAAGTGGTTTTTGCTGTTACCTTGGGATCTACCTTTCACAACCTAGGCACATTCTGAGTGTTAACAAATTGGTGCCGTTGCCGGGGAACGAAGGGGAATGAAGGTTCAAATATTCCCTGAGTATAAACGACATACTTTCAGGTTTGACTGTTGATGGTGAAGAACAGTTAGATATCAGGAAGGTTGTGCATCTTTCACTTGGTGACTCCATCTTCGAAGAATCCAGTTTTCAGAATTCCTATGGCGACTCCACTTTCAAAACATTGCAAAGTTTGAAGAGTTGATTCAGTTTATTCATTCGTCGAGATGAGTTCTTTGTCTGCAAGGTATGCTCCTATGAATCGTGCTCACATTCCTGGTTTTCCAAATCGAATACCTAAAGTGGATTGGCAAACAGGTCTTCTAAGGTTTAAAGATAAAAAAAAATGATGATGCTACCCTTCATTTGGTTAGATTTCATATACATATACATAAGCTGGGAGTTAAATTGCATGAGGATTCTTTAATGAAAATGTTCATGGATACTTTAGAAGGAGATGCAAGGTCATGGTATGAAGGGTTACCATTAGAAAGTTTATTTTCCCTTACTGATTTTCATACAGTATTTCATGAACATTACAAAAACCAATACCCCTCCTTGTTGCTAGTTCAAGATTGTTGTATGCATGTTAAAAGTTTCATTGAAAATTTGGAAAATTTGTATGGTGATGATGATTTAATGGATGAAGAGCTTTTAGAAATTTTATATGAGAACCCATTTCAGAAAAAAGAAACACAAATTAGCTATCTTCACATTCAAGAAAAATCTCAGCAGTTAATAATTTCTTCCTCTACTGAAAGAGACATGAGCCAAAACTCTGATTCAAGCAGCTACATTTCTTTTCCTGAAGTAGATGATAATTTGCAGCAGTCTTGTCATTCTTTGTGTGACCAATAAGGAAGTTGGGATGGTCAATCAAACCCTTCTTCATATTATTCAACTTCTGAAGTTTTGCTTCAAGATGAGGCTGCTTATTCCGAATTAGAAAATTCCTTTTTGCAGCAGCAATTTCCTCTAAATTCTAATGCTTTTGTGGGTGATTACATAAAGAATTCTGATTCTGCAAATTTTCAGTCTTACAGTCCCTCCACATATTTATTTTTTGAAAATACAATTAAAGAGAAATGAGCCCTTGGATTAGAATTGGAAAAAAGATATGAGCATGATGAAGATCAGCATAGTGATGTGAAAGAAGAGGGTTATACTCTTGATGTTTTTTCTGATGATTGCGGTTAGGTTGTTAAAAATTATGTTAGTGATGGTTTTAAAGAAAAATTTAGTCTACATATATATAATGAAAAGGAAGAGAAATCATGCGATCAATCTCAGTATGTGAAAGAACCAACAGTGTACAATAAACCAAGGGATCCTAAAGGAGGAGATGAGAACTCTAAATGGGATGTTTCTTTAAATCTTTCCAATTCAGAAACATTTTGTCAAGAAGACATCTTTCTGCTTAATCTTGTTGAAGAACAAAATGATATTCTTCTTGAAGTGCTTGAGAAGAATGGAGTTGTAAATGTAGAAATATTAAATGAAGTTGCTGATATATCATTGAAAAACAATCATGAGAATTCCTTTCAAATCTCTTCTAAAGATCGGTTTGACAGTATGCAAGAGGAGTTACTTTTTGGACAGCCTTGTCATGACAAACAAGTGATTGAGTATTTTGAAATTTCTCATGTTTTTTATGATCCAGTAGCAGAGTACATGGATATATTTTTTAGATGGAGTAGTTGGTTATATGTTTGTAGCAAAGGACAAATTTTTCATCATAACCTATTTCTATTTTGTTCTTATGTTCTAATTTCGATCAAGCATGAGAAAGAAATGGAATTATTGGATAAATTGCTTGATTGGCTTCATTGAAAATTAGATTTTGCTTGATTGGGCATTTGTGCTTAGTTAAGTAGGATAGGTAGGTATGAATAAGATCGACATGGTGAGCATTTCTTTCAGTAGTTTTCAGTTTGGTTTCAGTTTCAAGTGCAATTCAGTTACAAGTTACAGGTTGACAGAGTGGGATTTATTTGCAAAATGGTGTTAGTGGATGGTTCAGTTCAAAACAGGTTGAGGATTTCAAAGAAAAATTAAGAGAAACCCAATGGATTTGGCACTTGGTCTACGGGGTTCTTTGCTACCTCGTAGGGAGGATAGCATCCCTAGTTGGAGCCAGTTGTTAGCACTAAATTTATTTTTGTCGGAATTGGTCTTATTGCCTTCAAAATTTTAAGTTTTCATGGGTGATTGAGTTGGTTTCCAAAGTTTTCTCATTAAGCTATTTTTAAGTTGGCAAAGAAGAGAAGTAAAAGAAATTTTAGGTAAAAAGAGAAATAATTTTTTCACAAGTGGGGCAAAAAGTTTTATTAACTTTTGAATGAAATTAATAAAATGGGTTTCATAAACCTATTATTTTATTTATATTCAAACTTATATAGTTTTGGATATTTTTTCCAAAGTCAAAAAGAGGCCTCTTATTAATCCAATGGCTGTTGCCAAATTTCTGTGGTGGTTAGTTGTTGATGTTGCTGTCGGAGAAACCACGGTATTGAAAAGATCGAGTCGACGTTTCGGATCCATATCAGGATCCATCATCAGGACAAAGTTGAAGGTGGAGAGAGTGAGAAACATCAATAAATACTGAAGCCGAGTAAAAGTCTCAGGTCGGTCGCGGAGATTAGGGTTTGCTAGGTTAAAAAATTATATTATCATACCAAAGTGTGCGGAGAAGATATTCTTTAAACCTATTTTCTGGAAAAATAAAAAGTTTATATTATTAAAATTTTTTTACACTAGCTACATTAAGACATTATTAAAAGTTTATTTAAGCAGTTTATAATTTTTTTTATGAAGTATAGGGTCAATTTCAAAATGTCAAAATTTTTATTTCATTTTAATGCCTATTATTAGGGAAATTTTCATTTAATTTCAATATATTTTAATTATTAATATAATTTTACCTTATTTATTTCAATTTTAACTTATAAGAAATTTTTAAGGGAAATTTTCATTTAATTTCAATATATATATATATATATATATATTTTAATTATTAATATAATTTTGCCATATTTATTCCAATTTTAACTTATAAGAAATTTTTATGACAATGACCTTTT
This sequence comes from Pseudotsuga menziesii, assembly GCA_001517045.1. NCBI lineage: Eukaryota > Viridiplantae > Streptophyta > Pinopsida > Pinales > Pinaceae > Pseudotsuga > Pseudotsuga menziesii. The sequence goes on along the minus strand of LPNX011027294.1, from coordinate 96,121 downwards.
AGGATGAAAATTATTCATTATTATTAAAACTGATTTTATTTGAATGCCTATTAATGTGTCAAAACTAAGGGAAATGTTGTCACTCTCTCCACCTTCGACTTTGTCCTGATGATGGATCCTGATATGGATCCGAAACGTCGACTCGGTCTTTTCAATACTGTGGTTTCTCCGACAGCAACATCAACAATCCAATGGCTAATGTAAAAAGTGAAAACTCATCAATGGGTATTAATGTTTCCAGAGAGTAAAGTTGTGAGATGGTTAAATTGGAAAGGTGGTAGCGGAATTTAAACCACTTTCAACGTGGTAACTTTTGGTGAATTCCGTGGAGAAAAATGGTTTAAGAAAAAAAACTCAGTGAAGGCTCCAAAATATACCATTATGTAAATTTGACTTGGTTTTTAAAAAATTATTTCATTTGTGTGCTGCGTGCGAAAGGAAGGAGACAGTCTGCCATATTTACGTAGCATATTTTTTCTGAAAATGACTATTTTAGTCATTTTATTCAACGACCTGTTTCCAATAAACAAAGAAGAATTTTCAAAAAATGAAAGAGATTTTTCATCATAACATTGTGATATACAATAAAATCTCTCATTTGTTACCCAGGTGCTACAGATTGGGAGCAACAAAGTCATCTTCAGAGGGAAAATGTTCAGATGTCAAAATGACTGTTCTAGTCATCAAATTAAAATAATCTTTTACATCAAATGAAGATGAATTTTACAAAACTGAGAGAGGCTTTTCTTCAAAACATACCTATCCACAATAACCTCTTTCAATTTTCACACAGGTGCTATGGTTTAGGAGAAATAGGTTCAGTTGTACAGGACATTTTTCATGTTTTCCAAAGGACTATTTCATCCATCAAATTAAAAGAATTGTTTTGGACAAATAGAATTTAATTTGACAAAAATGAGAGAGGTTTTTATTCCTAACAGGCCTATACTCAAAAACCTCCTTTATTGTTTACATAGTAATCACAGGCTGGGAGAATTTAAAATATCTTCACAGGTCATTTTTCCAGAAATCTACAATTTTATTATTTGAGTCATCAGCTTCAAAGGAATATTTCGAGGAGATTGAGATGATTTTGAAGAAATGAAGACATGGGTTTTGTTGGGAACATGTCCAATTATAAAACTTCTCCCATATTTCACACAGATATCACCATTAGAGATATACAAGAGAAACATTTTTGTAACTGTTTCTATTTTTAGAGTCCAGTTAGGTTTTGAATTCAAAGTTAGGTAGTGGTTATTCTTATATAAATAGAAATGTAATTGATATTTTTTAAAAAGAGGATTTTCAAGAATGGAGAGGCTCTACATTGTAGTGGCTTCACGTTTTCAGTAAATGAATGGAATTTGCAGAGGAGGAATGCAAAATCTTTTTCATGTCAGAGATTCTTGTGCCATCTTTTTCTTCAGTAAGTAGTTTCTTTATGTGATTGTTTATCCCGTTTCCCACTCCATTTTGTATTTGCTTTTCATGCTTGAGCATTAGCTTTTATGGGCTGGAATTCATCCTGCATGCTCTAGGCCCATTGTTCAAGCATTTTCAAAATATTTTGTTCTAAAGTCTTGCAGAATTCACCCTAGTTAGGTGCTCTATTTGATGGAATGTCTCCCTTTGTCTACTAATCAACCTGCTAATACCTCAAGACTGAGGAAATGGTGCCTACCTTGTCTCTGTTCATAAACTTTCAAAACCCTACCTCCTGCAATCTATTTCAGATCTGATTATTGACTCCATTGCCCAATGGTCTCCTCTATGACTGTCCTACCAAGTCTTTTAAAACAAACTTGTCCTATTTGTCACATCAGAAATCTGACCATTTGATTGTCTCTGATTGAAATATCTTGAGTATAAAAACTTTGTAAATAGTGAGAGATCCCTCTCTGAATTGTATTAGGTTAGAAATACATTCTAAAGTGGTTTTTGCTGTTACCTTGGGATCTACCTTTCACAACCTGGGTACATTCTGAGTGTTAAAACCAAGAGTAAAGCAGATTCCAATATTTATTACAAGGTTGAGGATGGCAACCCAGTGATGCTTCTACTGTATGTAGATGATCTATTTGTGACAGGTACAGATGGGTTGATTACTGATACAAAGAGAAATCTTGCTATTGAGTTCGGAATGAAGGGCTTGGGGATGATGCATTACTTTCCAAGTATGGAGGTGTGGCAGAGTACAGATGGAATGTTCCTTGGACAAGGAAAGTATGCAGTAGAGATCCTAAAGAGGTTTGGGATGATGGACTGCAAGGCTATAGCCACACCTATGGCATCGAACCTGAAGCTATTGAGTGATTCTTCATCAGAGTTGGTTGATGTTACGATGTATCGTCAGATGATTCGGTCATTGATGTACCTAATGAACATGAGACCAGATATTTGCTTTGCTGTGAACACCTTGAGCCAGTTCTTGACAGACCTGAGACATGTTCACTTGATTGCTGCAAAGCATATTCTGAGGTACCTGAAGGGTGCAGTTGATTATGGGCTCAAGTACGATGCGAATCAAAAGATTAACATGGAGGGTTATGTTGATTCATATTGGTCAGTAAGTGCCATCGATAGGAAGAGCACTTCAGGGTGTTGCTTCATTATGGGATTAGGTGTGATCTCTTGGTTTAGCAGGAAGCAATCCTGTGTGGCACTGAGTACAACTGAAGCAGAGTATGTCGCAGCTTGTTCACCTAGTTATGAGGCAGTATGGCTCAGGAAGCTAGTGTCTGATTTATTTGATCTCTAGTTGGATGCTACTTGTATACATTGTGACAACTAGAGTTGCATGAAGTTGTTAGAGAATCTAGTATTCCATGACAATTCGAAGCATATTGAGATCAAGTACCACTATATCAGGGATATGGTGCAGAGGGGATCAGTGAAGCTCCGGTATGTTGTGACGGAGGAACAAATAGCTGATGTATTGACAAAGCCATTGGCTAGGGTGAAGTTCAAGTACTTCAGGGAGAAGCTTGGTGTTCTCTAGATAGAGGTTTCCTCCAAGGGAAAGTGATGAGTCCCATAGTCATTCTGACATGGTGAGAGGATTGGTTCCTTCCATAGTCAGATGTAAGGGCTGATCCATTCTATCATGGTGAGAGGATTGGTTCCTTCCATTTCAGATATAAGTTCTGAGATGAGTATCCATTATGACGAGTAGGTTAGATGTAAGGGATGAGCCATTTTGTCATGGTGAGAGGATTGCTTCCTTCCATGTCAGATATGAGTGCTGGCCATTTTTTTGAGTAGGATAGATATAAGGGCAATTTCCATTCTTTGAATGGAGCTTCCTGGTGAGGTACCAAGAACACTCAGTCTAGGACTGAGTAGCCATTCTGATGTGACAGAGGGATGTGTTCCCACTTGATCAAATGTAAGGGCTGAACCATTCTATCATGGCTAAAGGATTAGGTTCCTTCCATGTTAGATGTGAGTGTTGGCCATTCCGACGAGCAGGCCAGATATAAGGGCAACTTCCATTCTCTAGGAGAATGGAGGCACCTGGTCAGTTACCAGGTAGCTCAGTTGAGGAGGATTGGGGGCCATTCTGATATGACTGTAGGATTGGTGAATACAAGATCAGATATGAGTGCAAGCCCTTCCATCATTGTGGTAGGATGTGTTCCTGCCTGGGTGGATGTAAGTGCACGCCCTTTCATCATTGTGGCAGGATGTGTTCCATCCTGGGTGAATGTAAGTGCAGAAATATTTCATCATTGTGGTAGGATGTGTTCTGGCCTGGGTGAGAGTTGTTCATCATTGTGGTAGGATGTTTTTCAGCCTGGGTGAATGTGTGGAAATATTTTATCATTGTGGTAGGATGTGTTCTAGCCTGGGTGAGAGTCATTCATCATTGTGGTAGGATATGTTTCGGCCTGGGTGAATGTGCGGAAATATTTCATCATTGTGGTAGGATGTGTTCCGACCTGGGTGAGAGTCTTCCATCACCGTGGTAGGATGTGTTCCCGCCTGGATGGATGTGAGTACTATGCCTTTCTGATGAGTAGGTCAGATATAAGTGCTGAAGAAGACCTATATGGAGGATAGGCCTACAGCCAGCATGAAAAAGGGCCGGCTCTGTAGAACTTCCTGTGACAAGAAGAATCATGAGATAGCACCAGTGATGATCTAGATCGAGTGATGATCGAGATCTAGTGATGATAGCCAATGATGATGCAGATCGAGTGATGATTAAGATCTAGTGATGATGATCCAACAGTAATGATCCAGATTGAGTGATGATTGAGATCCAGTGATGATAGCCAGTGATGATCCAGATCAAGTGATGATGCCTCATGATGATCCAGATCGAGAGATGATCCAGATCTAGTGATGATGTCCCATGATGATCCAGATCGAGAGATGATCCAGATCCAGTGATGATGTCCCATGATGATCCATATCGAGAGATGATCCATATCCGATGACTTGAATATGAAGATGACTTGAAGACAAAGATGACTTGAAGACTCAAAAGACTTGAGATGCAAATGACAAGATGATCTAGTTGATACAGAGAAGAAGATCAGTGCTAAAAATTGTGTTGAAAGAATACCTTCCTAGTTAAGAGGGAGTGTTGATGTATTTGTAACTTCGGAATGTATTCATCTATGTATCTTATGTATTGTAACCCGATGTTTATTCCAGGATGTATCCTTAATGTAATCGAGTCATATTGTCATGCCTCGATGTTTCGATCGGGAGGATCAATAATGTAAACAAGTCATGTCAAGTCATAGTGAGTAACCCTCTGATTGTCTAAGGGTTAAAGTCCCCGAAATTCCATGGCACTAGGGTTATTAGACTCTCCTAGTAGAGGTTGGCCCTGGTAGGGTTTTAGTCATGTCGGGATTAGTATAAATAGAGAACTAGAGTCTCTATTTATTACAAAACTCATCCACACTCAAGTGTAGCACATAGTTGAGGAAGGAGAAGACACTGGGGCTAGACAAGAAGAAGATTACTGTTGTCGGGAGATCACTTACTGTTTTGGGGCTTTTACTGTTTTGGTGCTGATTCTATCTATGAGGAAGTTGCGAGGTTTTCTCCTTTATGGTTTCCCCGAGGAAAAACACTGTGTTCATTGTCTCTTGTGTTTGATTGCTGTACTTGTTATTCTCTCAGTTAAAGATCCTAATAATGCTAGCTTAATGTTGAAAAACTAACAGAGTCATCTTCACAAAGAGACAGGTATTCGACACACCTGGAGCTTTTTTGAAACGAGGCACAGAAATGGTGATCATGATGGCATAGGTGCATGCGTGAAATGAGCAATTCGGAGTTACCAAATGAGTCATAGTACATCTCGACTCAAGTGCTCAGCAGAAGTAGTTGATTGGTGCACACAAAATTTGGGTCACTAAGGTCATTAACAAGCAAGGCCGATGTGCAGGTAGGAACAACAACTTAATTGGAATTTTATAAATGTGTTTGTATTATTATATATATAAATATGATGTTTTTTATTAGCTGCATGTTTTTTTGGGAAGTTTCCCTTGGCGATGTGAATAGATCCATGCCATGGTATTGCGAGACCATACCTGGTATGAGAGAACTACATTCAGTCCGTAGTAAAGACATGGGCAACATATTTTCCATTGAAATGAGGAAGTATGTGTGTTTCTGTGAGTTATGCATTGACACCAATGGACTGGGGGTTGATCATTGCATGAACGATGCATATGTCAAACAATGGAAATATGTCCCTCTTAATCCAAAAGGGCCACATCCAATTCCGACATGGAAAGAGATGCACACTGATGAGGCAGTGGTTTCACTAGATCATGATCGGGTTTCTGATTTGGTTAAGCAAGGTACATGATAGTTGATTGAATTTTTAAACCTCTAGTCTTGTAAACATGCAAATATATATTTAAGATTTGTTTAATATTTGAAAATATTGATGCAGGTGATATAATTTTTGTAATTGCACCACCGGGAAAAGATGAGCATGTGGCATACTTTTTGATGTGGTGTACACAAATCAAAAACAGGTTGGTGTGACCTATGTCGATGGAGAGTTCATGTACCAAGTTGGTGACCAAGTTGTGATGGGCCACTTTTTTGAAAAAGTGAGAAGACAAGGTGACTATATTATTTACAGAGATTTCATGCCTAAATATATATCTTGTTAGTACAGTCATTTGGTGGTAAATGCTTTGTGAGTTTTCGATGGGGTGGAAATGAGTTACAAATACTTGGGATTTTAAACTAATTTCTATAGATATTTATAATTTTAAACTATTTTTTTAAATTATAATTATGTACAAATTTTCATTCATTTAAAAAAAATTAAATTACAATTTCAGTTTTCCATAATTTAATGTATAAATTTATATATTTTATTAGCAATATATTTTAATATTATTTTAAAATATTCTAAATTTATAATTTATAATTTTCAAAATGTTGAATATAAATATATATATTTTTTCTAAAAAATATCAAAAATATAATTTTATCTTAAGTTATGGATTTCTATTAATTTTTTAATTTGATATCCTTTAAAAAACATTAAATCATGAATTTTTATTAATTTTTTAATTTGATTTTTTTTCAAATTTACACACTTATTTATTAATGTTTTTTTCCTTAAAAAAAAACAAAAAAAATCGACATTTTCATCATACTTTTGTTTGAGCTTAAAAAAAAAACTAAAATACATAAGTGCACTTTTCAATAAACTAAAATTAAAATATGTCAACTAATAAGTCAAAACATACATATATCGCATTTTATTATGAAAAAATATTTTTAAG
>LPNX011027294.1:0-89283 GCA_001517045.1 Pseudotsuga menziesii | reverse complement strand
AATATTTTTTAATATTTAAATTTGAATATATATGATAAAAATATTTAAAGAAAAATATATGGGTTGTTTACGTAAATGCCTACGTCGGTTTAAGGTTCATGATTGTCTCGCGTCGAGGGTTTGGATTTTTTTTCATTCCTCCATGTATTCTCGGAGGATTGAAAAACACTCGGTAGCATTTTTTCTTGCCCGACACACATCTCAAAATTAAACCAGCAGCATAAACGACTACCGGTTGATAGAAATATTTATACAAGCTATAAATTTAAATTTTAAATTTAACAATTTTGAATTTTTTCAATCCTCTGTATTTTTTCAGAGGATTAAAAAAATTTGGGCAGCATTTCTGCTTGTTGGACACACATTTAAAAATTAAATCAGCAACATAAACACTACCGGTTGACAAAATATATATAAAACAAAAAATTAAATATTAAATTAAAAAAACTTCAATTTTAAACATATTTTAAACGCTACCAACAACATTTCTGCTTATCGGCACACATTGCAAACATACTAGGAAAACAAAGCAAACCTAAAAACATCTATAACAATGATTTTTTTTCAATGTTAACCTAACATTTTAAAAATTAAAACGAAAAACTAAAATTCCATTTCAATTTCAAAAAACAATGATTGGGGGTTACCTCTTTACTTTGAAATCGTGGTGAAAGGGGGCATGGATTTCATGGTATCTCGGTCAAGGTTTCTGGGGGCGTAGTGGCATGAGCGAGGTGTTTGGAGACGTAGATGCTAGGTCGAGGTGCTTTCTCAATCGAAGGTCGTTTATGCAGAAATGAGGAATGGTTGCGGGTGCCTGTGACGCTTTTTATATTTTTTTAAAACAGGAATCTCGATCGAGGTATGTAGCTCGATCGAGGTCTGTAGATCGATCGAGGTATGTAGCTCGATTAAGGTCCATACCTCGATTGAGCTCTAGGTAAACCCTCGATCAAGGTATTGATACCTTGATCAAGTGCTTGTTAAAGCCTCGATTGAGGTATCAATACCTCGATGGAGGGTGTGCTTTTTGCATTTTTCTGAAAATTCCTTGCCAAAAATTGTAACCCACCTCCATGGATGCACCCAGAACCATGTTTCCATAGCTGGGTGGGGGATTTCCAGTCCCTTGGTCATTTACCAAGGTGCTCAACCAAGCTTGATGGGTGGATTAATTATGCTTACTATGAACATTTAGATTGCAACACAACTCTTCCCTTGCAATAATATAACAACAGTCCCAGTATAACATAAACGTATTCAACTTATAATAGTACGACTCATATGCATCTATTCATTCATAAGCAAACATATAAGAATTCAGTCAAAGAAACATTTATACAGGTGAATCAAACACATTCAAAATTCACACATATACATGGAATCTAACTTGGAAGCCCATCCGGGAGAAACCAAAAAGGTTCTCTTGATATGGCATGAGAAATGTATGCACCTTTTTGTCTATGCACTAAGCTGCAAACTTTGCTCTAGATCTTCTTCTTTATCTATACCGACTCTTTATTCCTCTCATGCTCTCTAGTATTCTCTTCTACTCCATCTCTACTTGACTCTACTAATGATCCAAACACATCCTAGATCGACTCAACTTCTCCTACTCTTCTTCTCTCTCCGCTACAAATTCTTCAACTCGGTGCACTCATCACAACTAATAGACAACAATACTCAGGCTAACAACCCAAAAATAATAGTAGAGAGGCTATGACCCTAACAATAGAGATGCTAATAATAGAGAATCTAACCCTCATACAACCTTGGTTACTCCTTTTATTGAATCTTTTACAGACTCCTTACAGACTCTTTACCTGTCATTTTCTCAGTTGACTTTCTACTTTTATCCAACAGGATGACTTTCCTATTCTAGAAACACACAACAATAGGCACTAACATACTGACTTATACATATTTTTTCATATGTGTGGCTTTTGTCGACTCTAGCCAACCTCTCCCCCACATTCTTCCTCAACTGTCACTTTCTGGTCGTCATGCCATGTTGTCATTTTCTACCCATTATACCTCTTACATGCCTTCTGGTACTATTATTCCATCACACCTTTCCTTGTCACATTCCTTCCTTCTGTTGCGACTTCCTATTTTGTCGCAACTTCTTCTTCTGTCACGGCTCTTTCTTCCATCGTGACTCTTCCCTCTGTCGCAACTCCTTTATCTTCTTCTCTAGCTCTTCTCCATACTTAGGCAGAATTCTAAGTGATTTCTGCTTTCCTTTCCCTAGGTCCAATAGCCCCCCAACACTCACCTGTGGCTCATCCTGAGCCACTTGAAGCTTTTCCTCCATTTCTTTACCTATGCCTACTTTACTATGAAAATCTTCCTTGATTTTAGTAACTCTCTCTGCTTCCAATCACAATTATTCCTCTATCTTCTTTAATTGCTCCACATTTTCAGGAGTGACATATTCCAACATTACCTTCTCTACTAAGGAAGCTACTTCTCGCACCTTCTGATGTACATGTTGTAGAATGCTTGTAACCATTTCAGCTTCAACCTACATCTTTTCTACCTTATCTGCATGTTGTTGCTATTGTGTGCGTAGCACTGTATCCCTTTGTTGCAATTTTCTCATTTCTGATGGCTTAGCCATTTTCTACGCTAAGGGTATCTTCTTCATCTCGTTCCTTATCTAGATGATATTTTCTTCAATTGTAGTTATCTCATTTGCAAGATTCTCTAATTTTGCATCATCCATCAATGCTTCCCAATCCTGGGAGACTTAGTCGACAACATTAGCACATATTTCTTCCACCTCTTATATATTCTTCATAGCCTTAGTTGTTGTCTCCCTTATTTCCTCCAACACCTCTGAGGGTGTGCTTGGTTGAACCCTCTCTTCAAGTTCTGCGACCTTTTTCCAAAGGTTGGATGCTATGTTTCCAAGTCAAATGAACTTTTCCTCCATAACCATATCTGATGTAATCTATGCATCATTAATATTTGTGCAGGATAAATTTATGGCATTATCAAGCTTAAGCTTGTTTTATTCCTATTATTTTTCTTTTTGTTTTGTCTTCTACATCTTTGTGTTTATTTTGTTAACAACCTTCCCAGTTTTCTTTGCCTACTTAATCAAGGCGATTTAACTTACTTTGATTTTCATGATTGCAAATTTTTGTAATGCATATACTTCGGTCAGTCGCATCTACAAAAAATCTATAGTTACTTGGCCTATGCTTTTGGCCACATCATTAAATTATGTGGTTCCCAAATATAGTAATTCTGCTCCAACTTGTACCCTGATAGGGTGAGCCGATTTTGGTATCTAAGGTTCTGGTGGTCTTAAGGGACTAGGTTTACCCTACGACTCAACTACTTGGGGCATACGATCCACTACAACTCTAACATGTTCGACAAATTTGCATAGTTCATTCAATTGCTTTGTAATATTAGTTGTTAACTTGGTCTTCCTCTTGTCAATATCTTGCAAACTTGCTTGCACAACTTCTTGTAGTGCTTCTCTTAACGTTGCCTAGTATTCCTCATCCATAATGAAGGCATTGGATTTTTTATCAGACTTCCTTTTATCTCACTTAGGCTCCCTCTGTTATACTTCTTCCTGATATCTCTGTTCGTCCAGCGGTGGATTTGGCGGGGTCAAGATGGAATCACTCGTATAAGTATTTTTCTTGGTTATCATGCAATGGGGGTTTGTCCTGATCCAAGTCCTTATCTACTATTTGTGATTTTGGTACATGTATGCGCCATTATTTTGTCCATTCATTTTTAATGGCTTCCACTTCTTCTTTCGTCATTATAAACTGTGCTTCCAACCATTTGTGATCTGGTTCCTGTCGTGGTTGCATGGTAACATAATGCGGGCCAATTTGAAACCAGATGATTTGGAGAAACCACACAATAGTTTCGTCATGAATTGTGACCTGTTTCCTCACCTGATGCCTTAGGTATTCTCCATGTATGAAAAAATCAATATTATTGTCTATCTTCCTATCCTTGTTTTGTGAAAACCAGAGGTTTTGGTATTTTTCTCCTCTACAAGAAACAAGTAGATCTACTAGCTAGTAGTACAATATGTCGGACCAAACAACAAATGAAATTAAAATCAACAACCAGGAATAGTGGAAAGCCCTACCTTCTTCCTATGATGTAGCCACATCTTGTAACAATTCATTTAACAAAAAATGGGACCAATTAATCTAAACTCCCTCTACACAGCGTTCGAATAGTGCAACCGCACCCGCGGTAAATTGGGTTGGTCGCAATTTACACAAAATTTTGCATGAAAATATCTTTGCAATAAAGTGAACAGTGGTGTCATTAATGGTAAAAATTAGGCAGCCTTTGTTGGCCCTAATCACATCATACTTATCTTTATTAGAGGAAATTTCAACTAAAAATGGGCCTCCTAAGGAAAATTATTAAAATAATAGTTAAAATAATAAAATAATATTTATTAATTTTCAAGGAAGAAAAGAAAAAACTACTTTTTTGTTCATATTTTCGACATATATCCTTGTGTTTTTACTCAAATTTCGATCGGGAGAGCTTGTTGGATGCGAAATTAAATTCTACATCCAACGAGCTCTTCTAATCGAAATTTGAGTAAAAACATAGAGAGATATGTCAAAAATACGAACAAAAAAAATTGATTTTTTTATGATACCTATCCCCAAATTTATATTAAAAAATTGTTTAAGAGGTGCTCCATTTTTTAATTTTAAATCATTTTTATTGGCTAATACATGATGACATGGATTTTGTATTATTTTTGGAAGGCCCATTTTAAATTTAAATTTCCTCTAATGTGATCGTTGGGATCATCACTGGGTCCTTGTCCTTCTTTAAAAAAAACATTGGGTCTACTCCTACCTGTAGAAGTCCTGTAATTATTGAAATGAGGTCGACATCAACCAAATATGGCTTATCTAGCCACAGGTATCCTCCATGAAATACTACTAGCAACTTTTTTACATAGGTGTTCACTTCTATGCTTCAACCTAAGTGTGGCATAAAAAACAACGACAATAGGCCAGATTAGTCTAGTCCTTTCGCCCATTCCATTGGAACAAAACAATTTGGTGACTCAGGTGTTTCCTTGACTTGTTTCACATAGTTCTCTCTATCCAAGTCTCTCACTTTGTTTGTATCATGGTCATCAAAGGATAACTTATGCAAATTTGGCATAATGTTCTGTAGTACCTTAATTCCTTTTGGTAGTTTGGGTCCTATCAGCAGGGCTTGAATATTGGATAGAATTTCGACCTTTGGTTCAACTGCTCATCTTGGTGAGAGATATGGTAACAAAGACTGGTGGTGTTGTTGTTGCTTCGTCCTTTCTCTTCCCGTTCATTGTATGCTTTCCCTTTGAAGCTACTGAGGGCCCTGGTTTTTTTGGATGGCCAAAGTGGAGCTTATCCAGTAGCTAGAACAAGTTGCTGTTTTGGTGGAACATATCCCACAATATCTTCCATAATAAGCGTGGGTGATGCAATTCCAAATTTAGCTTCCAAAGTTGCACTAGTACTTGATATCGATATTACCATGAAATTGCTTCGGGTCTGTTGTTGTAATTGTAAATTCAGAATATATTCACTTATATATCTTATGTATTGTAACCCAATGTTTTTTCTGGGAAGTGTTTGTAATGTAATTAAATCATGTCATGCCCCGATGTTCTGATAGGGATATTCTATAATGTAAACAAGTCATGTCAAGTCATTGTGGGTAACCCTCCTATTGATCAAGGGTTAAAGTCCCCGCAGTTGTGGGGCCTAGGGTTATTAGACTCTCCTAGAGAAGTCTTCCCTGGTGAGTTATTGTCAAGTCAGGAATTAGTATAAATAGAGAGTGAGCCTCTCTATTTAACACACATTCACTCACACTCAGTTGTAGCGCATAACTGAGAGAGAAGAAGTTGCTCGGACAAGAGAGAGAGAGTCTACTGCTGTCAGGAGATCATCTTATTGTTTTGGCATTTTTTTTTTGGTGCTGATTCTATCTTTGAGGAAGTTGCGGGGTTTTCTCCTTTATGGTTTCCCCGAGGAAAAACTTTGTGTTCATTGTCTCTTATGTTTGATTCATGTGTTTGTTATTCTCTCAGTTAAATATATTAAGAGAATGCTAGCTTAAATGATAAAATTCTAACATGGTATCAAAGCTAACCTCAGAAGAATACACTCTGTAGCTGCAGAAGCTAGGGCTTCCTACTTTTGGATCTCTCTCCATAGATTTTCAGCAAAATAAGGTTGGGATGACTCTCCTCTATAGGGCGCATCTTTATGTCGAAGCAGAATCTGATTTTGAGTATTTTCAGTTTTTGACTCGACACTACTACTGGAAATTAGGGATTTCCACAAAAGTGGAATTTTTTGAGTGATCCCAGGTCTGGATTGATCTGCTCATCAAAATCAAATTTTAGAGATCAACATCAAAGCTTTTGGTTGGACAGAACTTCGGGAAATTCAAATCCTAATCTGCTCCTGAACTAGCTCTACAGAAATTCAGCTCCAAATCTAGATCCAACATCTTAACCTGGTAAGATCTAAATATTTTGTATTTCCATTTGAGGTTCTCAGTTAAGATGTCTCATCATACCAAGCTTGATGAAAAGCTTGAGGGAGTTGATAACTTCTGAGCCTGGAAGTATAGGATCTCCCTGGTCCTGGAAGAAAATGAGTTGGACTCCTACATCAATGAGGAGGTTCTAGTTCTAGAGGGAGATGAGGCTAAGGCCTTACACAAGAAGAAATTGGTCATGCCTAAGAGGATTATTGCTGATTCAATCAAGGATCACCTCATACCGAAGGTGTCATATATAAAGACATATAAAGTTATGTTTGATGCCTTGACCAAACTATTTGAAGGAAAGAACATAAACCGGAAGATGAATCTGAGAAATAAATTGAAGAATGTAAAGATACAAAATGCAGAAACCATCCAGTCTTACTTTACAAGGGTCTCTCAGATCAAGGAACAACTTGAAGCGGTGAATGAAGAAGTGGAGAATGCAGAGATTGTAATGACCACCTTGAATGGTCTCCCTAGATCATGGGACTCCTTTATTCAAGGGATCTGTGCCAGAAAGAAGCTATTCAATTTCAGTAGACTATGGGAAGAATGCTCACAAGAATAAGCTCAAATAGCAGCTCGAGAAGAAAAGATGGGAAGTGAAGATAAATCTCTCACAGTACAATCCAAGAAGAGGAAAACAAATCATCACCAAGGTAAGCATCCTTATCCTAGATGTAATAGCAAGAAGCTACCTAAATTCAGATGTTATACATGTGATGAAATAGGACACTATGCTAGGAATTGTCCTAAGAACAAAAGTGGCTCTCACAAGAAGAAGGGAAACAAGAAGAGACATCATGTTCACACTGCAGAGGATGATAATCCTCCTAAGAAAAAATCCAAACAAGAAAGTGATGATTCTTCAAGTGATGAAGAATATGTTCTGATCTCTGCTCTTATAGGAACTATCTCACATGGAAGCAATGATTGGATTATAGACATTGGTGCTTCCAAACACATGACGGGATTTAAAGAATCCTTTGTGAAATTATCAAAACATGAATCACTCCACAAGGTGAAACTTGGAGATGACTACCAGTATCCAATAAAAGGTAGGGGTGAATCCTCCTACAAGCCAGACTTGGGGAAGTCTATGAAAATGAAGGATGTCCTATTTGTACTAGGACTAAAGAAGAGCCTCCTCTCCATATCTGCATTGGATGCAAATGGCATGAGGGTTGCATTTGTAGATGGCCAATTTCTTATGTGGCTAAAGGGAAATACTATTAATGATGCAGTAGTGATTTGGGAACAAGAAGGAGGTCTATACAAATTGAAGGGCCAACCAGAACAAGCTTTAGTTCATGACTCAGTAGAACCAAATGAACTTTGGCATAGAATTCTTGCACATGTGCATTATAGAGCACTACCACTTGCGAGCAAAGCCGTTGAAGGTATTCCAGAAATAGAGGCAAAACATGATGGTGTCTGCAAGGGATGTGCGAAAGGAAAGAACACAAAGAAGACATTTACAAGTAGCGAGAGCACGACAAAAGGAATCTTGAAAATCATCCACTTTGATGTATGTGGACTGATGTCATCCAGTTCATTAAGTGGGTATGTATACAATGTTTCTTTATTGATGATTTTTCTAGAAAGACATGGATATATTTTATGAAGAACAAAGATGAAGTATTCAGCAAATTCAAGGAATTCAAAGCCTTGATTGAGAACCACACTGAAAATAAGATCAAGACCTTTCGATCAGATAATGGTGGAGAATTCACATCAAATGAATTCAAAGAGTTATGCAAAGATTCATGGATTAAGAGGGAGTTATCCACTCCATATAATCCACAACAGAATGGGGTTGCATAAAAGAAGAATAGAATGATTATGGAAGCTGCAAGAGCAGTGCTTCATGATCAAGATCTTCCCATGCATCTATGGGCAGAAGCTTCTAGAACAACGATGCATGTACATAACCGTACTCCACATAGAGTAATCAAGAATAAGACACCTGAAGAAGTATTTTTCGGCAAGAAACCAGAAGTCATCCATCTCAGAATATTCAGCTGTCTAGTGTACATACACATTCTGAAAGAAAAGAGGACGAAGTTAGATCCTTTAGGAAAGAAGGGTATATTTGTGGGATACTCTAAAAGCTCAAAGGCTTACAGAATATACTTCATAGGATTCAAAAAGATCGACATCAACAAGGACGTAACATTTGACGAAGACTCAGCTTACAACAAATCCAGAAAGAGACCTGTTGAAGATCCTAAAGAAACAAAAGCACCTAGAATTCATGACACAACCATGAATGAAGAAATTCAAGAAGAAGATCGAGAATTAGAAGAACCTCAAGAACCTATAGATCTACCTTAGGAGAAGAATCCTCACAAGAGGAAACCTGCTTGGGTACAAGAAGCTATCCAAGGTGCAGAAAGATATGGGGCTCCAGAAGAGAATCACACAGAAAGAAAGAGGACCAAGTCCTGCTCCGGGTATGTAGCCTTATTATGTGACTTCATCGATAAAGAACCTTCCAACTATGAAGAAGCGACAGAAAGGAAATAATGGAAGGATGCTATGATCAAAGAGTATCAATCGATAATGAAGAATGATGTCTAGGATGTTGTCCCTAGACGAAAGGGGAAGTTTATTGTAACTTCCAAATGGATCTACAAGATCAAGCATGTTGTAGACGACAGCATATAAAAATATAAAGCAAGATTTGTGGCTCGTGACTTCTCCCAGAAAGAAGGAATAGATTATGAAGAAAATTTTGCACCTGTATCCAGATACACTTCCATCAAGTCAGTACTTGCTCTGGCTGCAGTGATGAAATGGAAGATACACCAGATGGATGTCAAGACTACCATCTTGAATGGTGTAGTGGAAGAGGAAGTATATGTGGAGTAGCCACTTAGTTTTGAGACACATGACAAGGAGTCTCATGTGTCTAAATTGAAGAAAGCCCTGTACGGTTTAAAACAGGAACCTAGGACATGGTACGATAGAATTGACAGCTTTCTATCAGTTTGGACTTTACCAAGGGTAAAACAGATTCCAACCTTTACTACAAGGTTAAATATGGTAACCCAGTAATACTCCTACTATATGTAGATGATCTGTTTGTGACAGGTATGGATGGGTTTATTTTTGATACGAAGAGGAAGCTTGCTGCTGTGTTCGAAATGAAGGACTTGGGTATGATGCATTATTTTCTAGGCATGGAGGTGTGGTAGAATGTAGATTGAATCTTCCTCAAACAAGGGAATTATGCAGTAGAGATCCTGAAGAGGTTCGGGATGATGGACTGCAAGGCCATGACCACACCTATGGCATCGAACCTGAATCTATTGAGTGATACTTCATCAGAAGCAGTTGATGCCATGATGTATCGTCAGATGATGGTTTCCTTGATGTACCTGACGAATACGAGACTAGATATTTGCTTTGTTGTGAACATTTTGGGCCAGTTCCTAACAAATCCAAGACATGTTCACTTGATTTATGCAAAGCATATTCTATGGTACCTAAAGGGTATAGTTGATTATGGGCTCAAGTATGAGGTGAATTAGAATATTAAACTGGAGGGTTATGTTGATTCAGATTGGGCAGGCAATGCCATCGATAGGAAGAGCACTTCAGGATGCTGCTTTAGTATGGGATCAAGTGTGATCTCTTGGTTTAGCAGGAAACAGTCTTGCGTGGCACTGAGTATAGTTGAAGCAGAGTATGTCATAGCCTATTCAGCTAGTTGTGAGGCAGTATGGATGAGGAAGCTACTGTTTGATTTATTTTATCTCCATTTGGATGCTACTTGTATATATTGTGACAACCAGAGTTGTGTGAAGTTGTCAGAGAACCCGATGTTCCATGACAAGTCAAAGCATATCGAGATCAAATATCACTATATCAGGGATATGGTGCAGAGAGGAACAGTGAATCTCCAGTATGATGCGACAAATGAACAGATAGATGATGTGTTGACTAATCCATTAGCTAGAGTGAGGTTTGAGTACTTCAGGGAGAAGCTTGGTGTTCTCCATATCGAGGTTCCCTCTAAGGGGAAGTGATGAGTCTGTGAGCCATTCTGACATGGTGAGAGGATTGGTTCCTTCCATGGTCAGATGTAAGGGCTGAGCCATTCTGTCATGGTGAGAGGATTGGTTCCTTCCATGGTCAGATGTAAGGGCTGAGCCATTCTGTCATGGTGAGAGGATTGGTTCCTTCCATGTCATATGTGACTGTTGAGCCATTCTGATGTGACTGTAGGATTGGTTCCTACATGATCAGAAATAAGTGCTGAATTCCATTCTCTGAATGGATGCACTTGGTCAGTTACCTGGAATTTCAGTCTGGGACTGAAGCTTAGCTTAAGTGCTGAGATGCCATTCTCTGGGAGCATGGAGGCATTTGTTCAGTTACCAGGAATTTCAGTCTGGGACTGAGAGCCTTTCTTACACGGTTAATAGGATGTGTTCCTCCCATGGTAAGATGTAAGTGTTGAGCTTTTCTTACATGGTTGATAGGGTGTGTTCCTGCCATGGTAAGATATAAGTGTTGTTCCTTTCTTACATGGTTGATAGGATGTGTTCCTCCCATGGTAAGATATAAGTGTTGTGCCTTTCTTACATGGTTGATAGGATGTGTTCCTCCCATGTTAAGATATAAGTGTTGTGCCTTTCTTACATGGTTGATAGGATGTGTTCCTCTGATGGTAAGATATAGGTGCTGAGCCTTTCCGGTATGGTTCTTAGATGTGTTCCTCCCATGATCAGATGTGAGTGCTGGGCCTTTCTGACATGACTAGATTGGTTTCTTTCATTGTTAGATGTGAGTGCTGGGCATGCCTCTCTGACATGACTGGATTGGTTTCTCTCATGGTCAGATGTGAGTGCTAGGTGTGCCTTTCTGACATGGTGTTGGATGTGTTCCTCTCATGGTCAGTTGTAAGTGTTGGGTGGGCCATTACGACTTAGGGTCATATATAAGTGCTGAAGAAGACCTAAATGGAGGCTATACCTACAACTAGCATGAAAAAGGGCTTGCTCTATAGAACTTCCTGTGACGAGAAGAATCAAGAGATAGCACCTGTGATGATGATCCAGTAGAGATGATCCAGATCCAGAGATGATCCAGATCCAAAGATGTTCCAGATCCAGTGATGATCCAGATCGAGTGATGATCTAGATCTAATGAAGATGACTTGAAGATGAAGATGATGAGAACTCGATGATGATCCATATGATATAGAGAAGAAGAATTGTGCTGATAAATTGTGTCGAGAGAATACCTTCCTAGTTAAGAGGGAGTGTTGTTGTAATTGTAAATTCAGAATGCATTCACTTGTATATCTTATGTATTGTACCCCGATGTTTATTCCAGGAAGTGTTGGTAAAGTAATTAAGTCATGTCATGCCCTGATGTTCCGATTGGGAGATTCTATAATGTAAACAAGTCATGTCAAGTCATTGTGGGTAACCCTACTATTGATCAAGGGTTAAAGTCCCCATAGTTGTGGGGCCTTAGGGTTATTAGAATCTCCTAGAGAATTTGGCCCTGGTGAGTTATTATCAAGTCGGGAATTAGTATAAATAGAGAGTGTGTTGCTCAGGATTAAGCACCCTTGTAACCTAGGGTCTGGAATTACCAACTTACTACTAACATTGTAGACCATTAGCTTTAACAAAGAAGAGCAAGGAAATAGGAATAAATTCTTGACTTACCTGATTATCGACGGTTGATCCAAGCTTGATCTTCTTTCGTTACTCTTCTCTCCAAATCTTCTAGGGATGCACCTCTTTCACTTGTAAAGAGAAAATTATCCAAGTACTATCTCATGCATGTATATATAAGAGGTTAGATAAACAATATGTCCACTACATAATCAAATATATTCATTAACCACGATACATGAAAGAGACTCAACACAATGTTGGAAGAAGAATTCTCTTTATTAACAATCAGTGAATGAGATAAGAGTACAACCTAGCTTCTGAGACAAGGACTCCTCTGCAAGAAAAGGAATCTAAGTTCTACTACACCAATACTTCTGAAGATATACCACCAGCATAACTTTGCTCTCCAATCTTGATTGATTAATGCCCTCCCCAAGGCCTCTATCTATACTTTGGGAAATAGAGTGGCTTCGAAGGTTGGGGTGGTTGAAACAGTTGGGATAGTTAATGATTAAAACCCAACTAATCTCCATTAATCATGTTTTATATTTTTTAAGGTCAAATCAAGATGTACACGACTATTGGTATAGGCAACCCACGTATGACACATGAGTTGCTTAAAGGAAACCCGAGTATGCTGATGTACATGGGTTTCAATGTAGATAGTCACGTACAGTACATGAGTTGCAATGGAGATAGTTGTGTACATACGCGAGTTGCAATGGAGATAGTCGCATACATAACTCAAAACTTAGAAAAATTATTTGGAAATATGGTTCAAGGGTAAATGCATCCCAAGTCAGGCCCATCTATAGTGTTTTGGCAAACTTCAATCCTAAAATGTCCTTTTGTGTACCAACATAATCAATGTTAGCACTCAGACAGAGAAGTTCCATTTGGGTTGATAACAAAGTGATCCTCTCTATTTAACACACATTTACTCACACTTAGTTGTAGCATATAACTGAGAGAGAAGAAGTTGTTGGGACAAGAGAGAGAGAGAGTAGTACTGTCAGGAGATCATCTTACTGTTTTGGGGTTTTACTTTTTGGTGCTGATTCATCTCTGAGGAAGTTGCGGGTTTTTCTCCTTTATGGTTTCCCCAAGGAAAAACGTTGTGTTCATTGTCTCTTATGTTTGATTGATGTGCTTGTTATTATCTTAGTTAAATATCTTAAGATAATTCTAACTTAAATGATAAAAATATAATAGGGTCCTGGAGTTGCAGACAACAATCTCTCTTCTCTCATGCAAATATAATGAAATTGATATTGGGCGTGAAGTTTGATATGAAACAACAGTTTTCAACAGCTGTTTCTCACACACATGGGCATTCAAATAAAAAGGAATCCATCCTTTCAATCCCATGGGAAGTCGATTAAATTATTTAAGGAAACTTTCTGAGCACGTCATCAATTAGATAGAACCTACAGGGGTAGTTATTGTCATAAAGGAATACATGACCACAAAGTATGCCACCAAATTTTCTTGATATTTCGGAATAAATGACAGAAAATTGTCCTATCAGCAAGTCTCTTCATTATTGCACCAAATTCGCGTCACTTGCGACCTACTTTCTTTTATTTGATAGTGTACCTTCCTTTTGCGACTCATTAAGTGTCTCGTCACACTCCTTGCGACTTGCATTAAACTTTCAATAGGGTTCCACTCTTGTGAGAGACCAATTGTCTTCTCTTATAAATTTGACCTTATCTAGATGCCAAGTCTACAAAAATTCACTTTTCTCCACGTCAGAATAACAATCTGCCATCATACATTTTTTTCTCATATTTTTATCTTTTATCTTGTCCTTTTTCTCTTTTTTCTTTTCTCTTGTCCTGTTTATTATTATTATTATTTATGCGACTAAGCTACATTTATCAAAATATGGTTTCATTCGAATCCCATTAACGAGTCCTATGACCTCTTTCCCATTTAATTTTTCTAACTTCATTGATCCTCCATCAGTGATTTCCTTAACAACATATGGTCCTAACCAATGTGTTTTCATCTTTCCTGTATGCTTGAAAAAATTTCTGTCATACATAAGAAAAATACATCCAACTTCAAAATTATTTCTCTTAATATGTCTATCATGCCATACCTTATGCCTTTTCTTTTCTACATTCTAGTGAAATCCCACAATAAAGCGTTCTTACTCCAAATTTATTAGTTGAAGTAGCCTATTGTCCACAACATCAACATTTGTTATTTCAGTGATCACAACAAATCTTAAACTCAACATAAGGTACTCCATAGGAATGACAACTTCTTGTATATATACCAACCTAAATGGAGTCTGACCTTTCAACTTCTTACATGTCATATGATATTCCCACAATACTACAGGGATATTCTAGTCCCAGTCATCTCGTTGCGCATTGAAAACCTTTTCTAATGCATTTTCAAGAATCTTGTTGAATGCTTTGACAACACCATTTTCTTGAGGATGATATGGCGTTTTTCTTCTATGTTGTATCTAGAATTCCTCAATTAGTTCTTCAACCAATTGATTAACAAAATGCATACCTTTATCACTAATTAAAATATTTGGGCACCCGAACCTTGTCACGGCGTTTTCAAATAAAAACTTCACAGCAGTTGGAGAAGTACAATCCTTTACTGGCACTGCTTCTACCCATTTGGTTAGGTAATCAATTACAATAATATTATATTGTGCTCTCATGCAATTTCTTTCCAAAACGATAGGTCCTACAAAATTAAGAACCCATTTATCAAATACCTACAATATAATTTGTGGTATTAATGGAATTTCATCTCTTTGGGAAGGCCTCCTAGTTCTTTGACAGACATCGCAGCTACGGAGATAATCTCGAGCATCTGCATGCATGGTGGGACACCATAATCCTGCTTGAAAAATATAGCGCAATGTATATTTTCCAGCATAGTGGCCTCCTGTTACACCAACATGTGATTCATTTAATATCTAGGGGTTCTTGTGCTCCAAAATGAAATGTTAAAGTATCTCATTAGGATCCATTTTATACAAGTGTCCAACGATCAACTGGAAATCTGCAGCTTGCATCACCAACTATTTCTTCTGCATAGTGGTAAATTTAGTTGGTGCATAACCCATACTTTGAAAATGTATGATATCGTTATACTGATCATCAAACATGGTTATGGAAAACAGTTGCTCATATGGGAGATTATCTTCCAGACTAGTAGGTTCTTCTCTACTTTCAATCCTTGAAAGATAGCTTGAACAAGTTTAAAAATTATTTCAAAATCAAATTCCTAGAAGAGGAGCGACCAACGGTAGATATTCCCCCTAAAAACTAGGTTATTAACCAAGTATTTTGATGCAGAATGGTTAGTATACATCCTAAAATGTCCTCCCAGTAAATAATTTCTAAATTTACGTAGTGCATATACCATCGCTAGCTCTTCTCTCTCTTTCATGGTATAATTCTTCTCTGCAGTTGATAACTTCCTGCTAGCAATGGAAATGGGATGTGTTAGCACTGAGATTGAACCCAAAGGTTGTGGGAAGGGCTCTCCCCAAGGAAACAACAGAACCACTTTAGACTGAGCTTCTGATCCAACAAAGTCTACCGGTTGTTTCTGACAATTTGATTTCTCGGTCATACCACCAGCGGAGTTGCTGAAGCCTGAATCCTTTAAGAGTGGAGTCGCTAGGTGAAAAGTGCACAACATTCTAGATGTCTTATTGTTTTTCACCATCAACAACCAAATCTGAAACTATGTCGTTCATACCCAGGGATGATATTCAATCTCGTCCCTAGAAAGGGCGCCAGTTTGTTAGCAGCAGGATTGAACCCAAAGGTTGCGGGAAGGGCTCTCCCCTGAGAAATAACAGAACCTCTTTAGACTACGCTGCTGACCCAACATAGTCAGAGAGGGATTTCTCATTTACTTACCAAATTTTCTCATGCAAGATATTCAATCAAGAATGGTTAGGAGGTCATATTCCTGAATGGGGCAGGTATGTTGATATAAGGTGTAGGTGGGATGATCAGAGAGGAGGACCATTGGGAAATGGAGTCAACAGTACTGGTATGGAACATGTCGCAGGAGGTAAATAATTATGGAACTTTACAGACAGAGGAAAGATAGCCGCCCATATTTCAATCATGAGATATTTAGTAGGTGATTAGTGGAGGAGAGGAAACAACCCATCACGCAGAGCATTTATAGGATGAATTATGCGTGACTTTAGAAGAAAGCTTTAGTGAATATTTGAAACAACAGATGGAGCATAGTATGTATGAATTCCAAACTGTTAAACACTTATTTCAGACATGAAAAAAATAACAAACTGGAATGAAAATAGGATAAACATTCACGTAAGGAATTTACATATTGAAAGAAAATACGAAGCAAGAATCTCTTCCATGAAGAATTATCATTCCTCTACAATTTTATTCATATCACGGAAAGCCAGAAACAAATTAAAATGGAGAGCCAAGGCCCTTGAAATTTTCCCAACCAACCCCTATCTCCCTCTACAGGGAGTATATTTATACTATCTTAGACCTGAGACTAATCACTGAAACAAAACCTAAAAATTGTTTTCAGTCACAATCAGACACTAACAGTTTTAGAATGTGGTACTATTGCCATGATTTACAAATATTAACTAAAATTATGGAGCAAGTGGGCATGCTCAGCCTTGGTGATAACTCGACGTTCTCTGCTATTGTTGTATACCTTGAGTACGATGCCTTTTTGGTCGCTTTTAGGTGAGTCACCATTAACTGGGTTTTGGACCCCTTAGCCAGCTTGTTGAGTCAGCATAGCATCCCTTTCTATCCCAAGTTTGTGTCTCCTCAGTGCTCAAATGCATCTTTTTGCATGGACGCAAACAGGTAGGGAAGTTTGTATCTTTCCCCTGCTCAACCTTCTCTATAGCCCCTCCCTCTCCGGGTAACACTGTTAGATGTGGGGTCTGGAGGAAGGGTCATATTGATTCTGGCCAATGAAAGCCTTTGTAGTGGCTTTCCATTCCTATACTCCTCACCTTCTATGAGGTGGGATCTCCCATAGGTAATACGATGGAGTGTACCTCCACCAGCCCCATCACCTTTGGCAAGTGGAATTCACAAATAGGGCTATGCAGGCATTGGACCCCTGATGCTCTGATCCGAACAACTGCTCCCACAAAGCGCAACCTGGTATTGTCTTCTTGTGTGGAGGATTTGGAGGCAATGATGGTGTCAGGGGATCCTGAAAAAACACCTATGAGACATAGGTGTTCAGGCAATACGCTGCTGGAGGTCTGGGCATCTAAAGATGAGTATATCTCTCAAAATTATTCACGTCTACATCTTGATGGCTGGTGTCATCCTTGGCATGGAAAACCAAGGTGACGTACAAGTGTATAAATTTTCTCACCAACCATAGTACACCCAAATAGACAATCTTTTCGAACCAAATTGCCATTTCCAACTTGTCGAACTTCTATGGACTCATAACAAAATGAAACCTCGGGCTCTAAAAGTATGTTAGCTCATTCCTGACATTATAAAGGAATATATATAAGGATAAGAGACTGGAATCTGCAATGACTGTTCAACATTCCTGCAC
Organism: Pseudotsuga menziesii; assembly: GCA_001517045.1. Lineage (NCBI taxonomy): Eukaryota > Viridiplantae > Streptophyta > Pinopsida > Pinales > Pinaceae > Pseudotsuga > Pseudotsuga menziesii. The sequence continues at coordinate 71,524 of LPNX011027294.1, read as the reverse complement.
ATTCTGTAATCGAGTGTCTCGGTGCTGACATGTGTGAGGGAATGAGCCAAGTAATCTTTTACCTGCTGGAGATCTAGTCACATCACTTCATCGGCTACGACACCTTACCATTTACTGTGAGAAATATTTTCAGGTGTCACCCTGTGTAGTCGACCCATGCTGTAAAGCACATGGAGTGGATGTTCTCACATTCCCTTGCTCTTGTGATGTAGGAAACAAAATGGTCTCCCCCGTCGCACTGGCCTTGCCCCATATGAAGAGTGGATTGGCCGGTTACTTCCTTACTTTCACAAGATAAACCACATGGAGGATTCTCCTCTTTAGGTGATATGGCTCTGCCACAGGGATGATTTCTCCTGTACGCATGCTAAAAATGGTGTTTAGGGGATCAATTAATCTATTGGGAGGAAAATCATGTGTGTGAACATACTTTCTATTGTTAAATATCCCCTGGATGTGATACCTACAACCTTGAGACTCTCTCGACCCTTTTATTTGGGAACCTTTCACATCCGTCATCCATGTTTCTTTAAACTTCAGCCGCCGATTCATCATCAACCTTCATCAGGACCGTCCGATCGGAGTAGACCCTACCACTTTTCACGAATTGAGATCTTGACCCCATCCACACTAGTTCAAATTGAGAAATGAACCACAACCATAGATCTATCCCCTCCTTTGTCGTGACCATTGATCTTTGCAGCCAGTACCACTTTTCGCGATTTGGAATCACGACTTTATCTATGCTAGTCCAGAACACGAAATCATCTATGGCCATAGATCTACTCATACTCTTATCTCTGCTGTCAGATGTCTCCGTCTTTTAATCCATTTCACAATTTTGAAAATATCCTTCTTCCCTGCACGTTTTCCCAACGAAATCACCTCAGGCCATCGACCAGGCTTCACCTTGATCTTGGCCTTTCATTGCTAGTCCCCTTTAACAAACTTTGTGAATACCAAACTTAAATATTTCCTCACATCTTTTGGCCTGTGGAACCATGCTCTATTGTCGACCTTATTCGTTGTGATTTTAGATCGTTGATCTATGACACCCCTTTATCTCATTCCCATTACTGCATGTCTTTACCTTTGGAAGTATCTACCACCCTATATTGAGGTCTCTTCTCCATCAGACGGCCTTAACCGATGACAAATTTTGATTGGATAACCTGAGGGGTGTTTGTATAATTCTTCATTGAACATGACCCTTTTCAAATTCTTCCAAGTCCATAACTCGACTGTTGCAAATGGAGTGCTAACAGGATGATCAATCGATCCTACACCAAGCTGCTTCAGTACCGTGCCGAGCTCAAAAGACGATGCACCGACATGAACATGGAACTCTTTTTCCTATTTTGGAAATACGAGTATTGGAGTAAGAAACGTATTATTCTTTAGCCTATATAGACTCTCTTGAAAATATTCTATACAATGAAACTTAGGGACTATTTTTAGCATTTTTTCCATCGGAGCAGTCACCTCCGCATATCCTTTTATAAACTTCCTGTAGGATCCAGTATGTCCTAATGTTGTGCTTAACTGTCTAACTATATTTGGAGGTGGTAGCTCAAGGATGATCAAAACATTTTACGGATCAACCAACATTCCATCATGACAGACCACATGGCCCTATAGAGCTCCAAAAGGTGCACAAAAGATACACTTCTTCAAATTCATGGAAATTTGATACTAGTGACAATAGTCCAGCATCATTATCATGTTATCTATATGGTATTTTAGAAGGCCAAATATTGTCCAGTCATCAAACTATACGTCAATAAATTTATGTATAAAATATTTAAAGGTAGCGACTACGTGTTGAGGCCTAGAAATTCGCAGGCAACAACAGTAAGGGATTCTCCCCAGTCAACGTTCCCAACTAGCCCGTGACTGTTTGGTGTAGGGAATCCGTCTGGTTTGTGGTCCAGCTACTGTAGGTCAAGTAACAAAACTAAAAGGGTTTACCGGTTGTGGCCCGGTCCACTGTATACATTTTTGTATTTTTGACTTAAGGTATGATATGCACGTGCCTAATTAACATGCAGGGTGATAAAGGATGCAAGGAGTAGTCACAAAGTGATGTGCAGGTTCTTACCTCTCGTCTTGGAACTCATAAGCTTCTAAATCACATATACAGTAATAAAGTAAATCTAACTATCTACCTATCTTCAGGGAGCCAAATTGTAACTTATTTATGAGTAATGTATATTGTACATGCATTATAAAGAGAAACTACAGATAGCTGATATTCCTTCCCACAACACATGAACTATTAAAGATATTTACACAATCAGATAGCCAACTGCTTATGAACAACATTCATTACTCATTGGTGGTAATTTCATAGAATAAACTAGAAATCATTCAAACAAGAACATAAGTCCTAAGAGTTAGAATGATCTCATAGTTAATGGACAAAAAGCTGAAAAATGAAGTAGTTCATCTTCCACCAATCCATGGCATAACATTTGAACGTCCCACCAAACTTTCTCCGACAGGAAAATAGTAATTCTTTATTGCAAAAAAAAGTAGTTCTTCTTACAATATCTCTTCACTTGTCTAACTGGGAAAAAATCCCCCTTGTTCTTCTAAGTCCTCTATATTTATACAAAAAGAATGAGATTGTTGGGCTCCCCACAAATAACCCTTGGGCTTCCCCAACTTTTCGCCTCCCAAAATTTCACTTTCATCAAGTGTTTACAAAATTGTTACATATTACAAAAGTGAACAATCATTCATGAGGAGGGCCCCGCTTGAGCATTTAGAAAATTCTTCCAAGCTAAGCCTCTGAAGCGATGCCTTCAAACTCAGAAGGTTCCAAAAAACAAATGTTTATCTCGAATTTCACAGCCTGGTTCTTGATGGCTTCAATTCTAGATACACTCAAACGAAGCTGATCTTCTAATAGCTACACACTGACTACGAAATGATATACTTCATTCCTTAAGGGCTGGTCGCCGAGAGCTTTAATGTGCTGTATTTTTCCTTCCTCGTCTTGGTACCTTTTTTGCAAAATTTCCACAAACAAGTTGTGGCTTGAAAAAGCATCTATTCTCTGTTCAGATTCTACTTGGCATCGGTTATAGGTAATCAGGAGCCTTTTGAATAATTTTGTACATGCCCCTTTCATATTTCTAACAGCCTTTTTGAATTCCTCGACTGTGTTAATAGCAAACTCCAATAAGTTGTAATATTGCTTAAGGGCATGTCGATCTTTCGAGGGAAGCTCTGTAGGAGCTTCTTCATTATTCTCTAGTCTTTCCATCCTTGCTGTCAGGAATTCCAGTATGTCCTGAGATCTATCAACAAAATATGAGGAGGTCTCCAAAATCTCCTCCAACTGGCCATCTACTTGGAAAACCCTGCATCTTTCATCTTCTATGGCTGTCTGTAGCTGAACCATATTGGATTTTTGTGCCAGCACATGTTCCTTGAAAGGCTGGAGATTAACTTGTTGTTCTTTAGCTTCCTCCAAAGCTGTTGTCAGAGAGGTAATATACCCTTGAAGTTTTGTCTCTTGTTCCTGAGATTGCCTCTCACTTGCCTTCAAGGTGGTCTTTTACAGCTCTAGGTCCTCTATCTTTCCTAGCAGCTGTTCCTTCTCCATCTTTAACTCTTGATACTCTTGATGCATTTTCTACAGACACTCTTGTGCAGTGTCCATAGATCTTCTCTTTGCTTAGAGAACCTGCAGTTCAGCCTTTGAATACTTTATCTCCTTTTGCACGTCTTCAAATTTTCTCTTCAACTTGTTGTTTTCTTCTCTTTCCTTTATTAGTGTGTCCTTTAGTTGAGAAGAAGACTTCTTAAATTGCTCCAGATCTGTCATTATTTTGTCTACATTGTCCTCCGAAGCATGGATCAATGCAGCCCCTGCTCTAATAGTGAATCTGGGATCTCGGTCTGTTCCATATACAATGGTCGTATCAGTTATCATATTCCTGGACAGATCCCCTGTTTCAACCTTCTTCTCAGTTCATTTCACTATCCTTTTTCTTTCCTTGTCATAGAATATAGTATTTAAATCAAGGACTTCTTCCCCTATCTTCTGTTCAAAGGGGACCAGTTTAAGTGTGGGGGACATAGATTGTCTAGGTGTGCTGACAGCAGGTACTTTGGGGTCCTAAACATTGGGGTTTTCCACATCCTGGTTTTGAGTGTTAGCAATGTCAGAGGCTAACTGTTTCGTCGCTGTCTGGGTCAGCTTCATCCTCTCTACCTCTCGTTTCTGAAGCTCCTCATCTAGCTTCCTCTTCCTTTCTTCTTCTTCATTTCTTGCATCTTCTTCTACTTTTCTGGCTACCTCTTGTGCAGCTCTTCTTTTCTCTTACTCTTCTCCCTTCATCCACCCTTCAGCCACCCTTCAGCTTCTTGGGCTAACCTTTGGGATTCTTTGTTTCTTTTCCTGGTTTCCTCATCGGCCTTTGCTTGCTCATCCTACCCCTTTCCACCTTTGGTGGTGATCTTCTTTTTGAACCTTTTCCTCAAGGCTGTTATGTCCAATGCACTATGGAAGACAGACTCTTATCTGTCCCAATGGTGAGTGTATTCGAAATGGACGTTGGCCTCTTTGTAGTGTTCAACAACCTTGTTGTGGGAGTCATTCCTATGGAAGGGCATTTCACGAAAATGAAACTTTTCCAATTCCTCCACAAATTCATCTACCTTCTTTACTCTGGTAAACTTATAGCTCCCCAACTTGAAAGGAAAAGGGGGATAGGAAGCCTTCTTATGTTCAAATAAAAAACTTCCTATGCCATCTAGGAAGACTTTCCTAATTGCCTCTTTATGAACGATATAGTCTATGGAATATTTGGGCAGTAGGGAGGGTTCTATAGAGCCTCCAAACATTCTGAAGTAGAGCCCATCCTCAGTTAGGTAATAATCCACATATTCTTCAATTACCTGCAATGCCTCTTATAACATGCAGTCACATTCTTTCAGGAAAATAAGAGTGTATAATGGCATGATAAAATGTTCACAGACCTCCCTGTAGTCACTGTGGTACTTGTGAGCCCACAGTGGCTTGTATGTGGAGTAAACAGGTATCCTTTCCCGGTCCCAGATGCATATTAGGTTGGGGAAAGGTTGATTTCATAGTATGCAATCAATGAGTATTGAGCTCATGTAAAATTCTGAGCTCTTTTGGGACACTCCTCCCAAAGTTGAGGCCATACAGGCTGAAATACTATTCGACACTATGTTGGCCTAGTTGAAAATGGTCCCCTGTGTCACGACATAAAAAATAATCGGAATCCACTCCAATTTGAAGCTTTTTCCATGAGCTCTTCCAAAAATTCTGTTGAGCATTAAGGCAATGAACCTGTAAGGGGTCCTTAAGCTCATGGTGTTGTATTCTCCCATCGGCCTGGTTCTAAAGTTTCTTCCAGGCATGAGCATCCTCTTAAGGGTCTCGATGAGGTCCATTCTGATGTTTCTCAGCCAATCTTCAGTTAAAAATGTTTGTGCTTCTGGTAGGTGGTAGGCCAGGGCTACATATCCTAGGCTATAGGCAACATATCCTTGTTTGTCAGCATTTTCAAGAATCATCATGCTTACATATACCTTGGGCAGAATCCACCCAATCACTTTAGGGAATGGAAAGAGCTCTGGTCTTGTGGAAATTTTCATCAACGAAGACCTTTCTATATTAGCGCATATGCCTTCTTCCTCAAATCCTATATCAGGCACCTCTCGATGCATGATCAACCTATAGATGTCTCCCCACTGATACTTAGGATCTACACCGGTTATGCACTTGGTGTCCTCATAAATATATTTGGTCTTGGTAATTCCTTCTACGTCGGGATCCTCTTCGACCACATGGACCTTCTTCCTTTGACGCTTCGACATTTTGAGTTCGGAATCTTCCTGTAACGTATAAAATTGCAGTCATTAGGACATTTCCGGATAAGTTGCAAAGATTGAGATAACAATGTACAATTTTTTACCTCATCTATGTTTAACATGACGGAAGTTAATTAAATGAAGCAAATGTGTCTGTGCAAATACCACTGTCTAACACTAAAAATGGCCTAATCAACAAAATTTGAGTGGGAAACAAAATCTACATTAAAATGAAGAAACCTTGGGCTTTCTGTGGGTGCCATGATCATTGCACTATGTAGAATGACAAAGGGACTTATTTAATCCATTCAACGGGGAGTTTCAGGAAAAAAATTGCCTATGTGTCATCTGTGGTCCGTCTAATGCTGTGCGGTGCTATACAACCCCCAAACCAGCTCGGGTTCGAATCCAACCGTGAACCAGGTCGTTTCGAAACAATGAGGTAAGATGTGGCCTTGGTTTGAGGATGTGGGCAACCTGAATGGGACAACCAGTCCAACATTTCATAGGGAGGCCATGGAAAACCTTCCCCGAATGGCCTATCATAAAACGGGGAAGACTGGTGCAGACAACGTAATGGCCGTCTGCACCAATTTCCCGAACCACCAAGTGCAGGGTTGAAAATCATAATGGACGTGAAGGAAAACTACCCCGTAGGCCACAAAAAATTCCCCACTGATAGTTACGCTACACGCCCCCAGCATATATAAATGTAAACGACGGGGACCAAGATAAAACGGTCGTGAAAAACCTAACCGTGGAACAATAATCAAAACGATCAGTCAAACGGAACGGGATAATGCGTACAAGAGCCTACCTAGCACTATTGCACGACTCGAGGGAGAAAAACTATTAAGCTTCCAAATTTGAGCCACCTGGGAACGAGGGTACACTGACATTGGGGGTGCCAACGAACTCGAGCAAGACGACAGCGCACAAAAACGACAGTGCACGACAGTCCAAAATAGCAATAGAATAATCAACATACTCGACCCCATATATAGATATGGTCAACCATAATTGGCGGGAGAAACATCGGACGGTGAAAACACAACGATCAGAGGTCACAAGCACATCTCCTCTCGCAACGTCGGGTGGTAAAAGAACTAGGAGAACCGCCGAGACATCCGGGAGAAGTCAATAATGCATCAGAGCTCGCAAGACTAAACGTCGGAGTGATAGGAGGATTAGGATCTGCAACAGTGGAATCATAAAGGACATCACATTCTGCAATAGGCATAATCTAAATCGAAGGAAAAATCAACTTAATTACCGAAAAGACAATGCTTGTTGCAGCCGAAACGGCGGAAGCCCAAAAATTAAGGATCAACGAAACAACAAAGCGGGCTTGAAAAGTCATTGTAACTATCGGGGGACTTCATAATCTACCGTCCACAACTGCAGAGAATGTAGAAACAAAATGTTCTGACGTGAATCCAAAAGTCAGCCGATTGAGACCAAATGCATCGGAGAAAAATATCGAAACTAGTTGCTTATTACTTCTTCGCAACGGCGGGAGCGCAAGTAAATAAACTTCTGACTCAAACATTCAAAAATGCATTCAAAGGAAATGGTAAAATTAAACAAGTAGTGGATCATTAGGAAAAGTCTTTTTGAAGAGTCATTAAACCAAATCAAAAAAATCAAACCAATATAAGCAAAAGGAGGGTCCCGATTTTTTTTGAATTTTGGGAAAATGTTGCAGCTGCAACAATTGGTGACTACCTGGTGAACCCTAGATTTCTCACTTAACTTCTTCCCAGTAAAATACTGTCTATCTCAAAATTTGAATTCTCCTAGATGCTCGTATTCCTAAGCTGGCTAATCCCATGCATTTAAATCATTTAGAAGCATTTCATTCTTTGGGTAGTGAGAATACTCAAAATAATTGCAAGTCTGAATAACTTTTTTGAGGCCTAATAAGTGAGATTTATTTTACCCCTATCCTTAGGTAGTTTCTAGGTTGGACACCACAGGATTGTAACATCTGCTAAATAGCACTATCCCTTTGTTCCTCATTCCAATGCTAATTGCACTTTTGTGCCATTTGAACTTTAGTTCTTTTGAGTCCTCCATCTGCCTTTCTTTCTGAATTTTATTCAGGCTCCTCTATCCATAGTGTCCTTTTGTGTGAGATAAGAATTTAATTTTCATCTCATAAACGAAGAAGAACTTTTGGCAATTTTAAATTCATGCTTTTGATACATTGCTTTGATATGCATTGTTTCTTTAAGGAGTTTTGACTCTTGATAGCCTTTAGGATTTTCTAAAATCATGGCATGGGATGATTTATATATAATACACTATTTACCTTGCTTCCTTTCCGTGGGTCCTTCGCTATCACTCCCTTGGACATTTTAGATGTGAAATGGATGGAGCCTTGAAATAGTATTCCATACCTCTTAATTCTGAGTTATTTACCAGGGGTTAAGTAGGACTTCAATGAATGCATGGCCAGTTAAGAACACTCCCCACTAGAAGAAATTCGATTGGTTAATCGTACAGTCTTTTGCTCAATATTTCAGTTAATTAAGAACCCTAATGTTTCCATTGCAACCAAAAGTTTGCCTCTTTATTCAAAACCAAAAGAAATAGTAACAAAGGATTAAACCAAAAGAAAACAACATCAATTTATTTATGTACAAAGTGAAAAAGAAAAAAAAAATGTGTGCCCACCCTTAAAAATTATTCAATCTAACGAGTTAAGGGCTAGGCTGTAGTGTAGGCCAAAAACCTATCCATGGTCTAATTGTACCATTTTTGAAATCAAAACCATGTCTACTAGTCTACAGTCATCCTTATCAGCCTGAGGAAGTTGAAGGAGCTCACACTGAGCGTCAATCATAGAACTGGCCTTTCCTGAGGTATGATATCTTAGTTCAAAATCAGTTAGATAATTTACCAGGATAGAATTAGTAGATTCATTACCTTCCCCCAGCTTAGTGACAGTATGTTTCATGTAAGGTTCTCTCAAAATTTTAATCTGATTTGGGGTACCCTTATGAGGTAACCATAAATGAGACCAGTCTGAAGCAAAATAACCTTTTAACCTGGCAGACCAATCTCGGTTAAGAACAAGACCATATCCATCCGGTATGTCAGCCACCATAATGTCAATAAATTGACATATCTTGTTATTTGCAGATAAGCGTATGAGAACATTCTTCATTTCTCCCACTACTTTGACACTCGTTTTATCTAATTGCACTACTTCCCAGGCTATGGGATTTGGTTTCCCATTAATATTTTTCCAAACTTCAAGTGGCATAACATTTACCGATGATCCAGAATCTACCAAGCAATTATGCACATTATGATTCAGCACTTTTAGAGTCAAAAGAAAAGGCGGGGTTTTAGCTTTTTCTTCCCAACTTGGTTCGATGTCTTCTTCTCCCGGTTGGTTTTGAGTGGGTACATATTTTTTAAGCTCCTTAATTTTTTCAGTGTTTCCTTCATTAACATCTACCTGTCCTTCCACAAGTTTGATAGGCTCGTCGATTGGCTTTGTTTCCTGGTTGATAGTAGTTCTATCTTCAACATTGTCATCTATCTGTCTTTTGATATTCTTTTGCAATTTCTTAATCTTTGAAATTATTGCATTGTCCTTAATTATCAGGTCCATATATTTTGTTTCTATTGGTGTGTATTTATATTTAAGAGTGCTCTCTTCTGTGTCAAAAAGAGAGACACCATCCCATAAAAACATGGTATCATTATCTTGTTCCTCTATGGTCTTGTTATTCTTTTTTTCTTTACCACTGTCCTTAGTCAATTTAGAGTCCAGCAGTTGATTCATTACCAATGTCATCAAATTTAACCATTGAGGACACTTGTTTTCAGAATGAGGTTGTTGGTGAAAAGTGTAAAAATTATCCCCCCTACCTCTGTTATATTCATTGATGCTGAATTGGGTGGAGGGATCTTCAATTGGTTGTTATCCTCCCTTTTTTGGTAGTAGGGTTTATAAGTTTTCTGAACTTCCCTTTCTTTCTCCAAATCTATTATTCGGTTGGAGAGTTTTTGAATCATTTTCAGCATTCCCTCAAAATCATGTGATTGCTCCTCTTTAGGTTTAGACAGCAATAAGGCTCTTCTCCCGGTAGTTTTTTCTTCAGGTCGCTCGGGATAGTCTTCTATACTTTCCTTTTCAGCCTCTACCCTTTTTGCTTCTTCATAAGTCTCTGCCAACGTAGGTCGAGCCTTCATTTTGACAAACATGGCCAGCTCAGGTCTTAGGGCTGAGGTATAATATTCAATTAGGACCTTGTTTGAGGGTCTACCAGTTTCAGAAAATTTCCTTAGGTATGTTGAAAACCTTTGAGTAAAATGATGCACCTTCTCATCTTTTTCTTTTTTAAAAAAACCAAGACCTTTCATTAGTGAGGCATGTGTCTTTTGGGCTGCGTATTTACTTCTGAAAATCCTTTCAAAGATATCCCAATCAGGGATAGAGTTTGCAGGCAAACTAAAATACCAGGATGCTACTGCTCCTTTAAGGGTATGTGGAAACAATCTACAGACAACATCCTTGTACTCCCCAGCCCTTAACCCTTCTGCTAAATAGAAACTTTGCAAGTGGTCATCTACAACAATATTTTCATCGGGATCAAACTTAGGCAGCGACTTCTCAAAAGATTGAGGTAGGTTACGCAATGGAGGTGTTAGTTTCAAAGGTGATCTAGCTCTCCAAGCCGGCGGTGGGTTGGGCTGATTCACATTTATACCAGCCATGAGCAAAGGTGAAAGAATAAGAGTCTGAGTAAGGAGCAACGTAAGGTGAAACCGGGCTTACTTGCTTCAAAGGTAGAACAAAACCTGTAAGTCTACTTCTACACGTTCTTCCAGACTCTAAGTACTTGGGTCAGGTCAAAAGCTTCGAAATATCTGCTGGTGGGGTAATCTCAGGAAAATAGGTTTCCACGGCCAGCCATGCACTGGCGGCCCTCCTTCTGGCTCCAGAAACTATTGAGGCCTAGAAATTCGCAGGCAACAATAGCAAGGGATTCTCCCCAGTCAACGTTCCCAACTAGCCCGTGACTGTTTGGTGTAGGGAATCCGTCCGGTTTGCGGTCCGGCTACCGTAGGTCAAGTAACAAAACTAAAATGTTTTACTGGTTGCGGTCCGGTCCAATGTATACATTTTTGTATTTTTGACTTAAGGTATGATATGCACCTGCCTAATTAACATGCAGGGTGATAAAGGATGCAAGGAGTAGTCACAAAGTGATGCACAGGTTCTTACCTCTCGTCTTAGAACTCACAAGCTTCTAAATCACATATACAATAATAAAGTAAATCTAACTATCTACCTATCCCTAGGGAGCCAAATTATAACTTATTTATGAGTAATGTATATTGTACATGCATTATAAAGAGAAACTACACATAGCTGATATTCCTTCCCACAATGCATGAACTATTAAAGATATTTAAACAATCAGATAGCCAACTGCTTATGAAAAACATTCATTACTCATGGTGGTAATTTCATAGAATAAACCAGAAATCATTCAAAAGAGAACATAAGTCCTAAGAGTTAGAACGATCTCACAGTTAATGGACAAAAAGCTGAAAAACGAAATAGTTCATCTTCCACCAATCCATGGCATAAAATTTGAACGTCCCACCAAACTTTCTCCGATAGGAAAACAGTAATTCTTTATTGCAAAAAAAAGTAGTTCTTCTTACAATATCTCTTCACTTGTCTAACTGGGAAAAAATCCCCCTTGTTCTTCTAAGTCCTCTATATTTATACAAAAAGAATGAGACTGTTGGGCTACCCACAAATAACCCTTGGGCTTCCCCAAATTTTCGCCTCCCAAAATTTCACTTTCATGAAGTGTTTACAAAATTGTTACATATTACAAAAGTGAACAATCATTCACGAGGAGGGCCCCACTTGAGCATTTAGAAATTTCTTCCAATCTAAAGCCTCTGAAGCGATGCCTTCAAACTCAGAAAGTTCCAAAAAATGAATGTTTATCTTGAATTTCACAGCTTGGTTCTTGATGGCTTCAATTCTGGCTACACTCAAATGAAGTTGATCTTCTAATAGCTACATAATGACCGCGGAATGATCTACTTCATTCCTTAAGGTCTGGTCGTCCAGAGCTTTAATGTGCTGTATTTTTCCTTCCTCCTCTTGGTACCTTTTCTGCAAAATTTCCACAAACAAGTTGTGGTTTGGAAAAGCATCTATTCTCTATTCAGCTTCTACTTGGCATTGGTTATAGGTAATCAGGAGCCTTTTGAAGAATTCTGTACATGCCCCTTTCGTCTTTCTAACAGTATTTTTGAATTCCTCGGCTGTGTTAATAGAAAACTCCAATAAGTCGTAATCCTGCTTAAGGGTCTATCGATCTTTCGAGGGCAGCTCTGTAGGAGCTTCTTCATTATTCTCTAGTATTTCCATCCTTGCTGTTAGTACTTCCAGGATGTCTTGAGATCTATCAACAAAATATGAGGAGGTCTCCAAAATCTCCTCCAACCTGCCATCTACTTGCAAAACCCTGCATCTTTCATCTTCTATGGCCGTCTGCAGTTGAAGCATCTTGGCCTTTTGTGCCAGCACATGTTCCTTGAAAGGTTGGATATTAACCTATTGTTCTTTAGCTTCCTCCAAAGCTGCTGTTAGAGAGGTAATATTCCCTTGAAGTTTTGTCTCTTGTTCCTGAGATTGCCTCTCACTTGCATCCAAGGTGGTCTTTTGCAGCTCTAGGTCCTCTATCTTTCCTAGCAGCTGTTCCTTCTCCGCCCTTAACTCTTGATACTCTTGCTGCATTTTCTCCAGACACTCTTGTGCAGTCTCCATAGATATTCTCTCTACTTGGAGAACCTGTAGTTCATCCTTTGAAGACTTTATCTCCTTTTGCACGTCTTCAAATTTTCTCTTCAACTTGTTGTTTTCTTCTCTTTCCTTTCTTAGTGTGTCCTTTAGTTGAGAAGAAGACTTCTTAGATTGCTCCAGATATGTCATTATTTTGTCTACATTGTCCTCCGAAGCATGTATCAATGCAGCCCCTGCTCTAATAGTGAATCTGGGATCTCGGTATGTTCCGTATACAATGGTCATATCAGTTATCATCTTCCCGGATAGACCCCCTGTTTCAACCTTCTTTTCAGTTTGTTTCACTATCCTTTTTCTTTCCTTGTCATAGAAGATAGTATTAAAATTAGGGACTTCTTCCCCTATATTCTGTCCAAAGGGGACCAGTTTAAGTGTGGGGGCCATAGACTGTCCAGGTGTGCTAACAGCAAGTACTTCAGGGTCCTGAACATTGGGGTTCTCCACGTCTTGGGTTTGAGTGTCAGCTATGTCAGGGGCTGATTGTTCCATCGCTGTCTGGGTCAGCTTCATCCTCTCTGCCTCATATTTCTGAAGCTCCCCATCTAGCTTCCTCTTCCTTTCTTCTTCTTCATTTCTTGCATCTTCTTCTGCTTTTCTGGTTGCCTCTTGTGCAACTCTTCTTTTCTCTTCCTCTTCTCCCTTCAACCACCCTTCAGCTTCTTGGGCTAACCTTTGGGCTTCTTCTTTTCTTTTCCTGGTTTCCTCATTGGCCTTTGCTTGCTCATCCTGCCCCTTTGCACCTTTGGTGGTGATCTTCTTTTTGAACCTTTTCCTCAAGGCTGTTATGTTCAATGCATTGCGGAAGATGGACTCTTCTTTGTCCCAATGGTGAGTGTATTCGAAATGGACGTTGGACTCTTTGCAGTGTTCAAAAACCTTGTTGTGGGAGTCATTCTTGTGGAAGGGAATTTCACCAAAATGAAACTTTTCCAATTCCTCCACAAACTCATCTGCCTTCTTTACTCTGGTAAACTTATAGCTCCCCAACTTGAAAGGCAAAGGGGGATAGGCAGCCTTCTTATGTTCAAATAAAAAGATTCCTATGCCATCTAGGAATACTTGCCTAACTTCCTCTTTATGAAAGATATAGTCTGTGGCATATTTGGGTAGTAGGGAGGGTGCTCTAGAGCCTCCAAACATTCTGAAGTAGAGCCCATCCTCAGTCAGGTAATAATCCACATATTCTTCAATTACCTGCAATGCCTCTTGTAACATGCAGTCACATTCTTTCAGGAAAATAAGAGTGTATAATGGCATGATAAAATGTTCACAGATTTCCCTGTAGTGACTGTGGTACTTGTGTGCCCACAGTGGCTTGTATGCGGAGTAAACAGGTATCCTTTCTTGGTCCCAGATGCATCTTAGGCCGGGGAAAGGTTGATTGCATATTATGCAATCAATGAGTATTGAGCTCATGTAAAATTCTGACCTCTTTTGGGACACTCCTCCCAAAGCTGAGGCCATACAGGATGAAATACTATTCAACACTATGTTGGCCCAGTTGAAAATGGTCCCTTGTGTCACGACATAAAAAATAATCGGCATCCACTCCAATTTGAACCTTTTTCCATGAGCTCTTCCAAAAATTCTATTGAGCATTAAGGCAATGAACCTGTAAGGGGTCCTTAAGCTCGCGGTGTCATATTCTCCCGTCGGCCTGGTTCTAAAGTTTCTTCCAGGCATGAGCATCCTCTTGAGGGTCTTGACAAGGTCCATTTTGATGTTTCTCAGCCAATCTTCAGTTAAAAATATTTTTGCTTCTGGCAGGTGGTAGGCCAGGGCTACATATCCTGGGCTATAGGCAGCATAGCCTTGTTTGTCAGCATTTTCAAGAATCATCGTGGTTACATCTGCCCTGGGAAGAATCTACCCAATCACTTCAGGGCATGGAAAGAGCTCTGGTCTTGTGGAAATCTTCATAAGCGAAGACCTTTCTATATTAGCGTATATGCCTTCTTCCTCAAAGCCTATATCAGGCACCTCTCAGCGCGTGATCAACCTGTAGATGTCTCCCCATTGATACTTAGGCTCTACACTGGTTATGCACTTGGTGTCCTCATAAATATATTTGGTCTTGGTAATGAATTCTATGTCGGGATCATCTTCAACCACAGGGACCTTCTTCTTTTGACGCATCGACATTTTGAGTTCGGAATCTTCCTGTAACGTATAAAATTGCAGTCATTAGGCCATTTTCGGATACGTTGCAAATATTGAGATAACAATGTACAATGTTTTACCTCATATTTTTCTAACATGATGGAAGTTAATTAAATGAAGCAAATGTGTCTACGCAAATACCACTGTCTAACACTAAAAATTGCCTAATCAACAAAATTTGAGTGGGAAACAAAATCTACATTAAAATGAAGAAAACTCGGGATTTCTGTGGGCGCCATGATCATTGCACTACATAGAATGATAGGGGGACTTATTCAATCCATTCAATGGGGCATTTCAGGAAAAACATTGCCTATGTGTCATCTATGGTCCGTCTAATGTTGTGCGGTGCTATACAACCCCCAGACCGGCTTAGGTTTGAATCCGACCGTGAACTGGGTCATTTCGAAATAGCGAGGTAAGATGCGACCTTGGTTTGAGGATGTGGGCAACCTAAGTGGGGCAACCAGTCCAACATTTCACAAGGAGGCTATCAATACCCGAAATTTTCAAAAAAATTTAAAATTTTTAAATTTCATATAATTTCAAATATTTACGATCACTAAATATTTGATTAGTTACATATTATTTGTTGGTTGTAATTAGCGATAGAACAGTTCTTTTTAGTTTACTGATTTTGTTCCTTTTGCGACCATAAGGTGAGACTGTCATGCAAAAAATGGGCTTACTTAGCTTTCAAGCTAATGCAGAGAGTTTTTCCTGTTCTTACAGACTACAGGTAAGAAGCCTTGGGTGCTGCTTGAGGTAAATTTTTAAAGCATTTGAGTATAATATTGTCGCAGCCAGTGAACTCAGTAAATAAATAGATACTAAACAAAATTCAAAGTATTCAAGGTATAATTACTTCACTGTTTCTATTCTTTTAATTCTTAAGGGATAGAATTTTATTTATCAATAAAAGTTGCATCCGTCTTCTTTCTATTCACTGAAATACCATAGTCCTTAAGGTTTACATCACTGTTTCATGTCTACCAAGGTTGTCAATTATATTATAAAATACTTTAAATAATTCTTTACAGGCAGAAAAGTAAGATTAGAGTCTATTTTTTTTTATTTGTCCATCTTGCTAAATTATTCCATGTCTGAAAAGAATACTACATAGTGCTATAGAGTTTATGTATCAAATTCTTACTTTCATTTCTCCCAAGATTAGGGGGATTATAACCTCATTGCATACTACAATCACATAATTTATGCTAGTGTTGGAGGTTTTATATTCCTTTATATTATAATTGTTTTGAGAATTATAATTTGTTTAAGGTTAGTAATATTGTTCATGATCTCAAGGTAAACCTTTAGGCTTAAAGAGACCTAACATACCTTCATGCAACTCCACTAGTTCCATGCTAAATCATTCAAGGTAAGTGACTACCATAAATATAGATTCTCTCATCAAGGTTAGATTATGTAAATAAAGAATTTCTTTTCATGACTTAACAATATCCTAGATTTGATTATGATAAGATTGGCTTAATGGCCAAGTCTATAAACAACTGAGTCATAGTATATATCTTTATACTTAACAAGTCTATGGATTATCTTTAAATTTGCATTCTATCCTCTTTTACCATTATGGTCTCCTTAACTCCTTTGCATGAATAAATATATTTGGTTAATTAGTAATTCTTCTTTGGTTACTTTACAATAACTAGAATATCAAGGTAGATACTTGTAAGTAAGATTGTCACTAAGAGAATATCATTACTCTTCTTCTCTTAAGTCATACTTTATAAGACCCTTGTCATTTTTATGATTATAATGTTTGATGATAACGTTGTAGTATAGAAATGAGATATGCAAAGAGTTTAAGTTATGATAAAGTGAAGAATATACTTTGTACTGTAAACCATAAACATAATCATAAGGGTCGTATGGTTTCTCATGCCCTTGATGATTACTAACAAGTTTTTGTTTGTGACATAATAATATAGGTTCCATACTACGTGCAACAATAGTCGAATACCAGTCTTCAAACTCAGTATCAAATCTGAACTTATCAGTAAGTTCTCCCAGCCAACAAGCTATAATAAACCAAGTTATTGCAACATTCCTCTCAAACAACTTTCTTACTGTTTTTCCCTTTTTCCCCAATGAAAATCCTGAATAGCATTCTCTTGAATGATTATTCTCTGGAAAATATCTGAGCAGCCTCAACTCTATTCATTGGGTAATTTTAAAAGATTGCCTAGGTCTTTTGGGTTAGTTGTCATTTAATGAGCCACCTGCTCTGATCCCACTTTCTTGGGGGATCATGACCCCAAATATAGGGAAGTTTCCACCTGCAACTTAGGAAGTGTTTGAGGATGCTGCCACTTGTATTTTTCCCTCCACCTAGTTCCATCCACCAGTTTGACCATTAAACTCTTTTTAACAGCTCTCCGATGCTGTTGTCTCCACAATTTATTTATTAATAATAAAATATTCTGAATTACATTCCACTTCTGTTGACTCTGCTGAGTCATCAGTTCCTACTTAGCATTAAATTTAACATAATGTCTCAGGAATATAATTAAAACAATTAACATTATTTTACCAAATTGGGGTATGTGATATACACACCCTCTTAAAATGTAACATCGTCCTCGATGTTACTTATTCTTCATCCTTTGCAACCTCCTGGAACAGATTCGAGTATGCTTCCCTCATCTTACTTTCCAGTTCCCAGGTAGCTACTTCAGGACTAAGGTGCTTCCATTGCACCTTCAACTATCCAATTGTGCGGTTTCGCAGAGTAATTTCCCTCCTCCCGAGGATACAGTCCGGTTCCACCAGAACTTATCCTTCTGGTTCCACCTGTACAACATTCCAATCAATCACATGAGTAGCATCATGAACATACTTTTTCAGAATAGAAATATGAAAAAAATTATGCACTTTCAAGTTAGGTGGTAACGCTAGCTGATATGCAACTTGACCAATTCTGGATAAAATTTCAAACGGACCACAATAACGTGGTGCTAGCTTTGTACAACTCCCCAGTATTAGAGATATTTTCTTTGGTATTACCTTTATAAACACATGCTCACCCTCCTGGAACTCTTTGGGAGTTCTTTTTAAACCTTCTTGGCTCTTTTGTCGATCCTGTGCTACCTTCAAATTTTCCTGCACTTGTTTCACAATTGTTTCCATTTCCTTCAATAATTCTGGTCCTAACACTAATCTATCTACTGGATTATTCCAGGAGATAGGAGTGTTGCATTTACGCCCATACAGAATTTCAAATGGACTGAACTTAGCTGATGACTGATAGTTGTTATTGTATGAAAACTCTGCTAAATGCAAGTAGTCTTCCCACTTACCTGGCTGATCTTTAACATACATCCTTAACAAATCTTCCAGCACCTGATTTACTCTTTCTATCTATCCATATGTTTGAGGGTGGAAGGAGGTGCTGAAATTCAGTGTTGTATTTAATCCCTTAAACAAGGATTTCCAGAAATTCCCTGTGAATTTAGGATCCCTGTCTGAAATGATAACCTTTGGTACACCATGTAACTAAAAAATCTGCTTTAAGAATATGTCAGCTATGTTGGCATCCTTGTAAGTAGTTTTAATAGGAATGGAATGTGCTGCTTTACTTAATTTATCTACCACCACCATGATTGAGTCATTTTGATTTTGATTTTTGGGCAATCCAGTAATAAAATCTAAGCTGATTACTTCCTGTTTCCAACTAGGAATGGGTAAAGGTTGCAGTAAACCAGCTAGATGTTGGTGTTCTATTTTCACTTGTTGACAGTCCAAACATCTAGCTATATATTCAGCTACTTCAGATTTCATATTAGTCTAGAAATATTCTTTCCTTAGCATGGTTACTGTCTTTTGGTAACCTGGATGTCCTGAGTAAGGTGTTTTATGAACTTCGTCCAGAATCAACAAATTAACCTTAGGCACATTAGGCACATACATTTTGTCCTTAAACAATAAAAATCTATCTTTATTTAGACTATAACCTTTTATTAAGCTTTCTGTAGGTTCTTCTTTAGCTGTAACTTGTAATTTTTGATAAATTTCATCCTGTTTTACCCCTCCTGTAAGTTTTTCATTTAAATCAGAAGCATAAGTGTTGATTGCTACTGTAAAGTTCATCTTTGCATTTCTGCTTAAAGCATCAGCCACCTTATTTTCTTTTCCTTCTATGTGTTGGATTTCAAAATCATATTCACTCAAGAAGGCTAACCACCTTGCTTGTCTTGCATTTAAGTTGGGATAATCTAAAAGGTATTTCAGACCTTTATTATCAGTCATTAAAATAAACTTTCTTCCTATTAAGTGGTGTCGCCACATTTTTAAGGCATGTATAATAGCCGCAAGTTCTAGATCATAAGTCGCGTAATTATTTTCATGGATTTTTAACTTCCTAGAATCATAGGCAATGACATGCCCATCTTGAGTCAGCACACCACCTAAGCCATCATTGCAGGCATCGGTGCATACCACAAAATCCTTATTAGGATCTGCTATTCTTAAAATAGGCGCACTTGTTAATAAGGTTTTTAATTTCTTAAAACTTTCTTCACACTTTAAGTTCCAATCGAATTTCTTGCCTTTCTTTTGCAAGGAAGTGATCGGATTAGCTATTTTTGAAAAGCCTTCAATAAATCTCCGATAATAATAGGTAATTCCCATAAATGACCTAACATCTGTTACGTCCTTTGGAACTGGCCAATCTTCGATTGCCCGAATCTTTTCAGGATCGACTGAAATCCCTTCTTTAGTCACTATGTGACCTAAGCACTGGATTTCATCTTTAAAGAAATCACACTTGCTAAACTTCGCGAAGAGCTGTTGCTCTCGCAACTCTTGTAAAACTATCCTTAGGTGTTCTTTATGTTCTGCTTCCATTTTAGAGTAAATTAAGATGTCATCGATAAACACGACAACAAATTTATCTAAGTATTTATGCATTATATTATTCATTAAGCACATAAAGACAGCTAGGGTGTTGGTAAGCCCAAATGGCATTACGACAAATTTGTAATGTCCATACCTTGTTCTAAAGGCTGTCTTGAATATGTCCTCATCTTTAATTCTTACCTGATGATATCCTGATCTCAAGTCTAGCTTTGAGAACATCGTAGCTCCACGTAGTTGATAAAATAGATCATCTATGCAGGGCAACGGATATCTGTTTTTAATAGTCATCTTATTTAGTTGACGGTAATCTATGCATAGTCGCATAGTTCCATCTTTTTTTTTAACAAAGATGACTGGTGCTCCCCAAGGGGACACACTAGGTCGAATGTACTTCTTATCTATTAATTCTTTTAACTGTGATTTTAACTCATTAAGTTCTAAAATATTCATACGATACGGAGCTTTTGAGCTAGGTACAGCACCTGGCACCAGCTCAATATTGAAATCCAGTTCCCTCCTAGGAGGTAATCCTGGAATTTCTTCTGGGAAAACATCAGTAAATTCATTTAAAATAGGAATATATTCTATTTTTAACTTATCCATTTCAGATTTACTTGCCTCATCTGTAATAGTTACAGCATAATCTTTACACCCTTTTCTGACTGCTCTTTTAAGTTGTAAAGAAGAGATCTGCCTGATTACAGTTTTCCTAGGAATACCTTTAACCGTTACTGGTTGTTCATTACTATTTACTCACGTAAAGGTTTTATCGTAACAGTTTAAAACTACCTTCTGCTGCTCTAACGAATCCATACCAATCAGTGAATCATATGATCCAAGTGGCAAAACATTAAGATTAACTGTAGTTTTAAAATTATCCATAAGTAAAGCACATTCTTTCACATAACAGGTTACTTTCCTTTTTTCCCCTGTGGCTAATTGAACTAACCAGGAACTATCAAACTTTTCAACAGGTAATTTACACTTTTCCACTATCTGAGGTGCAATGTAGCTAAGGCTAGCCCCTGGATCAATTAAAATGGTTACAGGGGTTTGGTTAACCATACCTTCTACTTCCACCATGGAAGTCTGAAAATCAACTTGGCAGTTCTCCAAAGCTGCATTTATTCTGGGCATAGTCCTCGTAAATTCTCCAATGGTCATTTCCTCTTGCACAGTGTGAATATTACTGACTGACTTTTTCTGGTTTGGGAAAACCGAGGCATAGTGTGGGCCATTACATTCCCAGCACTTAACAGGCTCCTTTCGTTCAAAATTCTTAGTGAAATTCCCATGATTATTTGTAGTTTCCTTGCCCTTAAAACTATTGGAATTATTGGAAGCACCATTTCTGTTTCCTTGGAAATTCTTACTGTTAGAATAATTTATGTTCTTATTATTCTTGGAATTCTTCTAGGGTACAAATTATTTCTTCTTAAACTCAGGCTGATTGTTGTTCTTTTTAGCTTTCCAGTTGGCTATACCTTCTTTTTTCTTGTTCTGCTCAAAACAAAATTTTTCCTTCCTCATGGCTTCTTCCAGAGTCTTCGGGTTATCATACTCAATTCTGTCCTTGATGTGGTATGGTAGACAACTGAGAAACTGCTGCACTTTAGTTTTCTCGTCTACCAAGTAAGGTACATACCTCAACAAGCTTAAGAATTTACTGTTTAAATCCTTCATAGTCATGGATCCTAACTTTAATTCGTAAAATTATTTAGCTCTTTCTTCATAATATTTTTCGGACGGAAATTTCTTCTTGAAGTACCTTTTAAAGGTACTCCAATTAACTTCTTTTTCTTTGATCCCCTTGACTCTTTTCAGATCTTGCCACCATATGTCTACTTTTCTAGAGAGATTATAAATTGCCATTCTTGCCTTTAGCTGATTTGAATAGTTGTATATTTGAAAATACTTCCTCATCCCAGATAACCAGGACTCTGCTTCTTCCCCTTTTTCGGTCTCTTCGTTAAAAGTTGGGGGCTTTATATTTTTAAACTCTCAGGAAATCTCTTCATATGGTCTGTACTTCTTCTTTCTGTCATACAACTTAGCCTCACTACTGTCACTAGTAGTGTAATAACTTTGTTGTTCCTTGAACCCTTCAGATGATGAACTGCTTTCAGATTTAGCCATCTTCATCTTTTTAGATCCTTTCTGATGGCTAGCTTCCTCAGATTCGGATCTTTTTCTCCTCCCTTTAGTCTGAAATTTTTCCATCAAAATTTTGGTTCAACTCTTCTTGAGTCTTCAAAATCCTTTCATTGTCCTTCTTGACTGATTCCATTTCAGTCTTCAAATTCTTTATAGTCTGCATCAGCTCTGAAGAGTGAGCAGTTACCTCTTCTAACATAGGTTCTCTGGATATTTGTCTTGTCTCAGTGTTTGGAGACTCCTCTTGAGCATATTCTCCTAGCTTCTCCATCTCTGCCTGTTCAATTCAAAAAAAGAAAGAATTTTCTGTTCTTTACATAAAACAAAATATAGGTTAGTATATTATCTTTTTACTGTTCTACGGAAACTAGTTGGGCTAAATTCAGGCCTAGTATTTGAACCATGCTTTGATATCTGTTGGTTGTAATTAGCGATAGAACAGTTCTTTTCAGTTTACTGATTTTGTTCTTTTTGCGACCATAAGGTGAGACTGTCATGCAAAAACTGGGCTTACTTAGCTTTCGAGCTAATGCAGATAGTTTTTCCTGTTCTTACAGACTACAGGTAAGAATCCTTGGGCATTGCTTGATGTAAATTTTTAAAGCATTTGAGTATAAGATTGTCCCAGCCAGTGAACTCAGTAAAGAAATAGATACTAAACAAAATTCAAAGTATTCAAGGTATAATTACTTCAATGTTTCTATTCTTTTAATTCTTAAGGGATAGAATTTTGTTTATAAATAAAAGTTGCAACCGTCTTCTTTCTTGTCACCGAAATACCAGTCCTTAAGGTTTACAACACTGTTTCATGTCTACCAAGGTTGTCAATTATATTATAAAATACTTTAAATAATTCTTTACAGGCAGAAAAATGAGATCAGAGTCTATTTTTTGTTTGTTTGTCCATCTTGCTAAATTATGCCATGTCTGAAAAGAATACTGCAAAGTGCTATAGAGTTTATGTATCAAATTCTTACTTTCATTTCTCCCAAGCTTAGGGGGATTATAACCTCATTGCATACTGCAATCACATAATTTATGCTAGTGTTGGAGGTTTTATATTCCTTTATATTATAATTGTTTTGAGAATTATAATCTGTTTAAGGTGAGTAATATTGTTCATGATCTCAAGGTAAACCTTTAGGCTTAAAGAGACCTAACATACTTTCATTCAACTCCACTAGTTCCATCCTAAATCATTCAAGGTAAGTGACTACCATAAATATAGATTCTCTCATCAAGGTTAGATTATGTAAATAAAAAATTTCTTTTCATGACTTAATAATATCCTAGCTTTGATTATGATAAGATTGGATTAATGGCCAAGTCTATAAACAACTGAGTCATAGTATATATCTTTATACTTAACAAGCCTTTGGATTATCTTTAAATCTACATTCTATCCTCTTTTACCATTATGGTCTCCTTAACTCCTTTGCATGAATAAATATATTTGGTTAATTAGTAATTCTTCTTTGGTTACTTTACAATTACTAGAATATCAAAGTAGATACTTATAAGTAAGATTGTCACTAAGAGAATATCATTACTCTTCTTCTCTTAAGTCATACTTTATAAGACCCTTGTCATTTTTATGATTATAACGTTCGATGATAACGTTGTAGTATAGAAAGGAGATATGCAAAGAGTTTAAGTTATGATAAAGTGAAGAATATACTTTGTATTGTAAACCATAAACATAATCATAAGGGTCGTATGGTTTCTCATGCCCTTGATGATTACTAACAAGTTTTTGTTTGTGACATAATAATATAGGTTCCATACTATGTGCAGCAATAGTCGAATACTAGTCTTCAAACTCAGTATCATATCTGAACTTATCAGTAAGTTCTCCCAGCTAACAAGCTATAATAAACCAAGTTACTGCAACATTCCTCTCAAACAACTTCTTTACTGTTTTTCCCTTTTTCCCCAATGAAACTCTTGAATAGCATTCTCCTGAATGATTATTCTCTGGAAAATATCTGAGAAGCCTCAGCTCTATTCATTGGGTACTTTTAAGAGATTGCCTAGGTCTTTTTGGGTTAGTTGTCATTTAATGAGCCACCTGCTCTAATCCCACTTTCTTGGGGAATCATGACCCCAAATATAGGGAAGTTGCCACCTGCAACTTAGGAAGTGTTTGAGGATGCTGCCACTTGTCTTTTTCCCTCCACCTAGTTCCATCCACCAGTTTGACTAGTAACCTCTTTTTAACAGCTCTCCCATGCTGTTGTCTCTACAATTTATTTATTAATAATAAAATATTCTGAATTACATTCCACTTCTATTGACTCTGCTGAGTCATTAGTTACTACTTAGCATTAAATTTAACATAATGTCTCAGGAATATAATTAAAACAATTAACAAAAAATTGGGGTATGTGACAAAGGCCATGAAAAACCTTCCTCGAACGGCCTATCATAAAATGGGACAGACTGGTGCAGACAGCGTAACGGACGTCTGCACCAATTTCCCCAACCACCAAGTGCAGGGTTGAAAATCATAACGGACGCGGAGGAAAACTACCCTGTAGGCCACAAAAACTTCCCCACTGATAGTTATGCTACACGCCCCTAGCATATATAAATGTAAACGATGGGGACCAAGAAAAAATGGTCGTGAAAAACCTAACCGTGGAACAACAATCAAAACACTCAGTCAAACAGAATGGGATGATGCATACAAGAGCCTACCTGGCACTGGTGCATGAATGGTTGGATAAAAACTATTAATCTTCCATGATTGAGCCACCTGGGAATGAGGGTACACCGACAGCGGGGGTCCTAGCGATCTCGAGCGAGATGACATCGCACGAAAACGATAATGCACGACAGTACAAAATAGAAATAGAATAATCAACATACTTGACCCCATATATAGATATGGTCAACCATAAGTGGCGGGAGAAACATCGAACGGTGAAAACACAAGGATCAGAGGTCACAAGAACATCTCCTCACGCAACGTCGGGTGGTAAAAGAACTAGGAGAACCGTCGAGACATCCGAGAGAAGTCAATAACGCATTAGAGCTTGCAAGAATAAACGATGGAGCGATAGGAGGATTAGGAGCCGCAACGACGGAATCATAAAGGACATCACATTCCGCAATAGGCACAATCTAAATCGGAGGAAAAATCAACTTAATTACCAGAAAGACAGCGCTTGTTGCAGCTGCAACAGTGGAAGCCCAAAACTTAAGGATCAATGAAACAACAAAGCGGGGTTGAAAAGTAATTGTAACTATAGGGGGACTTCATAATCTGCCATCCGCAACCATGGAGAACGTAGAAAAAAAATGTTTCGACGTGAATCCAAAAGTCAGCCGATTGAGACAAAATGCATCGGAGAAAAATATCGAAACTAGTTGCTTATTACTTCTTCGCAACGGTGGGAGCACAAGTAAATAAACTTCTGACTCAAACATTCAAAAATGCATTCAAAGGAAATGGTAAACTTAAACGAGTAGTGGATCATTAGGAAAATTCTTTTTGAAGAATCATTAAATCAAATAAAAAAAAGCAAAAGGAGGGTCCCGAATTTTTTTTGAATTTTGGGAAAATGTTGTAGCTGCAACACTACGATTTTGGAAAAAATCACAGCCACATTCTTAAGTCCAAAGGGCATTACTGTATACTGAAAACAACACCACTCTGTCATAAAGGTGGTCTTGTGTCAGTTCTCCTTTGCAATTATAATATGATGGTAACCAGAAAATCCATCAGTCAAACAGCAGATCTCTTTTCCTATGAGATTCTCCAGTACCTCATATGTTAATGGAGTTAGAAACAGATCATGCAAACAAACACCATTCAATTTTCTCAGGTTGACACAAATTATTACTTCACCTAAGGTCTTCTTGTCCTATACTACAATTGGAATAATCCATTCTTATTCTTTGATAGGTTCTATAATACCTGCCTCTTGCATTCGGTCCAATTTGGCTTTAACCTTTTAATTGTATTACGGGTTTAATCTGTATGGTTGCTGCTAGACCGGTTTTGCATTGGGCCTCAAAAGTGTCTTCATTTCGCCGTGGTCACCAACTATTGCTTTCATTTCAAAAAATTTTGTAGGGAATATATCCTGGAATTCATGCAACAAGTCGGTGATACTCCCCACAATCTCTTCATCCCAATAGTCTCCATTATTGGTGAACTTAGGATTTTTAGGCGAGCCAATATTTACTTTCTTAATATTAAGTGGAATTAGGAATTGGTCTCTAGAAATTCCAAATCCTTCCACTGTGCGCATACCTTTTGAATAAGGTATGTTTACATTGAGAGGATCATCATCATTCGGTTCTCTTGTGACATTGTAACATTCCATCCATTGGTGGAGTGTCGTGCTACATAGATGGAAATTTGTGGCTACGACCGAGATTTCTTCAAATATATTTTCCTTCATTATCTATAGTGCAACATCAATTTTTGAGTGTTCACTTGCAAACTGAAATATATGGGTGAATCTTGTAGCTAACGCCTCCCACTGGAGTGTTCCTCATCATATCTCCATGGATGTATACCAATTTCTTGGTGCCATCTCCATTGTATGTATGAATCGATGAACACATTCTTTTCATGGATACTCTTTCCATGTCATGTGGCAATGCTCAATATGTTCCACAGGATTATTCAATCCTGTATACTTACAACCAGTATAACTGACCTCTTCTCCAAATATAATATCCAACATTCTTCTACACTTTGGCCGTTCATAGATAGATTTTTTATGTGTAGCCCACCATATATTGGGCGTTGATTTCAACAAAAAGTCGAAGGAAGAAAATCATTGCGATTCTGTAACTTTTTCTTCAAACTCCAACATAAAAGAAGTGAGGTTGGGTAAACCTTCATATGTAGGAATCTTAGTTTCCTCAGATCCTACCCTTCACACAGATATTGTAATTCTTGCTCATATTCTCATGGATACTTCATGTAGCTGGTTCTGCCAATTTTCTAATGTGTCGTCTGAATTGGATGTGCAAAAGCTTACACTTTTCCAACTCATATTTCCATCAACTATTTGGTTTATACAATCATCTCTTGAAGAAATCATATTATATAGTTGATCCATGTAATTACCTTGTCCTTCACTATTTACTGGCTCAACATATATTTTCCCTTTGAGCAGATCAATTGGTACGGCCACTCTTATTTCAGAATCTTCTAATGAAAATATTCTTTTCTTAAAATGAATTATGGTATGATTATCTATCTCCTAATCAATTCCCAAAAGTGTAGGATAGGTATTTGTGTCATCGACAATGCCGATCACTTCAAATTCTGCATATGTTCTCAGGCCTTCAACTTCAATAGGTACTTGGGTTAGTCATCTAAAGGGTAGAACATTCGATTGATTCACAAGCCTTAACTGATGGGATACCAATCCAATCATGGATGATTCATGATCTCCCATTTATTTTGTGTCAATATATTGACATCAGATACCAGGTCTAAAATTATATAGTCCATATCATAATCTCCTATATGCGCAGTCATTCGTTATTCTCAACCAGTTTTTAATCTTTTCCTGACATGATTAACTCTCTTTTCATGTCACGGGTATTCTAGATTTTATTTTATGAGTCCTATCAATTTTGTGACAACATCTCTATCATGGATTAGTGCTAAACAACTTTTGAAAAATTATTTGAGCTTACTAAACTTTTTCATTGTCTTGCTTCTGAGTAATTACTCAAATATTTTGGGCATCATATTTACTTGTCCAGATGTTGACGGTTGATTGGCATCGACAATATCTGGTTGCACATCCAAGACAACTTCCTTATCCTTTTTCACATCTCATGGAGATTTCTTTTGTGTCACAGGTCGCACCTGCGGTTGTCCGTGTTATGTATTCATGCCTGCTCCTATCGCAACACTTCCTCTTGTAAAAAAACTATCTTTGGTTCTCTTGGATCATCAAAAATCTTCTGAATGTTTTGGTTGGGCTTGGGGTTCAGATTTTGTGTAGGATTGGGATTTCCCACAGTTTGAGCCTGCTATTTCGCAATTAATTGCAAACATTGTTTGATAGTGTGATCAAATGATTTATAGTATGTACATGCTTTCACAGGACTTTAATAATATTGGGAAAAGTTTCATGGATGTCCATAATTATAACATATGACTTGGCCTCCTACTCAACCAAATCCTCCTCCTCCTTATTGTTGTCCTTGACCTCGAAAATTTCCACCCCCCTTTGTGGAGGGTATTGTTGATGTGGAGGATATTGATTCAGGTGATATTGTGGCTGAGGATATTTTGGTGGTGGATATTGAGAAGGATTATACTAAGGTTGTTCTTATTCAACTTGTATCTGCTCATAATTTTTCATTAAGTAGGTATCCATCATCTTTTCTTGTAGCAGCTGAAGTGCTCTGCAATCCTTCTCATAATTTCCTACTGACGTACAAAATTTACAGTATAGACTAGTACGTGTACTTACAATCTTCTGTAAATCAAAATATTTTTTCGAGTTATGGCCTCTATGATGACATATTATGCACCAAGGCATCCCTTGGGTGTTTATCAGGTTCCTCGCTCCTGATGCGACATAATTCATGAACATCAGGAAATGATCCTTGTGGTGTCCATTTGTTACATCTTGTACACCATAACTCTTCTTGAAATTCATTACCTTTCTTGATGTCCTATATTTGCACTGTAATATTGGTCAACTACGATTTAATTTGCATCATTCCTACATTAGTCTCTCTAATCATAAAAGATTCTAGCTTCATAGCTATTTCAAGCACTTCTATCCATGACACAATCTTTTGTTGCATCAATGGAATTCAGATGTGCGACAACAAGGAGACAATGAACCATTGCTTGTGTTGTACAACCCACATATGGAAGCTCACTTTGGATATTAATGTCTTGAATCTTTGGTCAATGTCCCAAACAGACTCTGTCGATAGCTTCTTGATTTCTTTAATCTCTATAATGTACTGTGACTCAGACTTCAACTTTCTAAACTCATCTATCATCCCACTCGAATCTAATCGAGTTTTTTATGGGAAAGTCCTACCGGAAATATATAAAATTTCATGTACCAAGATAGCACATTGTCTCAGAGAGGCGTGATCATCTATGCTTTATTTATGTTCTCATCTTGGATCTGTCGCACAGTCCATATGGCTTCACATATAAACCAATGTTTCTCTGGGTCTTCCAACCCATTTCCATTGAATATTGGAAACTTAATGTCAGTCCCAACCATTGTATTAAATGCTGGTACGTTCAGAAGAAAATTTTTACTAGCCAGACTACCTTTCTAGTTGTTCACAGCATTAGTACTACTTGTATTTACAAATCCACTTGGAGATAAGTCTCTAAATATTACCTCTGGTGATGTGGGCAGTGCTGTAGGCATGTCGTATCCACGTTTTGGGTCTATAGATTTAGTTTATTCTTTTGATTCTTCTTCTCATTAAGATATTGGCTGATATTCTTCTTGTTTATTGCAAGACCCTTCGTCTAATTACAACACAAGTTTGTTCTCTTCTTCTTCTCTAGTCACGCTGCAACGCCCTCTTCCTATCAGAGTCTTTCTTTTCTTTCTGGACCAAATTCTTCTTCTACTTCTTAAGAAACCAACCTCTATTTTAGTTAAAATATCTCCAGGAACATCTCAACTTAGTGTGCACCATTTTTCACATAGTTCTACTGCGACATACCCACCCTTTTGTGCACATCTTTCAACTTGTAACATTTGTAGGATGCCTTTTTGACATACAAGTATTTTTATCCACATATTTAAAGAAGACAAATATCTACCATGGGGTGCCTGAAAAAAATTTCATTTTTCCCTCAACACAGGGTTTCTCACTCTATCCAGACACTCAATCAACTGAGGATTCCACTTTATCGGTTCTCCTTCTTGGAAATTTCTTTGTTGGGTTGACAACTTACACCACCACTCATACAACACAATGGGAAACTCAGAAAATAAAATATCATGGATATCTGTAAGAGGTACCGGCCCAACCACTCCATTGGGTTCCATCGAGATCCTTTTATTTCTTCTCATGTGAACTCTAACTCTTTGAAATCCACTCAATATTGGATTTCACACTTCGTTGGCTGCCACAACATGTCCCTCACCAAAATGATTTTGATCCTAGAAACATAACCATTTGTTCAATTTTTGTCCTACTTCCCTTCGACCTAGGTTCAGCCCCTTCTTCTTAGAACAACAAATCCCAAGATATCATCCTGATAGAGAAAATCCCAGTCAACAACACTTGTGAAACATATGTAGTCTCACTCGAGATATATTTTTATCTGTAACTGCAAGAACCAGGTTTCGCAGTTGGGTCGGGGATTTCTGGTCCCTTGTTCATTTACCAAGGTGCTCAACCAAGCCTGATGAGTAGATTAATTATGCTTACTATGAGAAATTATATCACAACACAGCTCTTCCCTTGCAATAATATAATAACAGTCCCAATATAGCATAAAATCATTCAACTTATAATAGTATGACTGTTAAAGGAGCTAGTCAAGGAGCCAATTAGTTGAATAGCCGACTAATTAGAGATTAGGTCGGCCACATGAGGTCGTGTCAGTTGACCGAACCGACATGTAGTTATTTGTAACTGTTTGTAATCATATATATTAGGTTGTTGAGCCAGATGATAACTTGGTTCAGTTCTGTGTATGTATGGACCCTCATGTTATAATATAATCTATTACTTCCTTATCTATATACTTGCCTCTTGTGTCTATTATGTTTATGTGTTTCTATGTCTATTATTGGTAACCCTATGTGATCTTTGATATTACAACATTGGTTCCATTGTCGGTAGTACATATACAAATGTAATGACCATAAGCAGATGATATTAGAATAGGAGATTAAGAACTGGTGGGAGTGTAAGATATAAAATTATTTGCAGAACTACGCAAGGAGAAACAGATTGACCATTTCTCAGGTGAAGGAGAAATTCTTCACTGAAACACATGACAAGTTTGTAGAAACAGTACCTCAGCTTTTGAAAAAACTTCTGGATGAAAAATTTGGAAGAAACTAAGGACCAAGAGCTACTGGAGAAATTGATTCGAGGGGGACAAACAGACTTGTCGGAGTGGTTTGAAAAGATTACAGAAGAATTATGCGAGGAACAAGCCATGAAAGAAATAACTTTGGTTGAAAGCATTCAGAAAAGTTTTTATACAGACCTCATCGAGTAGTTCCTTTGCTCCTTACCGAACCTTTTGTTCAAATTCCTAATATAAAAGGGAGTGGGCCATATCGTTGAACCTCATCTGTCACTATGCGAACCACCACCAAATTCTAAATGGGTGGAGAAACAGAAGAGGTGGAAAAAATTCATTGCTGAAAGAGAGTGGGAGTACTTCCTAAGCAAATAAACAGAACTATTCAAGATTTCTAAAGTGTTGGTTAGGCTATGGGGGGGTAGCTGGTCATGTGTTGGGTAAAGTAAGAAGGATTCTAGTTGACTGAAGAAAATACCATCACTAGCAATGAAAAGTCAACCTAAAAAGGAAATCGAACAAATAGTGACACACAAAGGTATGGCGGATTTACAGAAAGTGGAAAGAGAGAAGAGGCTGAAAAGAAGGGAAGAAAGAAGAGAACAGGCTATAACGCTGCAAAGAGGGATGAATACTAGGGTGACAGACCAAGAAATAAATTTTCCAGAGTTGGGTCATGACCGACAGGAATAAGGCGTAGATGAAGAAGCATCACCCATGGAAGAAGAATTATGAATAGAGTAGTGAGAAGATCTCCAAACAGAAATTACCCAGGAGGTAAGACCTCTATCTCCAACAAATCTGAGTATCGGAATACAGGCCATTGTCAAAGAAGACCTACGACTAAGAGTTGGTGAGTTTGGTATATGGATCCGGCTAGATGATGAGGTAAATGATGATAATCATCTAGTGAGTCATCGACCGGAGGAAGGAAATTGGGTAACACTTCAGGTGTACCCTTCCAACCAAAGTATCCACTTGCTTTACCTGACACATGAAGGAGAACCCCCTGCCAAAAAAATCTTTGCAAAATACGGGACAATTGGAATTGCAGACAAATCAGTTCAGTTGGAAATCGACATGAGAAGTTGACCCGAACCGACTGCTTATTGGAGAAGAAACAACAAATAAAATGACCAATGGGAATGAAAGTTCTGTCGACAACAGTTCTACACAGCAAGATAAACAAAATATCCCACTACCACCCACACCACTGCCACCTCCTGAAGGAGACAGTGACAGCGATACCAACATGGGTCATGGATCAACACATATCCCTCTATATGAGGGTGAGAAAGATCCTAGATGACATTGGTTCATATGTGAGTCAATATGGGATGAAAATCAAGTTACGGTCGAAGAACGATAGATGGCACAGTTTTCCAGTGCCTTGAGGAAAATAGCACTAACTTGGTACATGAACTATATCGAGAAAACTCCCCAAGAATCCAAAGCAAACATTAAAGAACAATTCTTGTATTTATTTAAAAGTCTAGACGCAAAACATCTGGCAGCCAAAAAGCCGAAAACAACATCTCAGAAGCCAACAGAGTCTGTCTAGGAATATGACAAATGATGGAAGGACCTCCTTATCCAACTAGACTATGTAATAAACGAATAACTATTAATTCAGTGGTTTCTTGTAGGTCTATCATAGAAAATTTGATGGCACATAATCTTGGAGACATTTAAAACATATGAAGACGCACTTACCAAATCTCAGCAAGTAGAGATGGACAAGATTTCTCAGCATATCCCGTTGATACTAGACTAGAAGAACAACTAGAAATTGTGTAGAAATCATTGAAAGAGTTGAACCTCAAGAATCAGGATGTCTGGTGAAAAAAATGCTCCACGACGGGACACACTAGAGATAACTATCGGCAAGACATAATTCGACAGGACATTTGGTTTGTTGAGATGAAATGCTTCTGCGACATTTTCCAAGAACATGGAGAACATACAATGAAAGATTGCCAATATAACATGAAAAATGGAAAAGAATATTGGTGTGCAATCTGTGAGGTAAAAAGTCACACAATGGTCGACTACCACCTAAATTTAAAGAACCGACAAAATTACTAAGAAGTGTACTAGATGAATGCAGTCGCGTAGAATAATGATACCACATAGAGAAGTAATGATCAAAACGAGCCAAATAATCAAAGATATGAATTCCGTCGATATGAGCGTCAGTTCAACAACCGTCTTGGAGGATATGGAGGTCGAGGATGACCCATCCAGTTCTTTACATGCTACAAAGAAGGCCATCGCTATGCAGAATGTCCATACAAGGATAGACCCTATCTAAAGTTTTGTACTAGCTATGGTGTAGGTGATCACTCATTAGAGGATTGTCCCACCATGGTCGACAAAATTAATAAAAAGAAAAATGTTAATGTCTTGTGGTATGTTCAAAAATACGATGTAATGAATACGAAGAACTTGTACATAGTAACCGGACAAGGGACAAAAGTCAGAAATGATAATCCACGTATAAGTAAAATCAAAGAAAAGAGTGATTATCCTAACCCGGCTAAACAAAAAAAGTTATATAACGACACAATGAATATGTTTAAATAATTTGCTAGAAAGGAAGAAGTTGATGATAGCCAACAAAACACAGTTAAAGAATTAATACGCTTAGTACAAGATGATAAATCGGTATCTCAATTCATTGACTTATTGTATAATATGAAGCATAATAATAATACATGAAAACAAACCAAAAACATGTGTAGTATAAACCAAAAAGACAAGAGCGATGTCGACCCACTTTTCGATCTAGAAATCGAAGGATACCATGTTCGACAAGTTGTACTCGACTTTGGTTCACAAGTAAATATTATGACTCGTGACACCTGGGAACAGTTGGGTAGATCTCAACAATATGAATCAGGCATATACCTCAAGCTAACTGACCAAGGTCTGATCGAACCTATCGGGGTTTGGAGAAATGTCGATATGACAATAAAAGGAATATCGACTAAAGTTGACTTTGAGATTATCGACCCTAAGGAAGGATCCAGCTCCTTTCGAGCTTTAGTAGGTCGAACTTGGGGAAGAAACATGAAAGAATCAATATATCTATACAAAGAAAGGATGAAATTAAAAGGGAATGGACATAAATTCATAGTCCCTACTCATCCTTCCCAAGGGGAACCTTGGATAGAACCCATTGATGAAGAAGTTGACATCCGACAACTATACCAAATTCAAAATAATGAAGACTACACTGGACCCAATATCTATGGTGAGCTTCACTTAGGTAATGAAGATTCAGTAGGATATAATTTAGACACAGAGTTATATGATTGGGAAGTAAAAAACTACGAGACCCAAGCAAGGGGTTGTTGGACCATTCAGGCTATACAAAAGAAACCAGTCCATCAATGTTTCTCAGTCTCCCGAAAATATTAGAAAAGAAAAGTAGGGAATATCCTACCTTAACCCCGACAAATATAAGTATCAGAAAAATCCCAAGGTATAAATAAAGAGAATCCCTAGTTATGCATATAGAACAAGTCTCTAAAAACATAGGTGAACAAGGCCGACTATAAAGCTTGGTAGAAACCTTTACATGACAAGTTGCTCAATGGTGGGATACCCATCAATCAAGATTGTAGACGTGGACAACATCTTTGACTTACTTCGTAGAAAGATTCGGATGAAAGAAGCTAACCAAACAGGTGCGAATAGCTGTGTTCATCCAAGGGAAAGACCTAGAGGAGCACATAAGAACATGTGAAAGAGAATGGAGACGACTTGGGTATAATGAAAAACGTACATGGCCACACCTATTTCCATCTCTACTAGCTGAATTACCAAACAAATGGTATAAAATGGAAGAAGCATGAGGAAAAACATTTCAGTGGAATGAATTTAGAGAGAACTTCACTAAGGACTTCAGTTTTATACCGTAGAATGGAAAGTTTGTTGAAACTGCAAAGAAAATAAAATCATTTATAGAACCAACCAGGAACAATAGTATGATACAAAACCATGATCGATCGACAATACCATGCAATACCATACAAACCAATATAATACCACAGTCGACAAGACTGCAAATGGAAAACAAAAATCCAGAAGGGAAAAGCTTTTGATGGAATTCATATCACTCAAAAACAACAAAACTAAATCATACAATACTTAAAGTTGGCACAACCGAAAAAGAATATACTGACCGAATGATCGCAGTAGAATTTCCTATTACATTCTCACAATTCAAAGAAGGGAGTCGACTAATCAATGAATCTAAAGCACCAGAATGGTTGGATTCCAAAATTAAAACTAAAGAGTTTGACATATCAAATGATGATTGCCAAAAATGAGAAAAATTGGCGATTACTGGAGCGAAGAACAAATGACCAAAATATTAAACCTACTAAAAGAATTCCAGGATGTCTTTGCGAGAGACTACAAAGATCTCAAAGGGCTAGTCCATGAAATGGGCGAAATGAAGATTGACATCAAACCTAATGCCCAACCCGTAAATAAGAGGCCACACAAATTATCTCATATATACAAAGATATAGTCAAGAAAGAGATCAACAATATGCTCGCAACATGAATTATCTACCCTATTGACCAATCAAAATGGGAAAGCCCAATGGTCATACAACCAAAGAAACATGACCCAATGAAACTAAGGATCTATGTCGACTTCAGAGAATTAAACAAAGTCACTCTAACATACCCATTCCCAACACCATACGTAGATGAAATCTTAAATGAAGTCACAGGACATGAATGCTACTCGTTTACAGACGGATTCTTCAGGCATAACCAAGTACTGTTGATGTAATTGTAACTTCGGAATGTATTCACTTGCATTTCTTATCTATTGTAACCCGATGTTCATTTTGGGATGTATTGTAATGTACTTCAGTCATGTCAGACCCCGATGTTTATTCCAGGAAGTTTCTATAATGTGAAAGTCATGTCAAGTCATTGTGGGTAACCCTCTTATTGGTCAAGGGTTAAAGTCCGAACAGCTGTGGGGCCCTAGGGTTATTAGACTATCCTAGTGAAGTCGACCCTAGGTGAGTCATTGTAAGTTGAGGCAATAGTCCCCACCATCTAAGTCAAGGTTAACCCTCCTTGTTGAGCAGAGGGCAAAGTCCCCACAAGTTGTGGGGCACTAGGGTTATTAGACACTCCTAGAGATGTTGGCTCTAGTAAGTAATTGTTAAGTGAGGTCGACATTTTGGAGTGCACTTCAAGTGAATGAAAGAATATAAATAGATAATGAGCCTCTCTATTTATCTCACTTACACTCACTCATTGGGGCACATGAGTGAGAGAGAGAGACAGAAGCTATGGAGATCATCTTTATGTTTTGGGCTTTTCTATTTTGGTGTTGATTCTATCTCTGAGGAAGTTGTGGGGTTTTCTCCTTTATGGTTTCCCCAAGGAAAATTCTTTTTGTCTCTTGTCTCTTGTGTTTTATTGCTGTGCATGTTATTCTCTCAGTTAAAGATCCTAAGATCATAATGATAGCTTGAATGATAAAAATCTAACATGGTATCCGAGCTAACCTGAGAAGAAGACATTGTGTAGTGGAAGAATCTAGGGCTTCTTGATTTTTGGGTCTCTCTCCACAATCCATCCGCAAAAGTATGATAGGCTGACCCTCCATTGAAGGGTGCATCTTTCTGTCGAAGCAAAATTCGATTCCAAGCATTTTCAGTTTTGGTGCGGAAAATTAGGGCTTTCTACAGAGGAGGAATTTTTGAGTGAGCCTGGCATAGGATTTTCCTCCTCATAAAAATTGAAGTTTAGAGACCTAGATCAAGTTTTTTGTTGGGTGAAACTCTGGGAAAGTCAAACCCTAGTTTGACCCCGAGCTAGAAAAACCCTAAATACTAAAACTGCTAAGTTTTGGTACATTCACTATATCCTGAGATTGGAGAAGGACCAGGAGCTGAAAATTGTAGAGGCTAAAGATAAAATATTGATTAACACTGTGTCCAAAATACTCCTCATATTTGCTATGTTTTGGGAGATATGATCCCTCCAAGTTAGGGTTCCATCCTCTTCCAGAATTCTTCTCTAAACAGGACACCTGGGTAAAATTGATATATCTTGGACTACATAGGTCCAAATTAAATTTCTGAAGATGTTCCAAAAAGATCATGGAATGTACTTTCTGTGGTCCAATATTTAGACTCAGAATATGAACCAGTGACACGTGACAGTCCCTACAGCTTCGTTATTCTGAATAGTCCTGTAACAAGTCACCTTGGGACAATGATCATAAATCCCAATTGGTGAAACCAATTCTAATTAAACCTTTGGTGTTGGATCAGGGACATGTGAGGCTAACTTAGTGCAACGGTTTCAGACACAGAGGAGTATTAATTTCAGAGATATCATAGAAACAATGACAGAAATTTCTATAGAAGAAATTGGAAAACTAGGGCTTCCTATTCCGAGAGCTTCCCTCCACTGTTTTCAGAAAAGGAGTACATTAGATAGATCAATTTGAAGAGATCTATCTGTCTATCCAATCAGATTTGAAAGATTCCAAGTTTTGAAAATTAGGGTTTCTCTGACAAACCCTAGATCAGCCAGCTCTGGAACGGGAATGAACACCTCAAATCAATAAGATCTAATCCTTTGCTATTTTCATTTGAGGTTCTCATTTAAAAGTGATCTATCACATCAGCTTGATGATAATCTTGGTGAAGTTGAACAACTTCCAAGCATGGAAGTATATGATCTCTCTGAAGAAAATGAATTGGACACCTACATGAGTAAAGAGGTTCCAGTTCCAAAGGGAGATGAGGCTAGAAGCCTTACACAAGAAGAAATTGGTCAAGGCTAAGAAGATCATTGCTGATTCAGTCACGAATCAACTTGTACTACAAGTTTCTTCCTTAAAGACACTTAAGATGTTTGATTCCTTGACCAATATATTTGAAGGGAAGAACATATATCGGAATATGACCTTAAGAAATCAATTGAAGAATGTGAAGATCCAGAATGCAGAGACCATACAGTCATACTTTACTAGGGTCTCTCAAATCAAAGAACAACTTGAAGCGGTAAAAGAAGAAGTGAAGAATGTAGAAGTGGTGATAGCCTCCTTAAATGGCCTCCCAGGATCATGGGATTCATTCATGCGAGGAATGTGTGCCAAAAAGAAGTGATTAATTTTAGTAGACTCTGGGAAGAGAACACACAAGAAGAAGAAGATCGAGAAGAGAAGGTGGGAGCAACTGAATATCAAGCTCTTACCATCCAAAGAAGATCCCTCAAGCGATGAGGAATATGAAGATCTAAAATCTTGAAGAACCTCTTATCTGTATTAGCTTTTGGATAAGAAACGATGCTATTATGAATGAAGAAGACGATGAATTTGAAGGCTCAAGAAGGAGTCTACCCATGAAACAAATAAAGATAAGTATTCAATTTTCATTTAATGATATTGTTTTGTTATGCATTTGTTTATATTCAGTTGATGTATTCTACATGATAGGATGTTTGCATTAACGACAATATACTACTAATATGCATGTGATGGGTAAGTAGCTTATGGTGCTATACAAAATCTCCATTGCTACTTATCTAGAATGAAACCTCTTTGCTGACATATTGGATTAGTGCACAATCTCAATGTTGTCCGGGTAGAGATTGAAGGAATCTAGAAATTTTTCGTGAGATATGGATGAATGTTGTATTGGCTAAAGTAGTTGCATGATAATATATTTTTGCATAAGAATTTTCCAGTATGAATATTCCTTATGAAATTTTTCTAACCATACAAATGCATTTGTCTTGTAGGAAAGATCGCATACATAATCGCCTACAAGAAAAGAAGGATGGGACTTGTTCCAAAGAACAAGTGACGACATTTCAAAATGAAGAATAATACGACGAATACAGCGACATCATTGATGCAAAACCTTCTAGCCATGAAGAAGTAACCAAGAAGAATTGGAGGACCAGTTCAAGAAGAATGATTTCTAGGATGCAGTATCAATACATGAAGGGAAGTTCATAGCTCCATCATGCAGGAGATGGAAACATCGTGGGATACAAAGCAAGATTCGTAGCACGAGGCTTCTCACGAAAATAAGGCATAGATTATGAAGAGACATTTGTAGCCAGTGGGAGTTGAAACACATACATGATGAGCTTGATGAAGATATTAACCTTTGCTACAAGGTTGAAGATGAAAATTCTATACACTAGATGGATACATAAAATATTAGTAGCATAGGGAAGCTACTTGTCACTCCGGTACAAAATGTTTCAGTGCATAGAGTACGAAAGACAGAGGGAGTATGATACGTCGCTTCAAAGGGAATGACTACAGAATATATTGAGGTTCGACATGGTACGACAGGATGGACAGATTACTAATGACTCTAGGCTTTACTAAGAGTAAAGTGGACTCTAACCTTTGCTTCAAGGTTGAATGCGGAAGACCAGTGATGCTCCTGCTATGTGTTGATGCACTATTTTATAGGCATGGAGGTGTGGCAGAATGTGGATGGAATATTCCTTGGACAAGGGAAGTATGCAGTAGATATCCTAAAGAGGTTCAGGATGATGGACTACAAGGCCATAACCACACCTATGGCATCAAACATGAAGCTGTTGAGTGATGCTTCATCAGAAGTGGTTGATGCTATGATGTATCGTCAGATGATTGGGTCCTTGATGTACTTGATGAACACAAGACCAGATATTTGCTTTGCTATGAACACCTGAGCTAGTTCCTGAAAGATCTGAGACATGTTCACTTGATTTCCATAAAGCACATTCTGAGGTACCTGAGGGGTACCGTTGATTATGGGCTCAAGTACAATGCGAATCATAAGATTAAACTGGAGGGTTGTGATGATTCAGATTGGGAAGGCAGTGCCATCAATAGGAAGATCACTTCAAGGTGTTGCATCAGTATGGGATCAGGTGTGATCTTTTGGTTTAGTAGGAAGAAATCCTGTGTGGCACTGAGTAGAGCTGAAGCAGAGTATGTCGCAGCTTGTTCAGCTAGTTGTGAGGAAATATGGCCGAGGAAGCTACTGTCTGATTTATTTGATCTCCAATTGGATGCTACTTGTATACATTGTGACAACCAAAGTTGCATGAAGTTGTCAAAGAATCCAGTATTCCATGACAAGTCAAAGCATATTGAGATCAAGTATCACTATATCAAGGATATGGTGCAGAGGGGAGTAGTGAAGCTCCAATATGTTGTGATGGACAATAAGATAGCTGATGTGTTGACAAAGCCATTGGCTATGGTAAAGTTTGAGTACTTCAGGGAGAAGCTTGGTGTTCTCCAGATCAAGGTTCCGTCCAAAGGTAAGTGATGAATTCGTGAGCCATTATTTCATGGTGAGAGGATTGGTTCCTTCCATGGTCAGATGTAAGGGCTGAGCCATTCTGTCATGGTTAGAGGATTGGTTCCTTCCATGTTAGATATGAGTGCTACGCCATTCTGATATGACTATAATATTGGTTCCTACATGATCAGATATAAGGGCTATTGCCATTCTTGGAATGAAGGTGCCTGGTCAGTTACCTGGAAAACTCAGTTTAAGGCCGAGGGCCATTCTGATATGACTGTGAGATGTGTTCTCATATGATCAGATATGAGTGCATGGCTATTATAATGTGATAGAGGGATGTGTTCCCACTTGATCAGATGTAAGGGCTAAGCCATTCTGTCATGGCTAAAGGATTAAATTCCTTCCATGTCAGATGTGGGTGCTGGCCATTCCGACGAGCAGGTCAGATGTAAGGGCAACTGCCATTCTTTAGGAGAACGGAGGCACTTGGTCAGTTACTAGGTAGCTCAGTCTAGGACTGGGGGCCATTCTGATATGACTATAGGATTGGTTCCTACAAGATTAGATATGAGTGCAAGCCCTTCCATCATGGTTGTAGGATGTGTTCCCGCATGGGTGGATGTAAGTGCAGAACCCTTCCATCATGGTTTTAGGATGTGTTCCCACATGGGTGGATGTAAGTGCAGATCCCTTCCATCATGGTTGTAGGATGTGTTCCTGCAAGGGTGGATGTAAGTGCAGAGCCCTTCCATCATGGTTGTAGGATGTGCTACCGCATGGGTGGATGTAAGTGCACATCCCTTCCATCATGGTTGTAGGATGTGTTCCTGCATGGGTGGATGTAAGTGTAGAGCCCTTTCATCATTGTTGTAGGATGTGTTCCCGCATGGGTGAAAGAGCAGAGCCGTTTTAGCATGGTTGTAGGATGTGTTCCCGCATGGCCAAATATAAGTGCTGAGCCTTTCCGATAGGGTTGTGGGATGTGTTCCCTCATGATCGGATGTGAGTGCTGGGCCTTTCTGATATGATTATAGGATTGGTTCCTACATGATTAGATGTGAGTGTTGGGAATGATTTTCTGATGAGAAGGTTAGATATAAGTGTTGAAGAAGACCTACATGGAGGCTAGGCCTACAACCAGCATGAAAAAGGGCTAGCTCTGTAGAACTTCCCATGACGAGAAGAATCATGAGATAGCACCCGTGGTACTGATCCAGATTGAGTGAGGATCTAGATCCAGTGATGATGATCTAGATTGAGTGATGATCTAGATCCAGTGATGATGATCTAGATCCAGTGATGATCCAGATCCAGTGATGATCCAAATTAAGTGATGATCTAGATCAAGTAACGATGATCTAGATCGAGTGATTATCTAGATCCACTGATGATGATATAGATCCAGTGATGATGATCCAGATCGAGTGATGATCCAAATCCAGTGATGATGATCCAGATCGAGTGATGATCTAGATCCAGTGATGATGATCAAGATCGAGTGATGATCTAGATCCAAGTGAAGATGAATTGAAGATGAAGATGACGAAGAACTCAATGATGATCCAGATGATACATAGAAGAATACTTGCACTAATAAATTGTGTCTAGAGAATACCTTCCTAGTTAAGAGGGAGTGTTGATGTAATTGTAACTTCAGAATGTATTCACTTGTATTTCTTATCTATTGTAACCCGATGTTCATTTCGGGATGTATTTTGATGTACTTGAGTCATTTCATACCTCGATGTTTATTTTGGGAAGTTTCTATAATGTGAAAGTAATGTCAAGTCATTGTGGGTAACCCTCTTATTGGACAAGGGTTAAAGACCCCATAGCTGTGGGGCCCTAGGGTTATTAGAATATCCTAGTGAAGTCGACCCTAGGTGAGTCATTGTAAGTCAGGGCAATAGTCCCCACCATCTAAGTCAAGGTTAACCCTCCTTGTTGAGCAGAGGGAAAATTCCCCACAAGTTGTGGGACACTAGGGTTATTAGACACTCCTAGAGATGTCAGCTCTAGTAAGTAATTGTTAAGTGAGGCTGACATGTTGGAGTGCAGTTCAAGTGAATGAAACAAGATAAATAGAGAGTGGGCCTCTCTATTTATCTCACTTACACTCACTCATTAAGGCGCATGAGTGAGAGAGGAGAATCTCTCTCAGTGAGAGAGAGAGA
Organism: Pseudotsuga menziesii; assembly: GCA_001517045.1. Classification (NCBI taxonomy): domain Eukaryota; kingdom Viridiplantae; phylum Streptophyta; class Pinopsida; order Pinales; family Pinaceae; genus Pseudotsuga; species Pseudotsuga menziesii. The sequence continues at coordinate 29,149 of LPNX011027294.1, read as the reverse complement.
GAGACAGAAGCTATGGAGATCATCTTTATGTTTTGGGATTTTCTATTTTGGTGCTGATTCTTTCTCTGAGGAAGTTGCGGGGTTTTCTCCTTTATGGTTTCCCTAAGGAAAATTCTTTGTGTCTCTTGTCTCTTGTGTTTTATTACTGTGCATGTTATTCTCTCAATTGAAGATCCTAAGATCATAATGCTGGATTGAATGATAAAAATAAAAAAAGTACTAATAGCCAAAGAAGACCAGAAAAAGACGACATTTGTATGTGAATTCGGCTCATTTGCCTACAAAGTTATGCCTTTTGGTATTAAAAACACACCTGCAATATTTTCAAGAATTGTTGTCAAAACATTTCAAGAATATATCTACAAAACAATGGAAGTATATTTTGATGATTGGACAATATACTCCATGCTGAAAGATCATTGCAAATGGCTAAGGCTCATGTTGGAATGATGCCAACAAATCTAGTTATTTCTTAACATAAGGAAATGCATATTCGTAACTCCTATAGGGATACTATTAAGGCACATTGTATGCAAAGAAGGCATCAAGGTTGAATTTGAAAAGATAAAAATTATCCTTGACTTGAAACCACCAGTAAATCTAAAACAAGTTAGGGTACTACTTGGAGACATGGGATATTAAAGGAAATTTATTATATACTACTCATATATGACCTATCCACTGGAAGCATTATTAAGAGAAGATTAGGAGTTCGAATGGACAGATGAATGTAACATATCATTTGACACATTAAAAAGGAAACTAGTTGAGGCACCTATCCTCATGTTGCCGAATTGGTCAATCAAATTTCACGTACGTATCGATGCATCAGGCCTAGCAATAGGTGCGATATTAACACAAATAGGGGATGATGGAATGGATTATCCTATAGTATATAGCAGCATAAAACTAAACAAGGAAGAAAGAAACTATTTAACAATAGAGAGGGAAGCATTAGGAATGGTCTTTTCACTATAGAAGTACCAACATTACGTACTAGCTGACCCTTTTATCTTCTATACTAACCACCAAGCATTAAAATACCTTGTAAACAAACCTCTGCACCATAGGAGGATTTTTCACTAGCTAGTACTATTCCAAGAATTTGAATTCGAAGTCGTTCTTAGACCAGGAAAATTAAATGTCAGACCCGACCACTTGTTGAGAATCGACATGGGAGAGGAGTCGATAGGAGTTGAAGATGACCTACCGGATGCACACTTATTTTGAATAGAAGTTGTCTCGACAGAATTGGAGGAAATAGCTCAATTACTAGAAAATGGTCAAGCACTAGAGGGCATGAGCATGGAAAAGAAACAAATATTAGCTATGAAGGCTACACCATACAACTTCATAAATTTTTTTTTGTATAAAATAGGCTTGGACGACATCCTCAGGTGATGTGTATTATAATACGAAAGAGATAATATCATGTATGAAGCACACTATGGATCAACAGGAGGACATTTTCAAGTATATACAACTACCAATAAAATCCAACAGTCGTGGCTATGGTGGCTGACATTATACAAGGATTGCAAAAGGTTTGTTAGCCAGTGCGACTGATGCCAACAACTGGGTTGACCCCTTCCTAGTATAGAAATTCCCTTGATATCAGTAAACCCAAGTTTTACATTTAAAATCTAGGCCATTGACTTCATAGGACCATTCCTAATACGAACAAAAAGAACATGTGCAAGGTATATAATAACCACAGTAGAATATGTAACCAAGTGGGCATAGGCAGAACCTATCGACACATGTTCCAGTGAGGTAGATGTTAAAGTTATCTATGAAAACATAATTACTAGATTTGTATGCCCACTAACCTTAATCGGTGACCAAGGATCACACTTCATTAAAAAAACCATCAAAGCACTAGCAGAATAGTTCAAAATTGACCACCGACGTAGTACATCTTATCACCCTCAGTTGAATGGAGCAATATAGGCATTCAACAAAACATTAACGAGGGGTTTAATAAAAATATGCAACACAAACAAGGACGATTGGGATGAAAAAAATCCCTACAATATTATGGGCTTACAGGACAGCTTACAAACGTTCGACCGACCAAACACCATTTCGACTAGTCTATGGCCAAGAAGCACTAGTTTTATTACATTTTCAACAACAAACACCTATCATAGCATATGTCTTACATGTCGATGTCAAGGAAGGTAGAAGGGACCGAATGATGCTACTAAGCAAGCTAGAAGAACACCGACTGCTTACTTTACAACATCAAGAAATTCAAAAACAACAGTAGAAGGCTTGGCATGACCGCAATATCAAAAAAAAAACTTTGTCGGTAGGAGATCTTGCTTTGCTATATAACAGTTGAGTGAAAGGAAAACCAAAAAAATTAGACATAGAATGGATGGGACCTTACATTGTGGAATAAATTCATGCCAATGAATAAGTCTGACTAAGGACGTTACAAGGCATAATATTTCATAAACTTGTTAATGGTGCCTGACTAAAATGGTACAAAAATTAAGCAAATATTAAAAAACAAAGGAAATATATAAACCTACAAAAATATAAAAATCCCAAAAACAACAATCAAATCTAACACCTGTAAACCAAAATGAAAGGAAATTTTGAAAGATTTACTATACTGCACTTTGAAAACTGACACCAGTACCATCGACATATCGCCATGGACCACCTACATGATAGACATCGGCCGATGATTCCGAAGGTCAAATCATGCATTCATGACCACGATTAGAAGGAGCACCAAAAATAAAATTGCATTTAACGCAAACTTGATAGACCGTGCTGGACCATCATTTTCGCTAGTACTACATCCATTGACAAAATCGTCACTCACTCCAACTATAAATACCACGCCAGAAAAAGATCATTTACCATGTTTTGAAAAAATCGAGCAACCAAGTATTCAAAAATTTGAGAGCAGAAAGCCTGCGATTAAAGCCAACCAAGAGACTGACAAAATGGCCCCAAAACAAACCAGAGCCGCAGCTACAAAAACAAAAGAACTACAATCCACTGAAACCCCACTCATGAGAATATTAAGAAACATAAAAAATGCCAAGGTACATAAAACTTCAAGGGCAAAAACCTGGCCAGAAATCAAAGAATGGGCCTATGTGGAAGAGAAAATGACACAAGAAGCAGAGAAGATAAGATACAATACCATTACGAGTTCCATGAACACACCTTTCATGGCAAGTTTTGGAGGAACAAAAGAAACTGCTGTAAAATTTATTATTAGTCGGTATCACAATGGAAAATTCTACTTCGACAGGCCAGTAGAAATTTCCCATGAAGTCATATACAATCTTACTGGTCTCTCAAACCAGGGCGATTGTGTTCCTATTGGCATAAAAGAAGGACTAGTAGAATGACTAATAGGAACACCAACAAGGAAGAACTCGAAAGGGATAATGATCAGTCAAATACAAGCTCGAACACCACAAATCATGGCCAGAATCATAGCTAGAGGGCTCACCCCTATAGGTCGAGTGAGCGACCTGAAGCTAGACATGCTGGAAGCAGTCGACACAATAGCAGACATGAAAAGTTTATCATTGGGCTCAGTATGTTGCCGACATGCTCAAGACCATATGTGAGAAATGCCAAGAGTTGGCTGGAATTATTAGGTTCCCGTCACTGATAATTTGGATAGCCATGTACCACTTATGTCCAATCAGGGACAAGTAGTTCCATGAACCTAGCAAATATCATATGTGGAGGTTTAAACCATTTTCATAGAATGGAACACTAAAAGAACTAAAAAATGGCAAAGTAATGCTGGAAAATTGGTTCCAGACTCTAATGGTCCAGACAACTAGATGGAGGGTGCCTTAGAACATCTGAAGGAGTTTACCAAAAATGGCACACATTCAACTAGAGCTCGACCACACTGCAGTTCGGTACATGTAGGGAGAAAAATCAAAAGCAAAAACTCTCGACTACTACCCACCATCGAGGAGATTTTCCAAGAACTAGCTCGACAATCCAATATCAAGCTGTCGATACCAGCAAAGGCTAAAGAAGTAAATCAACCAATTTAAGAACCATTGACCGACCAAGAAAAAGAGGAGGATTATGAACTTCACTTATATATCGGCACCCTCATGTTAGAAGATATACCAACATACTTCAACTGACAACTGTACCACAACCTATCCAAATGGGAAGCACACTGACTAAACATCAGGTGGCTATACCAATAGAAAGAAATATCATCCCGACTCACCAATAGGAGGAAGGAGAAGAGAAAATAGAAGAATACATTAGATCAAATAATCCAGAATATGGTATGACAAAAGAAAACTTAAAGAAAATAGCAAAGGAAATAACAGCCTCAAGGAAAAGGAAATAAAATTAGGAAAAAGGGAAGGGGAAGTGTAAGCTTATCCTATATGAATAAGAACATGAAGAAGAACTATTGGCTACTACTGTCGACATCATAGAAGACACAATAGTAAATAAAATATCAGTCGAAACACAATTCAATCGGTTTGTCGATGCACGAGAAAAGCAGGGAATACCAAAAAAGGTAAAAAATGCAACCACTTCAGTCAATGAGAACATTGTTGATCTAGTCTCCACACCCCCACCCCCATCCCTGACCCAGATCACATAAGAAGGTACCCCACAGCTACCCACCATCATCCCTATCGACATCTGCAAAAATGCTATGCCGGAGACACTAGAAGAATGATTCGATCATGATGGTGATTTCCAAGCATTCATTGAAAAACTACTCAAACTACTCACCTCTGCTCATAAAATTACCACCAAATGTCCACTAATTGAATCTAGTTCACCACGCTAGATATGCTCTCATCAAATCGACCGAATACCCCAGAAACCAAGATCAATGGGAACTATCAAGTCCATATTCTTAAGGAACCCTGACAAGACATCTCAAACTGTCACAAGTCGCACTTCATCATTTACCCCATCAGATGTATCAAACCCCTTACTAGCCAATGAACCAGTGTTAGACTAGAAAGAAGATAACCAGGAAGATATTTTAGCAATCAACCAGGTGATCGACAACCTATTCTCTGATGACCCAGCCAATTCACCACCATAATTCAAAGATCCACTATCGACTGAAAATATCCCCACTACACCAATTACACCATACCATTCACCATCTCCATCACCACCTCCCAATCCTGAACCCTTGCCAAACCTTGAACTACCTATTTCAACTCCCCCAAATACACACTGAGCTATAAATTCAACCGACCAATGAAGATCAGTAGTTGGAAAACCAGCCATAGGGAAGTCAACCACTTCCAGAACCATAGGCAGAACAACAGATAAACCAACATAGACACAAAAGAAAAAGAAAAGACAAAAGGAAGAAAGAACACCACAAAGAACAAAAGACGACAGTGATCCACCTCAGTGAACTTGGATCAACTACTGCAGTCGACACAACGAAACTCATAGATAGAGAGTTGATCAACTCCTAGAAATCCTCACCACAGAAGCGACAACAAGAAACCATATTAAACGAGAACAACTCGACAATACTAAAAAGGAGAAAATTGAATTTTTGACAAAATGCAGAACTCTAATCCAAACAGTAATACTAGGACCAATAGAGGCTGACATCGACAAGGCATTGGAAAAAGAATATCAGCTATTTGAAAGTGTGGTGTCGTCCCTACAAATACACCTACAAAATACAAAGGAAGATAAAAAAGAGGAAACATCCAGACTACTAAGGCAGTAGTATACAACATTATCGGAAGCGCACAAAGTACTACAGGACCACTTGGAAGAGTCGATCATCATAGCAGAAGTACTCCATGATTGGCCTACCTATTACAGATAAGTATTTCAGCAGACCCACCAGACTCATGAGCAAATTCAAATGCTAGAAAAGAGGCGAGGCATCGAAGAAACAATGAGAAGTAAAATACAAGAATAGATTGTATTAGAAATAGACAAACTACAGAAACTGGAGAAAAAATCACACCAATGGGTGCAGCAAGCACTACCGAGCCTCGACAAACTGAATACAATATACCTCCAGATGAAGAGAATACTGGATGCAGTGGAAGAAAAATCTCAATTCATGGGACCTGACATGGAAAGCATCACAAATATTTCCATCCAAGATAAAATGTTGACTCTGCCAAGCATCACAACCTTGACTATAGACATCTAGAAAATACTATATGTTGAAATATTGTAACTTCGAAGAATATTCTACATGTATCTTTTTGTGGTCGCCGATGGTCCTACCGAGAGAACCACTTGTATTACATTGTACCCCAATGCTCCTAATCGGAATAACTAATAAGAGTCATGAGGTAGTCCCCTCTAATTGTAAAGGTGGGTCATTAGCACCCCAATGTGGTTACTTGAGCCTACATGTGTAACTTGAGCCTACATGATTTAACTCAATCCTACATGTCAAATGAGTTAACTTAAGTGAACGGATGAATATAAATAGAGGTGTATTGCTCCTCATTTGAGACACACACACTCTCACTTGTGTAGCACATTAGTGGAGAAGAGAAGTAGCTGGAGAAGGAGGAGGATCAGGCTTTGATCTCCTTGCTGGTTTTATCTTTTATCTTTTTGGGGCATCTATATTGAGGAATCTTTTTGTTGGGTTTTTCCCTTTAGAGTTTTCCCAGGATAAATCTTTGTGTTCCTTTTTTATGGTTGTGCTTGTCTATCTTTTAGTGATCATGTTTATATGCTTTTGTCATGAAAATGAAATGAAATACTGATGTCTTAGCTAAGCATATGAAAATTTAACATGGTATCAGAGCCACCCTGAAAAGAAGACATTGTGCAGCTACAGAATCTAGTGCTTCTTAATTTTTGGTTCTCTCTCCACAATTGATCAGCAAAAGAAGGCTAGGCTGACTCTCCATTGAAGGGCGCATCTTTCTGTCAAAGTGGAATTTGATTCCAAGCATTTTCAGTTTTCGGTGCGGGAAATTAGGGCTTCTTGCAGAAGAAGAATTTTTGAGTGAGCACAGAATAGGATTGATCTCCTCATGAAAATCGAAGTCTAGAGACTTGGATCAAGTTTTTTGGTTGGGTGAAACTCCAGGAAAGTCAAACTCTAGTTTGACCCCAAGCTAGAAAAACCCTAAATACTAAAAATGATAAGTTTTGTTACATTCAATATATCCTGAGATTGGCGAAGGTTCAGGAACTAAAAATTGCAAAGGAAGAAGATAAAATCCTCATGTACACTGTGTCAAAAATTCAGCCTCAGATGCACTATATTTTGGGAGATATGATCCCTTCACGTTAGGGTTCTAGCCTCTTCCAGAATTCATCCCTAAACAAGACACCTGGGGAACATTGCTATAGCTTGGGCTATAGAGGTCCAAATTGAATTCCTAAAGATGGTCCAAAAATATCACAGAATTTACTTTCTGTGGTCCGAATTGCAGAACTAGAATATGAAACAGTGACACGTGGTAGTGTGTACAACTTTGTTGTTCTGAATAGTCCTATAACAGGTCACCGTGGGAAAAGGATCATAAATCCCAATTGGTGAAACCAATTCTTATGAAACCTATGGTGTTGGATCAGCGACATGTGAGGTTACCTCAGTGCGAAATTTCAGACACATAGGAGTAGTAAGTTCGGAGATATCACAGAAACAGTGATAGGCATTTATGTAGAAGAAATTGGAAAACTAGGGCTTCCTTATTCCGGGAGCTTCCCTCCACTGTTTTTAGAAAAGGAGTACATTAGACAGATCCATTTGAAGAGATCTATATTTCTATCCAATCAGATCTTAAATATTCCAAGTTTTTAAAATTAGGGTTTCTATGACAAACCCTAAATCAGCTAGCTCTGGAAGCAGGACGAACACCTCAAATCGGTAAGATCTAATCTTTTGCTATTTGCATTTGAGGTTCTCATTTCAAAGTGATCTATCACATCAGCTTGATGATAAGCTTGGTAAATTTGACAACTTCCAAGCATGGAAGTATATGATCTCTCTAAAGAAAATGAATTGGACACCTACATAAGTAGAGAGGTTCCAGTTCCATAAGAAGATGAGGCTCAAAGCCTTACACAAGAAGAACTAGATCAAGGCCAAGAAGATCATTGTTGATTCAATCACGGATCAACTTGTACCACAAGTGCCTTCCCTAAAGACACCAAATATGTTTGATTCCTTGATCAAGCTATTTGAATATAAGAACTTAAATCAGAAGATGGATTTGAGAAAACAGTTGAAGAATGTGAAGATCCAGAATTCAGAACAACTTGAAGTAGTAGAAGAAGAAGTGGAGATTGCATAAGTGGTGATAGCCACCTTGAATGGCATCCCAGGATCATGGGATTCATGCAAGGAATTTATGCCAGAAGGAAGTAATTTCTTTCAGCTTGACTCATAAGAAGAGAGCAATTGAAGATCAAGCTCTCACCATTCAAAGAAGATCCCTCAAGTGATGACGAATATGAAGAACTCAATTCTTGTCATTTGGATAAGAAATGATGATTCCATGAATGAAGAAGATGATAAAGCAGAATTATCAAGATGGAGTCTACCCACAAAACAAATAAAAGATAAGTATTCAATTGTCATTTCATGATATTGTTTTGTTATACATTTGATTATATTCAGTTGATGTGTTATACATGATAGATTGTTTGCATTAATGACTGTATACTAATAATATGCATGTGATGGGTAAGTAGCTCATGGTGCTATACAAATCTCCATTGCTACCTTTGCTGACATATTGGATTAGTAAACAATCTCAATAATGTCATGGTGGAGATGGAAGGCATCTAGAAAGTTTATGTGAGATATGGATGAATGCTGTATTGACTAAACAGTTGCATGATGCATAAGAATTTGTCGTTATGCATATGTTTTATGAAATAGTTCTAACCATGCAACTGGTGCATTTGAATTGTAGGAAAGGTCATGCAAAACCTCCTACAAGAAAAGAAGGATGAGACTTGTTCCGAAGAACAAGTAATGACAATTCAAGATTCACTCCAATAAACATGAATCTGAAGTTCCCAGGGTCAGAGACACCATGATGGAAGAAAGAGCTTTAGAGAGTGGTAGATCCACCTTGAAGGATGAAGACCACCATGGGTACAAGAGATAACTTAAGATGAAGAAAAGAATGCTATGATCAAAGAATAACAATTGATCATGGGGAATGATGTATACGATATGATGGAACAAGTGTACAAATCAAGGTTTGTGATTCTCCCCAGAAAGAATAGACTATGACATGAAATACTCTATTGAATAGTATATATCAAGCATAGAACCACCTGTACAGAATGAAGAGGGAAGATGATACTCCATTTCAGGGGGAGTGACTACAGAAAATTATATCTGAGTTCGACATGGTATGACATGATGGATAGCTTTGTGATGGATCGAGACTTTACCAAGAGTAAAGTGGGTTCCAACCTTCAAGGTTGAATGCAGAAGACTAGGATATGTTGATGACCTGAAAAGACAAACTCATAGAAGATGTTATGATACTAGAATGATGTTTGGGATAAAGGAACTCAAACCAGAAAGCAAGAATGTGGTATCTTCCAAATGGATTTGCAAGATAAGATATGTTGCTGATAGAAGTAACGTAAGAGTTGTGGCTAGAGGTTTATATCAGAAAGAGGGAATTAAATTTTGAAGAGACACTTACTCCAGGAAGCAAGTACACTTCCTTCAAAACTATCATGGTAGTTTCTTCCATGATGAAGTAAAGACAAGAATTCCTTAATGGTATGATTGAGGAAGAGTTTTACATCGAATAGTCATGAGGATTTGAAGTTGAAGACATATGGAGTCAAGTATGCAAGTTGAAGAAGGCCCTCTATGGCCTGAAGCAAGCTCCCAGAGCTTGGTATGGAAGAATAGATAGTTTCCTGATGAGCATGGGCTTTTCCAAGAGTAAAGTCGATCCTAACCTTTCCTACAAGGTTGTAGAAGATGTACCCGTAATTCTATTACTATATGTGGATGACTTATTCTTGACAAGGAATAAGAAACAGATCATGGAAAGAAAGAAGAAACTAGCAGAAGAATTTGAGATGAAAAACCTTGGGTTAATGCATTATTTCCTAGGTATGGAAGTATGGAAAAGTTCAGAAGGAATCTTTCTCAACTAGGGAAACTAAGTGGTAGAGATATTGAAGAGATTCAATATGTTGGAATGAAAAGTCATGGCCACACCCATGGACTCCAACCTGAAGCTATTAGCTGATGACTCACTAGAGTTAGTGGATGTGACTCACTACAGATAGATCATTGGGTCATTGATGTACTTAACAAATACCAAACCAGAAATTTGTTTTGTTGTGAACACCTTAAGTCAATATCTTGTTCAACCAAGACGGGTTCACCTAGTAGCTGCAAAACATGTGATGAGATATCTGAAAGGGACTATAGACTTTGGTCTATACTATGATGGTAGCCATGAGCATAGATTGTATGGCTACATAGATGCAGATTGGGTTGGAAGTATCTCAGACAGGAAAATCACATCAGGTATATGATTTTGTTTGAGGTCTGCTATGAGTTCATGGTTTAGCAGGAAACAGTCCAGTGTTTCTCTTAGCACGGTTGAAGCATAATACATAGCAGATTGCTCTACTAAGTTGTGAAGCCATATGGATTCAGAAGCTAATATTAGGTCTCTTTGACCTAAATATGGACACTACAATGATTCTATGTGATAAGCATAGTTGTGATGACAAAGAACCCTATGTTTCGACGTAACACGTAGAAATCCGGTATTTCTACATACAAGATAAGATGCAGATGATGGTGATTTAGTATTTCTATATTGAATATAGAGATGATGATTTTTTAGTATTCCCATATTGAAGATATAGATGATGATGATTTTAGTATTCCCATACTGAAGATATAGATGATATTTCAGTATTTACATACTGTAGATATAGATGATGGTGATTCTGTATTTCTATACTAAATATAGAGATGATGATGCTTTTAGTATTCACATACTAGAGATGCAGATGGTGATAGATCAGTATTCAGATACTGGAGATGTAGATGATGATGGTTTGGATGATGATGCATTGATGAAGCCTCTGCCTCAAGTAGAGTTCAAACACTTTCAAGACAAGCTTGGTGTTGTTTGGAAAGGCCTTCCTCAAAAGGGGGAGTAGTGATGTTGCAGTGGGATTGTATCATCCCTGGGCATTTTCCCTAATGTGATCCGGAGACCTCGGTCCTTGAGAGTGAAGAGGGATTGTATCATCCCGGGACATCTGTCCATAATAGATCCGGTGACCTCGGTCCTCGAGAACGTGGTGGGATTGTATCATCCCTGGGAACTTGCCCTAAAGTGATTCGGAGACCTCAGTCTTCGAGAATGAAGAGGGATTGTATCATCTCGGGACATCTGTCCATAATAGATCCGGTGACCTCGGTCCTCGAGAATGTGGTAGGATTGCATCATCCTTGGACATCATCCTAAAGTGATAGGGACTGATTCTCTTGTAATCAATCCAGTGGCTTCGGTTCTCGAGAATGTGGTAGGATTGCATAATCCTTGGACATAGTCCTAAAGTGATAGGGACCGATTCTCCCGTAATAAATCTGGTGGCTTCAGTCCTTGAGAATGTGGTAGGATTGCATCATCCTTGGACATAGTCCTAAAGTGATAGGGAATGATTCTCCCGTAATCAATCCAGTGGCTTCTGTCCTCGAGAATGTGGTAGGATTGCATCATCCTTGGACATAGTCCTGAAGTGATAGGGACTGATTCTCCCGTAATCAATCTGGTGGCTTTGGTCTTCGAGAATGTGGTAGGATTGCATCGTCCTTGGACTTAGTCCTCAAGTGATAGGGACTGATTCTCCCGTAATCAATCCGGTAACTTCAGTTGTTGAGAATGTGGTAAGATTGTATCATCCCTGGACTTTAAGTCCAAAAATGATCCAAAGACTTTCTATCTTTGAGGTGTGGATTGCAGGTTGTTGCTGCTGATGATGATGCCATACTAATCAAAATATCAGAGTATGATGATGATGACATACTTATTGAAAGATCAGAGTATGATGATGACGTATTTATCGAAAGATCAGAGTATGATGATGATGACGTACTGATCTAAAGATCAGAGTATGATGATGACGCACTATGATTATGATGTTTCTGATCGAAAGATCAGAGTATGATGATGACGCACTATGATTATGATGTTTCTGATCGAAAGATTAGAGTATGATGATGATGTTTCTGATCAAAAGATCAGAGTTTGTTGATGATGTTTCTGATCGAAAGATCAGAGTATGATGATGATGTTTCTGATCAAAAGATCAGAGTATGATGATGATGTTTTTGATCGAAAGGTCAGAATGTGATGATGATTATGATCGACAGATCAGAATATGATGATGATGATGTTGTTGCTGATCGAAAGGGAAAAGTGTTGATGATGATATTGCTGATCGAGAGATCAAAGTATTGAAGATGTTGTTGCTGATTGAAAGGTCAAGGTGCTGAAGATGTTGTTGCTGATTGAAAATTCAAAATGCTGAAGATGTTGCTGATCGAAAGGTCAAAATGATGAATACGTTGTTGCTGATCGAACAGTCAAAGTGCTGAAGATGTTGTTGATCGAAAGGTCCAAGTGCTGAAGATGTCATTGCTAATTGAAATATCAAAATGCTAAAGATGTTGCTGATCAAAGACTGAAGATGTTGCTGATGATGAAGACTGAATATTGAAGATGAAGACTACATGATGTTGAAAAGCTTCCAATGATTTATAGATGTGTTACCCTGCTGATGTTGATGATGTCCCCTATCTCTACTCTTGTTGTTGTTGATGTTGCTTTAGAATACCCTTCTCATTAAGGGGGAGTGTTGAAATATTGTAACTTCGAAGAATATTCTATATGTATCTTTTTGTGGTCCTCGATGGTCCTACCAAGAGAACCACTTGTATTACATTGTACCTCGATGCTCCTAATCAAAAGAACTAATAAGAGTCATGAGGTAGTCCCCTCTAATTGTAAAGGTGGGTCATTAGCACCACAGTGTGGTTACTTGAGCATACATGTGTAACTCGAGCCTACATGATTTAACTCAAGCCTACATGTCAAATGAGTTAACTTAAGTGAATGGATGAATATAAATAGAGGTGTAGTGCTTCTCATTTGAGACACACACACTCTCACTTGTGTAGCACATTAGTAGAGAAGAGAAGTAGCTGGAGAAGGAGGAGGATTAGGCTTTGATCTCCTTGCTGGTTTTATCTTTTATCTTTTTGGGGCATCTATATTGAGGAAGCTTTTTGCTGGGTTTTTTCCTTTAGGGTTTTCCCAGGATAAATCTTTGTGTTCCTTTTTTATGGTTGTTCTTGTCTATCTTTCAGTGATCCTATTTATATGATTTTGTCATGAAAATGAAATGAAATACTAATGTCTTAGGTAAGCATATGAAAATTTAACACTATAGAATTGGATAGAGTTTCAATACCAATTGGCCATTACAATAGAAGCCATTGTGGAAGTATGTGTGCAGAAACGACCAACCATACAACTACACAGTCCATGAAGACAAACAATAGTAGAAGTAACTACCCAAGACAATACACTATTGAATCCCTCCCCTGTTTCTTTGGGACAAAGAAATATTTTGTTCCCGGGGGAGATGTTGGAGGAGCTAGTCGAGGAGCCTACTAGTCGAATAGCTAACTAATTGGAGATTATGTTGGCCACATGAGGTCGCGTCGGTTGACCGAAAAGATAGGTAGTTATTTTTAACTGTTTGTAATCATATATATTAGGCTGTTGAGATAGATGAGAACTTGGTTTAGTTCTGTGTATGTATGGACCCTCATGTTATAATATAATCTGTTACTTCCTTATCTATATGGTTGTCTCTTGTGTCTGTTATGTTTATGTGCCTCTATGTGTATTATTAGTAACCCTATGTGATCTGTGAGATTACAACAATGAATCATATGCATCTATTCACTCATAAGAAAACATATAAGAATTAAGTCAAAGAAACATTTATACAAGTGACTCAAAGAAATTTAGTATTCACACATATACACAGAATCTAACGTGGAATCACATCCGAGAAAAACCACAAAGGTGGTCTTCATATGGCATGATAAATGCATCCACCTTTTGTATGCACACTAAGTTGCAGACTCTGTTCTAGATCTTCTTCTTTATCTATATCGACTCTTTCTTCCTCTCATTCTCTCTGGTATTCTCTTCTACTCTATCTTTACTTGAATATACTAATGATTCACACAAAACCTAGATTGACTCAACTTCTCCTACTCTTCTATGCACTCAGCTGCATATTCTTCAACTTAGTGCACTCAACACAACTAACAGAAAACAATACTCAGGCTTACAACCTGAAACCAACAGTAGATAGGATACAAATATAACAATGCAGATGTAAACAACAAATAAGCTAACCCTCATACAACTTGGGTTTATCCTTTTATATATTCTTTTACAGACTCATTACAGACTCTTTACATGTCGCTTTCTCATACGACTTTCTAGTTTTATCCAACATGATGGATTTCCTATTCTAAAAACACATGATATTAGGCACTAATGAACTAACTTACAAATTTTCTTTCATACATGTGGCTTCTGTTCAATCTATCCAACCTTGCTCCCATGATCTTCCCGGACTATCTCTTTTCAACCGTCATGCCCTACTATCATTTTCTAGCCATTATACCTCTTTCATGCCTTCTCGTACTGTTATTCCATTGCATCTTTTCTTGTTGCATTTCTTCCTTCTCTCGCGGCTTCCTATTCAGTCACATATTATTCTTCTGTTGCAACTTCTTATTCTATCATGTCTCTTTTTCTGCCACGACTCTTCTTTTTGTCACTACCTCTGTCGCAACTCCGTTCTCTTCTTCTCTATCTCTTCTCCATACTTAGGCATAATTCTAAGTGAATTCTTATTTCCTTTCCCTAGGACCAACATGTATGAAAAATTTATACCTGATTGTAGACATATGAAAAATATTACATGAAAGGGATAAAAGTATCCACTAAGAGGTCAAATTTGGGACTTTTTGAGGCATCCATTTGAATTGGGGAAATAATTGGAGCATGAAGAGAAAGAGAACTGTCATGAGAGTTACTAAACCACGAACATGTGTTGGAGGAATCCCATGGAGGGAAATTCGACCTTAGGAGGCCTCATAAATTTAATTAAAGAATTTCATGAGGAATGATAATGGATTTTTATCATTTGTTAATTGGCCTTTAGCATTTTGGAGATCTTTTGCTTGTCCGTTGCACGGTGAGTGTTCACTCTCCCTACTTGTGAACCAATTTCGAGGGAGTTGGATTCCTTCCCAAATTGGTTGATGGAGAGGCCATTAAAAACTCTCATTGGAGCTTAGTAAAGGATTTTTATTTGCAGTTTGAAGGTCCATACAGTCGGATTCTCATCTATTCCCCTATTCTCTCATTCTTTCTTCTCCATTTTCCCACACTGTCATGTTGAGGGCACACTTGTTGGAGTGGTTAGTGATATTTTATGAGTATATTTGATTCCCAAGATGTGAAATATGATGTATGTCTCTTTAATATCATTTACATATGATGTTTAAGTTGAAGTATCAGAAATACATGTATGAAAGGATTGCATTCCCATGCTCTTGAATGACTAGTTTTCTTCCATTTTGGAAAGAGTTGTACAACATATTTGTATGAGGAGTTTATATGAGTTTGATTATGTTGTGGAAGAAATATATTATGTAATTATATGTAATTTCATTTCCATATTATATGTATATATAAATCCAAGAAACTCTTGTGTGAAAAGCTTGCATTCTCATGCCATTGTATTACTAATTTTCATGGATATTGGCTTCAATCCTGAAGTAGTTTATACCAGATTTGTATGAGGGTTATTCTATAAGTTTTATGATTTTGTGCATATATGATGTATTACTTTGTAATTTCATTTCTGTATTCTTTGTGGCTCGAAATCCAAGAAACTCATGTGTGAAAATCTTGCATTCCCATGCCATTGAATCACTAGTTTCCATGACTTTGACTTCAATATTGAAGAAGTTTTGTATCATGTTTGTATGAGGGTTTTCCTCTGAGTTTTATGATTTTGGGGAATAAATTTACATTCTATATATTAACACCATGTTTCATATTACTCTCAAAACCATATATTCTACTTTTCATGTGTCAAAGTTGAGCTAGTAATGCAATTTCCATGAAAGTTACCCTACAAATGTTGAAAATCATAATGTATTTGAAGAAATTCATAACCATTATTAATAAAATCCATTGATTTCTGATAATCATTCCCATACTTTTTTTTTCTGAAATTCGATGTTATATTTTTAGCATTAAGCTAGCATTATATTATGATCTTTAACTGAGAGAATAACAAGCACATCAATCAAACACAAGAGACAATTAACACAGTGTTTTTCCTCAGGGAAACCATAAATGTAGAAAACCCCACAACTTCCTTAGAGATAGAATTAGCACCAAAAGTAAAACCCCAAAACAATAAGATGATCTCCCGATAGCAGCAGCCTCTTTCTTCCTAGCCCCATTGTCTTCTTCTTCCTCAGCTATGTGCTAAAACTGAGTGCAAGTGAGTGTGTGATAAATAGAGAGGCTCACTCTCTATTTATACTAATTCCTTACTTGAAAATAACCTACTAGGGCCAACTTCTCTAGGAGAGTCTAATAACCCTAGTGCCCCAGAACTGTGGGGACTTTAACCCTTGATCAATATGAGGGTTACCCACAATGACTTGACATGAATTGTTTACATTATAGAAACTCCTGATTGGAACATCGAGGAATGACATGACTCAATTACATTACAAACAATCCCCCGGAATAAACATCAGGGTACAATACATAAGATACATAAGTGAATACATTCCTAAGTTACAATTACATCAACACTCCCCCTTAACTAGGAAGGTATTCTCTTGAAACAATTTATTGGCACAAGTCTTCTTCTCTGTATCATCTGAATCATCCTTGAGTACTCGTCATCTGCAAGTCATCTTCATCTGGATATAGATCATCACTAGAACATCATCAATGGATTTGGATCATCACTGGATCTGGATCATCACTGGAACATCATCACTAGATCTGTATCATCACTCGATATGGATCATCACTGTTGGATCATCATCACTAGATCATCACAGGTGCTATGTCATGATTCTTCTCATCACAGGAAGTTCTATAGAGCCAACCCTTTTCCATGTTGGGTGTAGGCCTAGCCTCCATGTAGGTCTTCTTCAGTGCTTATATCTGACCCTAAGTTAGAATGGTCCATCTTGTACTTACATCTGACCTTGAATCATCATAAAGGCATGCCCAACAGTAACATCAGACCATGAGAGGAACTTAATCTCCTCACCATGTCAGAATGGCCCAGCCCTTACATCTGACCATGGAAGGAACTTCATCCTCTCACCATGTAAGAATGGACCAGCCCTTACATCTGACCTTGAAACCTTAGAATGGCCCAGCCCTTAATTTTGGCCTTGAATCATAAGAATGGCCCAACACTCATATTTGATCATGTGAGAACGCATCCCACAATCATATCAGAATGGCCCTCAGTCCCAAACTGAGCTTTCCTGGTAATTGACCAGTTGCCTCCATTCTCCCAGAGAATGGAATTAGCCCTTATATCTGATCAAGTGGGGACATATCCATCAATAACATCAGAATGGCCATGCACTCACATATTATCATGTAAGAATACATCTCACAGTCATATCAAAAATCCCCTCAGTCCCAGACTAAGCTTTCCTAGTAACTGACCAGGTGCCTTCATTCTCTCAGAGAATGACATCAACCCTTATATTTGATCAAGTGGGAACCAATCCCTCAATCACATCAGAATGGCTATGCACTTACATATGATAATGTAAGAATACATCTCATAGTCAGATCAGAAAGGCCCTCAATCCTAGACCGAGTATTCCTGGTAACTGACCAGGAACCTCCATTCAAAGAATGGCAACAACCCTTATATCTGATCATGTAGGAACCAATCCTACAGTCATATCAAAATGGCTCAGCACTCATATCTGACATGGAAGGAACCAATCCTCTCACCATGATAGAATGGCTCAGCCCTTACATCTTACCATGGAAGGAACTTAATCCTCTCACCATGTTAGAATGGCTCACAGACTCATCACTTCCCCTTGGAAGGAACCTCAGTCTGGAGAACACCAATCTTCTCCCTGAAGTACTCAAACTTCACTCTAGCCAATGGCTTTGTCAACACATCAGCTATCTATTCATCTGTCGAAACATACTAGAGCTTCACTACTCCCCTCTCACCATATCCCTGATATAGCGATACTTGATCTCTCTATGCTTCGACTTGTCATGGAACACTGGTTTTTTCGACAACTTCACACAACTCTGGTTGTCGCAATATATACAAGTAGCATCCAACTAGAGATCAAATAAATTAGACAGTATCTTCCTTATCCATACTGCCTCACAACTAGTTGAACAAGCTATGACATACTCTGCTTCAGTTGTACTCAGTGCCACATAGAATTGCTTTCTGCTAAACCAATAGATCACACCTGATCCCATACTAAAGAAACACCCTAAAGTGCTCTTCCTATCGATGGCACTGCCTACCCAATTTGAATCAACATAACCCTCCAAGTTAATCTTTTGATTCGCCTCATACTTGAGCCCATAATAAACTGTACGCCTCAGGTACCTTAGAATATGCTTTGCAGCAATCAAGTGAACATGTCTCGGATCTGTCAAGATTTGGATCAAGGTGTTCACAGCAAAGCAAATATCTAGTCTCATGTTTTTTAGGTACATCAAGGACCCAATCATTTGCTGATACATCGTAGCATCAACTGCTTCTGATGAAGCATCACTCAATAGCTTCAGGTTCGATGCCATAGGTGTGGTCATGGACTTGCAGTCCATCATCCCAAATATCTTCAGGATCTCTATCGTATATTTCCCTTGTCCTAGGGAAATTCCATGCCTTGAAAATAATGCATCTTACCCAAGTCCTTCATTTTGAACTCGGTAGCAATATTCCTCTTCGTATCAGCAATCAACCCATACATACCTGTTACAAATAGATCATCTACATATAATAGGAGCGTCACTGGGTTGCGATCTTCAACCTTGTAGTAAGGTTGGAATCTGCTTTACTCTTGGTAAACCCCAAACTAGATAGAAAGTTGTCAGTTCTATTATACCATGTCCTGGGTTCCTGTTTCAAATCATACAGGGCTTTATTCAATCTACATACATGAGACTCCTTGTCATGTGTCTCAAAACCAAGTGGCTGCTCCACATACACTTCCTCTTCCATTACACCATTCAAGAAAGCAGTCTTGACATCCATCTGGTGTATCTTCCATTTCATCACTGCAGCTAGAGAAAGTACTGATATGATGGAAGTGTATTTGGCTACAGGTGCAAAATTTTCTTCATAATCTATTGCTTCTTTCTGGGAGAAACCACGAGCAACAAATCTTGCTTTATATTTTTCTATGCTACCATCTTTAACATGCTTGATCTTGTAGATCCATTTGGAAGTTACAACAGAATTCCTTTCTGGTCTTGGGACAACATCCCAAGCATCATTCTTCATGATTGATTGTTACTCTTCGATCAAAGCATCCTTCCATTCTTTCGATTCTGCTGCTTCTTCATAATTGGAAGGTTCTTTATCGATGAAATCACATAAAAATTCTACATACCTGGAGCAGGATCTGGTCCTCTTTCTTTCTCTGTGATTCTCTTCTGGAGCCCCATATCTTTTTGCACCTTGGATAGCTTCTTGTACCTAAGCAGGTTTCCAATTATGAGGATTCTTCTCATGAGGTGGATCTATAGGTTCTTGAGGTTCTTCAAATTCTTGATCTTCTTCTTGAGTTTCTTCGTTCATGGTTGTATCATGAATTTTGGGTGTTTCTGATTCTTCAGGAACTTCAGCAGGTTTGTTTCTAGATTTGTTGTAAGATGAGTCTTCATCAAATGTCACATCACTGCTGATTTCGATCTTCTTGAATCCTGGGAAGTATATTCTATAAGCCTTCAATCTTTCAGAGTATCCCACAAATATACCCTTCTTTCTTGAAGGATCTAATTTTGTCCTCTTCTCTTTTGGAATGTGTATGTACATTGGAAAACTGAATATTCTAAGATGGCTGACTTCTGGTTTCTTACTAGAAAATACTTCTTCAGGTGTCTTTTTCTCAAGTACTCTGTGTGGAGTATGGTTCTGTACATACACCACTGTTCTGGAAGCTTCTGCCCATAAATGCATGGGAATATCTTGATCATGAAGCATAGCTCTTGCAGCTTCCATGATAGTTCTGTTCTTCCTTTCTACAATCCCATTTTTTGTGGATTATATGGAGTGGACAACTCCCTCTTAATCCTTGAGTCTTTGCATAACTCTTTGAATTCATTTGATGTGAATTCTCCGCCCTTATCTGATCGAAAGGTATTGATCTTCTTTTCAGTGTGGTTCTCGATCAAGGCTTTGAATTCCTTGAACTTGTTGAAAACTTCATCTTTGTTCTTCATGAAGTAAATCCATGTCTTCCTAGAAAAGCCATCAATGAAAGAAACGTAGTATACATACCCGCTTAGTGAACTTGATGACACTAGTCCACATACATCGGAGTGGATGATTTCCAAGATTCCTTTTTCCTTTCTCTCGCTACTTGGAAATGTCTTGTTTGTATTCTTTCCTTTCGCACATCCCTTGGAGACTCCATCATGTTTTTCTTGAATTTCTGGAAGACCGTCAACAACTTTTCTTACAAGTAGTAGTGCTCTATAATGTACATGTGCAAGCCTTCTGTGCCGAAGTTCATTTGGCTCTACTATGTCATGGACCAAGTCTTGTTCTGGCTGCCCCTTCAATTTGTATAGACCTCCCTCTTGTTCCCCAATCACTACTGCAACATCGAAGGTCTTTCCTTTTTGCCACATGAGAACTTGGCCATCTACAAATGCAACCCTCATGCCTTTTGCATCTAATGCAGATATGGAGAGGAGGTTCTTCTTGAGTCTCGGTACAAGCAATACATCCTGCATCTTCTTGGACTTTCCAGATTCTAGCTTATGGGAGGATTCCCCACTACCTTTTATTGGATACTGGTAGTTGTCTCTGAGCTTCACCTTGTGAGGTGATTCATGTTCTAATAGTCTCACAAAAGACTCTTTGAATCCCATCATATGTTTGGAAGCCCCACTGTCTATAAGCCAATCATTGCTTCCATGTGTGATGTTTCCCGTGAGAGCGGAAATCAAAACATATTCTTCATCACTTAAAGAATCATCACTTTCTTTCTTGTTTCACTTTGAGGAAGTTTCATCATATTCTGTAGCATGAGCATGATGTATTCTCTTGTTTTTTTCCTTCTTGTGAGAGTTTCTTTTCTTTCTAGGACAATCTCTAGCAAAGTGCCCTTTTTCATCACAAGTATAACATCTGAGTTGAGATTTCTTGTAGGAATATTGCTTACCTTTAAAATGATGATGATGATGGTCTCTTCTGGGTTTCTTGGATTGAATTGTGAGAGCTTGATCTTCACTTCCCATCTTTTCTTCTCGAGCTGCTATCCGAGCTTCTTCTTGTGAGCATTCTTCCCAAAGTCTACTGAACTTGACTAAATTCTTTCTGGCACATATCCCTTGAATGAAAGAGTCCCATGTCCTAGGGAGACCATTCAAGGTGGTCATTACAATCTATACATTATCCACTTCTTCATTTATTGCTTCTAGCTGTTCCTTGATCTGAGAGACTCTTGTGAAGTAAGACTAGATGGTCTTTGCATTCTGAATCTTCACATTCTTCAATTGGTTCATCAAAGTTATTTTCGTGTTTATGTTCTTTCCTTCAAATAGTTTGGTTAGGGCATCAAACATAGTTTTAGGTGTCTTTAGGGAGGACACATGTCGTATGAGGTGATCCTTGATTGAATCAGCAATAATCCTTTTTTCCATAACTAACTTATTCTTGTGTAAGTCCTTAGCCTCATCTCCCTCTGGAACTAGAACCTCCTCACTGATGTAGGAGTCCAACTCATTTTCTTCCAGGACTAGAGAGATCCTATACTTCCAGGCTCGGAAGTTATCAGCCCCCTCAATATTTTCATCAAGCTTGGTATGATGAGACATCTTAACTGATAACCTCAAATGGAAATACAAAAGATTTAGATCTTACCAGGTCAAGATGTTGGATCTGGATTTGGAGCTGAAATTCTGCAGTGCTGGTTCAGGAGCAGATTAGGGTTTGGATCTTATAGAGTTCTGTCCAACAAAATGATTTGATCTTGATCTATAAACTTTTATTTTGAGGAGGAGATCAATCCAGGCCTGAGCTCACTGAAAAATTCCACTTTTGTGGAAAGCCCTAATTTCTGGCTGTAGTTTCGGGTCCAAAACTGAAAAAGCTAAGAATTGGATTCTGCTTCGATAGAAAGATGCGCCCTAGGGAGGAGAGTTAGTCCAACCTTATTTTGATGAAAATCTATGGAGAGAGATCCAAAAAGTAGGAATCCCTAGTTCCCGTAGCTGCACAGAGTCTTCTTCTTAGGTTAGCTCTGATACCATGTTAGATTTTTAACATTAAGCTAGCATTATTTTAGGATATTTAATTGAGAGAATAACAAGCACAACAATCAAACAAAAGAGTCAATGAACACAATGTTTTTCCTCGGGGAAACCATAAATGGAGAAAACCCCACAACTTCCTCAAATATAGAATCAACACCAAAAGTAAAACCAAAGATAGTAAGATGATCTCCCGACAGCAGTAGCCTCTTTCTTCCTAGACCTAGTGTCTTCTTCTTCATCAGCTATGCACTACAACTAAGTGTGAGTGAGTGTGTGATAAATAGAGAGGCTCACTCTCTATTTATACTAATTTTCAACTTGACAATAACCTACTAGGGCTGACTTCTCTAGGAGAGTGTAATAACCCTAGTGCCCCAGAACTGCGGGGACTTTAACCCTTGATCAATAGGAGGGTTACCCACAATGAATTGACACGACTTGTTTACATTATAGAAACTTCTGATCGGAACATCGAGGCACAACATGACTCAATTACATTACAAACACTTCCCTGGAATAAACATCAGGGTACAATACATAAGATACATAAGTGAATACATTCCGAAGTTACAATTACATCAAAATTTTGGAGGGTTATGCTTGATTTGGAGAGTTAGTTTGGACTTCACCCTTGGGGAGGTTTGAACACAATTTCCTAGTAAAATTGCATTGTTTCTCCTTATCCCCAAGCCAAGATGTAGAGGCATAAATTATGATACAAAGTGTTAGCACTCTGTTTGCAACAGTCAAATTATAGGCCAGGAAGAATTCAAAAGGGCCCCGTTCAAGGGAGAATTATATGTCCACCCTTCGGGTTTCCCAATGGATAGTTTTCATCAACTAGGACCGTCAGATGAAGAAGAGGGCTTGATCTACGGTGGTGGATCCTTCCAAGGGTGAAGGAATTGCAGCAGCAAAGATGAGATAAAGAGGTGTCGTAGATCAACGATCCAGAAGCACAATGAAGAATATCGATGATGGAGTATGGTCCCACAGGTTGAAAGATGCGAGGGAGTACCCAAGTTGGGTATTCACCAAGCTTGTTAAAGGGAACAAGAAATGTAAGGCTAAGATCCAGGAGAAACCCGATTAATGTCCTGAGACGGTTTCGATGGGAAAATGTGCTTGATAGAAGGAACTTTCCCAAATCACGAAATATGTTAAAAGGTGGAAATATCTGACGATGAAGATGAGAGCAGAAGAAGATCTATGGCTCTAGATAATTTCATGATCCAAACTTGTGGGTATTAAGTTGCAATTCCAATTCATGAAAAGTGGTACCAGCTGCAAGGATCAACGGTCACGTCAAAGGCAGGGATAGATCTACGGTCGTGGTTCATTTCATGTTATAAATTAGCGTGGATGAGGTTAGGGTCTCAATTCACTAAAAGTAGTAGGCTCCGCTCTGATTAATGGTTTCATATAATGGTCAATCTCGATTGACAGATAAGAAACACACCATGGTTTAAAGCTACTCGCTGGATCCATGAAAGAAAAGAATTGACAGTGTAAGTTAAAGAAACATGGGTGATGGATGTCGAAGACCCCAAATCAGAGGGCTAAGAAGGCATCAAGGATGTGGGTATCACATCCGAAGGAGAGCTAACAGTAGAAGAGATGTTCCCACGCATGATCTACCTCTCGGAAGGTTAATTGATCCCCCAGATGCCATTCACGATATGCCTAAGGTGAAGATCATGAATAATGACACCAACTTCCTCAGCTCCATAGGTCTGGCACATGGCTCACGTAGAAAAAGTAGTCAGGAATGAGGGAGTTCATGTTTTTGAAGCGATGAATCTAGAATCTACACAAATTAAAGAGACACCGCGGGC
Organism: Pseudotsuga menziesii; assembly: GCA_001517045.1. Lineage (NCBI taxonomy): Eukaryota > Viridiplantae > Streptophyta > Pinopsida > Pinales > Pinaceae > Pseudotsuga > Pseudotsuga menziesii. Next base: position 4,713 of record LPNX011027294.1, on the reverse strand, counting down.
TGAATCCGCTCGGTGCCACTGTTGCAGTGAGCAAAAAGGCAAGAAATATCAGATCCAAATGCTTTAAACTAGCGAAACAGCCACGTGGGGAAGTGCTTAAGGTATTATCCATATAAGATAAGATAATTAAACATCAAAAGAGAAGATCCTCACCCCGGTGTCACACATGCTAGTGTCACGACGACCGGTATTCAAGAGTATAGCCATCTTCAGGTTGTTTCGGCTTGCCCTATATAGTGTCTTCTTATGAAGTTGTTGAAGTATGGGAATGTACAGACGGTGAGAGATAAAGGTTGAATTACGAGAAGCGCCGAGTTCTCTCGCAAAGAGCCATGGACGTGTGGTTTGAGAACTTAGTTTGACAAGGGGTACTAATGGTTGGTGAACATAAAATTGCATTTCTTCATCGTCCTGGTTGTTTACACTAGGAAATTGCCAACCACCAAGGCACAAATGTTAAACATCCAGGGAATTTCACCTATTTCCACATGGCCATATCTACGGATGCGCTGTGCATGGGTTTTTAGATCCCAGCAACGTCCCTTAGATGCTTCCAGTTGCAATCACGACCCCTGAAATCCCATCACATAATGGTGGCTGAGCTGTTGGAGAAAATGCTCGGTTTGGGACATTAGAGGTTTGAATCCTTCATCACTACCCCTATAACCTCCACTTAAAAATTTTGCAGTAGGTGTGGAAGATGCCAAGCACAAGCCCAACTATGTGGCCTGTGAGAAATCCCTCCTTGTAGGAGGGAGAGGGAAGTACAAGAATGATAAACCTATTAAGAGGTTTATCATCATCAAATACATGGCCACCCTTTTTTTATTTTCCTCCTATAACAGTGTTACCAGATGGAGGAGGGGCTGGGAAAATGGTTGGGCACTGAAGTGGGGGTTTTCTTGTCAACCTTTGAGCACCATGGCTGAAGGAGGTAGGCTAGTCAAAGGAGGCATAAAGACACGTTTGAAGCGGTCTAAGTCGGAAACAGACCATCAGCAAGCGCCATAAATATCGTTTCATACCAAGTTACCGAAATCAAGAAAAACTCTACGTTGTCAATCCACATTTTCATGCGAGGCGGTCCTATAACGTTTGTTCATATTTGTAAATCATGGCAATAGTTCCACTCTCTGAACTGTTAGTGTCTGATTGTGACTGGAAACGGTTTTTAGGTTTTGTTTCAGAGAATAGTCTCAGTGCTGAAATAGTATAAATACACTCTCGATAGGGGGAGATAGGGGTTGGATGGGAAAATTTTGAAGGGCTAAGGCTCTCCATTGTAATTAGTCTCTGGTTTCTGTGTTATGAATAAATTTGTAGAGGAAGGATTGTCTTTCAAGGCAGATATTCCTGTGTCGTTGTTTCTTTCAATATATAATTTCTTTACATGAAATGTTCATCCTATTTTCATTCCAGTTTGTTGATTTCTTTCATGTTTGAAATAAGGGTATAATAGTTTGGAATTCATACATGCTATGCTGTATCTGTAGTTTTAGATATTCATTTAATATTTCTTCTAAAGTTACGCAGAATTCATCCTATAGATGCTCTACATGATGGATTGTTCCCTCTCATCTACTAATCACCCGCTAAATATCTCTTGATTGCAAGATCGACGACTATCTTTCCTCTGTTTGTAATTTCACGTCATTCTTTACCTCCTACAATATGTTCCCTACCCGAACCTTCAACTCCATTTCCCAATGGTTCCTTTCTCTGATAGTCCCACAAGCATCTTACATCAACGCACCCGCCCTATTCAGGATTCTGGCTTCCTGACCATTCTTGAGCGAATATCTTACGTGAGGTAAATCTGGAAAGTAAGCGAGAGATCCCTCTCTGACTATGCTGAGCCAAAGGCACAGTCTAAAGCGGTTTTGCTATTTCCCTGGAGAGAACCCTTTTCCACCACAACCTATGGGCTCAATCCCGATGCTAACAAACTGGTGCCGTTGCTGGGGACGAGATTGAAGAACATCCCTAGAAACAACGACATAGTTTTAGATGTGGTTGTTGATGGTGAACAATGATCAGACATAAAGAAGGTTGTGGACTTTTCATCTGGCGACTCCACTCTTAAAGGATTCAAACTTCAGTGACTTTTCTGGTGGTATGACCCATAAATCAAATTGTCAGAAAGAACTAGCAGGCTCCGCCAGAGAAAATGGAGCCCTTGTAAGGCCCAGAAATGCATGGTGAAAGGGTAAGATACTTGAGTTTCCATTTCTTCCAAGATGCCTTGTCTTTCCTTGTAAGTGTGTTCTTATCTTTTCCTAAATTTATCAAAAATTCCTTCTATGGTTCAATTCAGTCGGAACAGAGCTATGAATTTATTCCTGTTTATCCTTATTTACGAACTGAAAGCATTGCATCGTCTTGTACCTTTGATTTTGACCCAGATTTTTCTCCCGAAACTCATGACATTAAAGGTCACCCCTGTGAACTTCATGAAACCTCAGTTAATAGCGTATCTATTGCACCTAACTTGGTCTCTCCCAGTATTCCAAGTCGGTACAAACCACTACAATTGCCTCCTATCTGTTATACAGCTGATTGGCACCTCTCCGTCCGAGTGCTGACATCCCTCAGGTCGGCACACAAAAGGACACTTATGGATTGAGGTTTGCCCAGTTTCATTATACCTTGGTTGATATTGAAATACATTACCTATATGCCCAGCTAGTTACTTTGCTCTTTTGAGATTTTGAGTGCATGCGCGACTATCCCTATTGGCATGTCGCGCATATGCGCGAGTGTTATGTTCAGCAGGTCGCGCATACATCTATGCGCGGGTTGCCCTTCTACAGAGTTGCGCATGATGCACGGGTTGCCTTACTACAGACCCGCACATATCTTCCTCAAAATTAGTTTTTAAAAATACGCGTTAATGGGAGATTAGTTGTTTCATTTACCTTAATCCCATTAACTGCTGCAACCTCCCTAACCTTCGAGAACTGCCTCATTTCCTTCAGATAAATAGAGGCCTTGGGGAGGGTTTGAGATAGATACTTGGAGAGCAAAGTTATGCTGGTGGATTTTCTACAGAACCTTTGGAGCAGAGAAACTCAGAGTCCTTTGGTGACAGAGGAGTCCCTTGTTCAGACATTGGGTTGTAACCTAAACTCCCTCTATTATTGTTAATAAAGCAGATTACTTCTTCCATATTGTGTTACATGTGTTGTGGCTTGGAAAATATTTATATTTCATTATGATATGTGATTTGCCTAACCTGCATCTTTATATATGAATCATACTGTATATTGGAAGAATCTTTGTTAACAGGTTGAAGGAGGAATTATCCTGGAGATTGTAGAAGTGAAGCAAAGAGGAAGGAGTTAGCTTGGATCAACCTTCGTTTATTACAAGTAAGTTCCTGCTACTTCCCTATTTCCTATTTGTGCTTTTATAATCAAATTGTCTGCAAGGTCATAGTATGTTGGTAACCCCCAGACCTAGGTTATTAGGTGAATTATCCATTACAACAGAACTGGCGACTCCACTGGGGATGCCAAGCCTGCTTTAGGTCTTTTTCTGTTTTCCTGGCCAATAATTGCTCGAAGTCTTGTCTGTGATCTTTTGTCCTGCCTTCTTACATACTTACAGCATTTGAAAGTCTTGGTTTCTCTCTGTTTTTTGAGAAAATTTTGCACTTATGCGCGGGTTGCCTTTATAGACAGTCGCGCATATCAAGTTGCATGCGCGGGTTGTCCTTATTGACAATCGCGCATCATACGCGACCTGCTCTACTACACAGTCGCGCATATCCCTGAAGACTGTGATTTTTGTGTTGAAGTTTGCTTGTTCTTTGGCATGGTATAAGTCCTGTCTTCTGTAGAGGATTTCTTTAAGAGTGTTGCATAGTTGTCTGAGTGTATCAGGTGATCACGTTTGAGTGCTTTTCGAAGCCCTTGGGTTCTTTTTACTTGTGTTATTTACTGTCTGCATTTTGAAACTTTCTGGCCTGTTTGGGTTATCAGCTGAGTGCTTGAGTCTAGATCAGTGATCAGGGTCTTAGACTCTGTTTGTCCAGTCTACTGTCTATCAGTTTTTGGTCTGTACTTGCATGTTTGAAAGTCTGCAGTGATTTTTAGGTCATTGTTTGCACCCAAATTGAGGTCCTGGCCTGCTTCTTTTGCTGGTTTTTAGGGTCTGTCTGCCTTTTAGTTTCTGTTTTTGTTCTTTATACAGTTTATAAGTGTCAAGTCTACCCAAGCATTGCATTTATACATGCACAGTACTTTTTTTTGAGCATTTTTTAAATGAAAAATAAAACATAAATAATCTTCTGCATTGTAATTTTTGCATTAGAATAGTGTTTGTTTCAGTTTAAGAAATACATATCTCAGAAAAATACAAAAACATATAGGCTCGTTTCTCTTATTTAAGTGCTGATAGTTCGTCATATATATTTAAAAAAAATGAAAAGAAGCTTATTTTTATAGTGTTAGTTTGATTTAGATGCACTTTTATTTCATTTATTTTCTGCTGAGTCAAAACACCACACAGTCCATCACTACCGCTTCCTTTGAGTAAAGAACAGCCCTTAAAATTAACGCTTAAATTTAAAATCTATTAGTAAGTTTTCATTTTTAGGGCCTTCCACCTAATAGCTTAGGCTAGGTTTGTGGGCTAGGGAGTGTAAACTTCCCACAAACTATAAACTCAAACGTAGTCGGCCATTCATTAGGTAAATCCTTGGTTCTACCGCTG